>CM077027.1:100392423-100787423 GCA_039090855.1 Macrothele yani
TATTTTCAGGTGCTTGTGAAACAAAAAGAAGTAACGATATTCGACTTCAGTAGCTATCTCATAAGGGGGCTATTGAGAAATTCATCACAAGTTCAAAAAAGATGTTCCCGTGGATGAACAGGGTAACTCTTCTAGTGCTGAACTCGAGGTAGGAGATCATTTTAATAACAAACTGTTATGTATAAGTTCTTCCCAGACTCAAGAAAGGGGCAACATAGAGCCTGCAGATTAGAGATGGGTTTGACGGTGACTTTTAAGTATCAGTGACAACGGTGACGGTTCCAAACAAGTATCAGTGAAAAGTATCAGTGACAAAATCACAGTCGGTGACAGCAGCACCTCCAGACCGCGTAACGCTTGTCAGTTAGTGACTCAGTATATCAGTGACAGGAACCATCGAGCTTGCATTCACGGTTCCACGCAGCATTGGCCGCCATAAGTCACTGCCCGTGCTGCATGTGACATCGCCTCTAGGCAAGAAGCTGCTTTGAAATTATGGAAACCAACGGAACTACAGATCAAATGAGGGATTTAATAATAATCAATTGAAGAAGCTTACTCTTTTATCAACTGTATATAATAAAAAAAAAGTTTGTTTTTTCTTGCGGAAATCACTGTCACAGCTCAGTAGCGCCTAACCCGTCTCCAAAAAGCAGGATTGTAGGAGCTAGAATTTCCCGCCGGTTACAGCGACAGGTGGCGCCGACAGTGATTCTGTCACTGATATTTCAGCAAACGAGTCACAGCTGGTGACGGTGACATACTCGTATCAGCGACAAAATATCAGTGACGTGATTTCCGACCCATCTCTACTGCAGATGTGTTTTGCAATAGTTCTCCGTTCACAGAAAATGTAAACACAGCAGATTCTCAATGTCAGTTTTTGCATAGTGCAAGTTTGCCACCACGTGGTGAATTCAGCAGTCCAAGTATTGAAAACCAACATAGTAGTAATAATGATGATCAGTCAAAATGCCAACATTTATTTCCTGTAGATGTCGGTTTGTGTTCTAATTTTATTACAGACGAGTTTCGTGAGCATTTCATTTGTAACAGACCAAGTCAGAATATTGGCCAAATTTCTAGTTCAAAACGTGTTATTTTGAAAAGAGAACGCATGCTCACAGAACAAAACTTTTATCGCAAGAAGAAAAAATAATGAGTTGGTGAACAGAGAGTGGTTAGCATATTCTCCAGCTAAACGTGCACTTTTTTGTTATGTGTGTAAATTGTTCAATTCCAGTGATCAAGCTTTATGTAAGGATGGATTTTTCTACTGGAAAAATACTGCAGAGAGAGACTTCAGGAACATGAAAACTCCATCATTGATAGAAATTCGGTACTCTGTCCGTCACAGAGGGTTACACTCTCGTCACGTGTGGATAATTTGCTAATTGAGGAATATCAGTAGGAGTGTCAGTATTGGAGGAAAGTTTTGACTAGAGTTGTGGCTGTAATAAAGTCTCTTGCTTTACGTGGACTTGCTTTGTTTGGGGAAAATGAAACACTCCATTCCCTACAGAACGGTAATTTCCTTGGAACTTTGGAGCTGGTAAGCCTTTTCGATCCATTCTTGGCAGACCAGATTTAGTAAAATATGGAAATATTGGTACTGGTATGCAAATTACCTATCTTCTACTACTGTGACTGAATTAATTGAAATTATGGCACAAAAAGTATTGAATGCAGTAGTTGCAGAAATTCAGAAAGCCAGATATTTTGGTTTGATTGTGGATTCTAATGCTGATGTTGCACGTGTAGACCAGTTGGCAGTAGATGTACGTTATGTGACTGAAAACGGAGATCCTGTTGAGCGTTTTTTGAAATTTGTATCAATCTATGGCCATGATTCCAGTCATCTAATTCATACTGTGACATCCTTGCTTAAACAACTTGGCATAGATATAATTAATTGCAGAGGACAGTCCTACGACAATGCCAGCAACATGTCTGGCAAATACTCAGGGTTACAGGCCAAAGTAAAGGAACTGTGTCCATTAGCTGAATATGTGCCATGCGCAGGTCACTCGTTAAATTTAGTTGGAGTTTATGCAGTTGAGTGCTGTCAACAAGCTATTTCCTTCTTTGGATTAGTGCAGAGCATATTTAATTTTTTTTCTTGTTCTCCTCGTCGGTGGGAAACTCTTTCTTCAGAACTAGCTGGTGGACTTCGTGTAAAAACATTACCTCAAACTATATGCTCTGTCGCTGCTGATGCATCTAAAGCTCTTCGGCAAGGTTATCAAAACATCATGAAAGCCTTGCTTAATGTAACCGATGATGCCAATGAAAAAATGCCTACAAAGCACGAAGCAAAAGTAATTCTGTACAAAATGGAGAAGTTTGAGACTGCTGTTTTAACAGTTGTATGGGATACAATTTTGCAACGTTTCAACAGTGTTAATTAGACGCTCCAGTCTGTTAATGAGGATATATCAGTCCTAGTACCAATGTATACCTCATTAGTTACATTTGTACAGTCAGTGCGTGATGAGTTTGACAAGTATGAGCTTGAGGCGAAAATTTTAGTGGAAAAAAGTATTCAGTGTGTCGTAAAAGTAAAGTGCCAAAAAATCGAATGCATGATGATAGTGCATATATTGAACTTCAGCAGTCTGATAGAGATTACTTTATTACACAGTGTCACTATGTCGTATGTGATTCACTGATTTCAGAGCTTGAAAGGAGAAAACAAGCATATGTAACCATTAATGATCGATTTAGCTTTTTAATGAAAAAAGATGCTTCTAAAGAAGTACTTCGCGAAGCAGCGAATTGTTTTCGAAAGATATATAGTGATGACATAGATGATGAATTTGAAGATGAAGTCGACCAGTTTTTTAATTTTTTGCCAAAAGAAATGTGCCCTAAAGAAAAATTTAAATTCTTACGGGAAAAACAAATTGTTCATACGTTTCCCAATGTAGACATTGCCTTACACATTTTGTTAACAATGCATATCTCGAACTGTACTACTGAGCGCTCATTTTCCGTTCTGAAAACAGTGAAAAACAGGATGCGATCAACAATAGCCCAAGAAAAATTGACAGGGCTAAGTATTTGAACAATAGAAAGTGACTTTACGTGCAAACTTGATTTTGATGACGTGTTCACTAGTTTCGCAGCTCAAAAGGCAAGAAAGCGACCTATATAATTGTGTGTGTGTCCGCCCACTCCAACCCAAGCAAGCGCTGTGACAGACCTTTACCTAATCTCCATTTTGACTGAACTATTAAGAGTGAAACCACTTCACAAATGAAACATTTCATAGTAGCCATCTGAAATTGATAGTAAACAAATATAATTTGTATTCAATACATATAGTAATTTTACAGTTTAGTTGTGCAGGGCCAGTTTTTCGGGAAATTTCATGGGAAAGTATTTCTCTCCCAAAGTTGACCAACCAAGGAAGCGGAAATATTGAGATTGATAAATGGGAACGACAATCACCCAACTGCACTTGAACTGGCACCTGGCCGTGGCCCCCCGACCATCTTAGTCGGGCCCTAGGTCCGAGGGATGTAACAATTGTCTAATAACCTACACAACGTGTAAGGGTGTACTGGTTGTCGGTTTATTCACGTTGTATTGTTACCCATAAGTTATTGATTAATTATCAACATATAGTTAGCCATTAACCATTATGATTATAATGGGTAACTGCTACATGTCATTACAAATACCTTGTAATTCTAATGACCAGTTTAACATTACCATGTAATGGGAAAGCTAAGTTATTGTTCCCATTACCATTACGCTGTAATGCATTACCGTTTAATTCAATTACGATTTTGCCCAACTCTGCTACACAGAGAGCGCTGTACTGCTTCTTGGTGTGGCATTTTCTATTGTCGAGCGGTGTAGCTTGAGAACAGCACAAACAGCGAAGGGGTTTCCCATTCAACTGTATGGGGAATTTATCGTCAGAAGCAATTCTATCCGCATCACGAGCAGCTAGTATAGGCTTCACCAGCTGATTTTCATCTAAAAGTCGTGCTTTCGTAACGGCTTCTGCTCCAGAGTATTGCATCGCGTTTTCTCCATTGTGTTCTTTGGCTGATAAATTGCAATTTACCAGACTCGACATCGTGAATTTTCATAACCTTCGTCACTGGGCAGAGGAAAATTTTCATGCCCATGCTCAGTCTGAGCACCAGCAGAGGCCAGAGGCATCGTGCGAATGTACGCGCTGGCATCGTTGATGATTGCCTGATAGGTTTTTTCCCTGCCACCATTGGGAACAGAGGAACTACAAAGTATTGAGCCCCAATTCGTCCTTCTTCTATTATAATAGTTCACAATAATGTAAGTTTAGGTTTGAGTTTACTAGTGTTGATTACAGTTTTACGATGTAACTAAAGCCTACGATATTTCTTAGTAATGTTTTTCATTTCTTCCAATGTGAAAAAAAAAATGGACACATCTCTAAGAAAACGTTCCAAAATATGTACTTTTTCTCAGCACACATCCATGACCACAAACTGCCAATGAGTGTGGTGTTCGTTTGGGTACTCTTAATGCGATTTCGAAAAGGTTTAGGGAGGTATGCATCTTTTCTCCCAACAGAAACGGAAAATGTGAGCGAAAAAAGACAAAGTACATGTACTCAAGGTCGTTTACTAGTTATGAAAAGCAAAAGAATCCAAATTGTCTTTTATAGGCTTAAATAAAGACTTGGAAGCTGTGGGATTAATGTTTCTGACACGACAGTCCGTCGAGGATTGTTCGAAGCAGGTACTGCTGACTGCACGCAGACCAAAAAAGAAACAACTGTTGGCGAAAGCTATGGAGAAACAGGGGCTCCAGTGGGCAAAAGCATCCAAAGACTGGACTATTGAGAAGTGGAAGAAGGTCATATTCTTATTTAAGAGCCATTTCTTTGTACAAGGAGAGCAAGTACCCTATGTCGGCAAATCAGCGGCTGAGACTTCTCCCTCCCACCTTCCAAGCTCCTAAACATCCAGTTAAACATATGTTCTAGGGTTGTTTTACACATGACGGTCCAGGATTCCTTGTGCGTGTTGACAGTATGATGAAAAGTGAGAAATACATAAAAACTTTGGAGAAAAGAGTGGTCTCACAGATCCAGAAAGAAAAAGAATTCATCTTCCAACAGGATCTCGCGTCATGCCACACTTCGAAAAACGTAAAAGAGTTCTCCAAAAATCAAAACACCGAATGCTCCAGTGGCCAGGTAACTCTCCTGACATTAATTCAAAAGAAAGTTTGTGGCCCATAGTGAAAGGACACATGGAAAACTTAATTGTGATACAAAGGAAAACTTAATACAATCCATTATCAAGGTATGATTTAGAGATGCATGAATCAGAAAAACGTGTTTTACGTTGGTAGAGTACACGTCTAAACGAATTAACGAACTTATTAAGAACAGAGGAGCACGTATAAGTTATTGGGTAAAGATGGAGTTTAATTTTTGTGTTTATTTTCTTACGGAATTACAACTTTTCTGTAAAATATGAGTGTTCGGATTAATTTGTTTGCAACTGAATATACACTCAATGGATAAAACATTAGAGATAGCTACCTAATAACGTGTTGGTCCTCCTCTAGTGTGAATAAGCAGCCTATACACGCCGAGACAAAAAATCCACCAAATGGCGGGGGATTTCCGGAGGTACTGCCAGTCATGCTTGTTGCAGCACTGTCCACAACTCCTCCCGAGACGTCGATCCAAGGTACACGGATCTGATGTTCCTCTCCATGGCATCCCACAGAGTTTCCACAGGGTATAAATCCAAGGATCTTGGGGGCCACTGGATGGTTCCAACTCAGATGAATGTTTCTCGAGCCATGCCTAGATGGTTGCGCCGCATTGTCATGCTGTAATAGACAATCGGTCGAAGGATGTGCGAAGGTCATGAAAGCGTGTAGGTGATCAGCCAACACATGCTGGTAGCGCGCAGCGGCTAAGGTTCTCTCCAGACACTCTACGGAACCCAGTGTCCCATGAAAAGGCTCCCCAAATCATCACAAAGTCACCCTCGCCTTGAACAGAGCCGACCTGGCACGACGGTTCCATGGCCTCATGCTGTCGACGCCACACCCATACAACCCCGTTATCTCGGTACAGCTGTAAACCGGACTCATCGGACTACACGACGCGGCGCCACTCTGCAAAGGTTCAGTTTTTATGTTCTCGGCACTAGGCGATGCGTAATTTGTGACGACGAGCAGTCAACAGTGGCACGCGAGTAGGATGTCGGCTCCTGTAGCCCTCTGGTCATTCGACTGAGATGGGTCCGGGTTCGAATCCCGGTGAGGCATGGATGTCATGTTTGTCTTACGGCACTGGCTCTCTCCCTTCCTTGGAACCAATGGCCCTAAATTAGGGACGGGCGACTGCTTATAGTCCATTGAATTGCTCATGGAGGTCGTTAAACCCCCAACCGAAAAAAGCTCCTGCTTTAGCCTAGGCCCTAGGGTATACAACGTACCTTTCGCTATATAACGCTGCTTGGGTCCCCGACACTTAACCTGAATGTGATATATGCCGCTGTTGCCAAGTGGTCGGTCGAGCCTGGTTAGTGTACGTCGACACTGGTCATTAATGATGTGTGGTTGGCCACCTCTTACTCTCTGGGCGCTGGTACATCCGTCAATGGTATATTCACTGTACACCCTTGATGCAGTTGCTCTCCGGAACCCTAAGGTTCTTACCGCTTGGTCGATAAAAATGACTCATCTGTCTTGCGACGACAATGCATCCACGATTAAAGTCGCTCTGATCAACACGTTTACCCATGTTCGTCAATTGCGATACACTTTTGGGAAGCCCTGCTGTCGGCCTAATTATTGCCTGCTTTCGGTTTGGGTTTGTTCCACTCTGCGCGGGGGCTGCCCATGTCAACTGCCCATCATCTCTATCTCTAATGTTTTGTCAACTTGTGACGTACCTGCCAGCAGGACGCACACGACATAAAGGCAGATAGGAATCAGAATAAATGTCTGCGTAGCTCAGTTGGTAGAGCGACTTGTTCCGGAATAAGCGGCCTCGGGTTCGAATCCCGGCGTAGACCAAAAATGACGGAGAAATTTACTTCGTTATAATGGCGCCCGAACTATCCGGATGACCCGACCGTTCAAAATCTCGCAATGGTGTGATGTTATTTCCACACCGCGAGACAGGAAAAATCAGAGAATTCCTTCTCCAGCGCTTCGAAAAATAAAAATGTGTGATGTTGCATTCCACACAGCAGATTGACTGGGAGTTCTCAAGTGCACGTTCTACAGTGGATGGCTGCCTGCAACGATTCATGGTCACGGCTGACCCGTGGGCCATGCCCCCAGCAGATTGACTGGGAGTTCTCAAGTGCACGTTCTACAGTGGATGGCTGCCTGCAACGATTCATGGTCACGGCTGACCCGTGGGCCATGCCCCCGGCCCTCTTTCGGGGGGAGATGTGACGTACCTGCCAGCAGGACGCACACGACATAAAGGCAGATAGGAATCAGAATAAATGTCTGCGTAGCTCAGTTGGTAGAGCGACTTGTTCCGGAATAAGCGGCCTCGGGTTCGAATCCCGGCGTAGACCAAAAATGACGGAGAAATTTACTTCGTTATAAACTGAGTGTGTATATATGTACATAAGCATACACTGCTCGAAATAACCAAATGCTATCTCTGCCGGTGGCACAATCAAACTCTGTCTGTACAGCTTTTCGCAATTGCTTCGGAGTTCGAATTTTGTACCACATCAGACGGACCGAATGCAGCTGGCAGTTGTGACTCGCAATCACAGCAATGATTGCATAGCCCCAAGAAAACCTTCAGCAACGTAACGATATTCTCATCAATTAAAGAAAAATCGCGGGTTCCATTATTGCCAAAAAAATCCACGGTTCTTCTTTAGCTGAATGGACTATAAAACTCAAAGTCATATGATTTTTGTTTGTTTCAACGTCTTTGATTCTTCAACAATATTGTTGATATCAGTTTCTGGAATTCCTTTTATATAATTATATCCTTAAATAATATACGATAATAAGACTCAGCGCTGATAATCTGTTTTGCATCAATGAAGTGTGAGCATAATTTTTCACCAGTTTCAGGTTAGAAAATCACCTCACGGCGCTTTCAACAGTCACTGAAAGACAGCCGTGAAAGTAGATTTATTTTAGGGAAATGTAATATTTAGGGGTTAAAGTCCAGGCGAATTTACTTAAACACATACGCGCGCGCGCACACACACGCGCGCACACACACACACACACACACACACACTGTGAAAACACAAGTTTGTCCGTGACGGGAATCGAAACCGCGCTCTGTCACTCCGCAGTAAGTTGCTCTCCGAAATAAGCTACACTGACGAAATGTATCGCTGAAGATTTGTAGTCTTGACACGTGATTCACTTCTGTAGTACGTCACACACACACACACACACACACACACACACACACACACACACACACACACACACACACACACACACACACACACTATAATGAATTAGCTTTGTTTATAATTTTGCTAAGCTAATTATTATGAATGAGTAATGCTCTACGCTTCAAAATAATGAATTCCCAAAAGGGTGTTGTTACTCGTTAATTATGAACTTAAACAAAGTCTCAACGCTGGTTATTTATATTAAGTAATCAAAGTCATAAACCTAACAGCCAGACAGAGGTCTGACAAAACTAAGAATTGAAAAAGACTGAACTTACAGAACAACTTGTTTATTATGATGACTCCTGGTCAACTAAGGCACTCATATATCACTACTACATAACAACACACTGCAACGCAACGCAACACACCACCAACCACCCTCAACTCCAACGCAACAACACAACTCTCGATGAACGCGCCTATATACGAGCTACCACCACGTCATGACTTACACTCATTGCCAGATCTCATTCAGCGGGTGAAATAATATTCCGTTCAGTAGGAAGATAATTTACATAGGAAAATAAAATAACCAGAGATAGTAAAATCAAAAGGAAAGTGAATATAGAGTATACGTTACAACACACACACATGGGTTTATGAAAATAATGGAAACACCGACCGTGACTGGTGTACACGCAATGCGTCGTGTGAACATTACACGGACGACGTCATCTGTGTACATAAAAGGGGTGCAGTACGATGTCGGCACTCACATACTACGTGAGTGCCACAGTCGCAGGTGAAACAGTTGTTGTGGCATGATTGCCGACAATGTCAGATCTCAGTGTCCTAAAAAAACCGCATGATCATTGGTGTGCTTCTTGCAGGAGCTTCAATAATTAGAACGGCAGAAACAGTGGACACCCGCTATTTCCGCCCAAAACTGTATCGAAAGATTACATAGCGTAACTGTATCAAAGGTTATAACTACTTATCGAAAGGGACGTGGCGTTGACTCCAAACGTGCAAATTGGGACGCCATAGCAACAAGATGCCACATGAGGATAGGCAAAGGTTGGCACGTATTGTACAACGGAAGCACATAACCACGGCACCGCAAATAGCAGCAGAGTGGAAGACCAGTTGGAAAGATGCCGTTTCCGTCATAACAATTCGTCGGGAACTCCATCGTGCACGTATTTATGGTCGTTCTGTAAACCAACAAATCTCTAATTACCAACTTCAATGCAACAAAATCTGCTAGGTGGTGGAAAGCACATAAAAACTGGAATGCTAAAGTCTGGTCTGATGAATCGTGCTTCACATTGTTTTACACCACTGATAAAGTGTACGTCTGGTGAATCCCTAAAAAGTGTACCATCCCGACTGAAGAATGGAGGTGAATCCTTGACACTGCAGGGTCCCATATCATGGTATTCCTTAGAGTCATTGGTTGTTCTGCAGGGTCGTGCCATATTTGCAGCGTAGGAGTTCGTTCCTGGGGACCACCTGAACCCAATGTTGCAGACATTGTTCTGTAACGATCGTCCCTGGTTTCAAGCAAATAATGCACACATGCATTATGGGAAAGTTGGAAGTTGTGAGGATGACGTACAGAAGCTGCCATAGCCACCTTAACGTTATTGAACATTTGTGGGAATATCTGGAGAGAAAGGTCAGATCACACTTTCCACCTCCGATATCACTAGCACAGTTGGGACATATTTTACAGAAGAGAATAGCCTCAAATTATATTATTGTATGTGCATGACTTGTATAAGTCTATTCCAAGTCAAATTGCTTCTGTTCTGAAAGCCCGAGGTAGGCCTACAGCATATTTATAAAAGTTCTTCACAAAAGTAAGTGTTTACATTATTTTGATAAACCCCTCTATATTGTGTACGTGGCTCTTATACGGAGAAGGATCCAAAAGTTCCCAGACTACGCCTGTACTGCAAAGTAGGTGTACCACATACCCACGGTGATTATTGAAGTACGTTACAATATTATTCGCCCTCACAGGAAAATTAATTTCGTCCATCTACGTCACGCGCTCGCAAATTTGGACTGGGGCTTTCTGCCATCTGGGTGCTGTGCACTCCTTGCACTTACCGGTTGCCGCGTCCCAGCCTAAATGAAACAGCTGCGTGAAGGCAGCACAGCAGTAAGCACCAACACCCAGGGGAAAAAAACAGTTGTTAGAAAACGTAAACAGTAAGCTAGGTAAAACTACATGTTGATAATTTTTTTTGGTATAGATTTGGGTTGCCCCATTAGGTGTTAAATTTAGTACTAAGAACGACGATGGGGGCAAAATATTCCCGTGAGCTCCCCAATGGCTGCGCCCCTGGCTTCGCACCACTCGTTCTTTTTTTTATTGGAGGTTTAACGACCACCATGAGCAACTCAATGGGCTATAAGCAGTCGCCGGTCCCTAATTTAGGGCCACTGGTTCCAGGGAAGGGAAAGAGCCAGTGCCGTAAGATAAACACAACGGCCATGACTCGCCGGTATTCGAACCTGGACCCCTTCCGGACGAATGATCAGAGGCCATCGCTTAGACCACTGCGCCACCGGGGAGGCCCACTCGTCCACTAGGGCTGCTGGTAAGCTTCAAAACCCGCCTTGCTGTTTCCCTAAGAAACAGAAAACATTCCCTTCACTTTTTTTCTTGGAAATATTGGGGAAATAGAATCCCAACACTTTTATTGCACATAAAGTTGTAAATTCCCAGTTCGGAAGCATACACCGATCAGCCATTACATTATGACCACCCCCAGCCTATAGAGAAATGAGTGCGCCTGGAGACCCAACGGTAGCGCAGGCGAAGTTCACAGAACAGTATATATACAACCCGAGGACCAGCTTTCGGTTAGTAGAGTGTTCGGAGTCCGAATGGGAAAAGCTGCCGATTTATGGGAGTTTGATAAAAGACAAATTGTGATGACACGGTGCCTCGGAATTACGATCGCGGAAACGGCGCGGCTTATGTGCTGTTCACGTGCCGCTGTAGTGAGTACGCATCAAAAGTGGTGCACAGATGGCCAAACGGCGAACCGCCGTCCAGCCGTGTATCGTCCGCAGCTCATTGATGTCAGAGGGGAGCGGTGACTGTCGCGCATTGTTCACAGCGACCGCAGGGTCACAGTGCGACAAATCACCCACAGTTACAACAGTGGTGATCAGGGCAATGTGTCACAGCACACAGTTCGTCGCAACCTTCTGCGCATGGGCCTGCGTAATCGAAGACCCAGCCAGGTCCTCATGCTCACTACACGGCATCGCCAACAACGCATGAAATGAGCCCAAGATCGTGGATGATTGGAAGAAAGTGGCCTGCTATGACGAATGCACTGTTGGACGAAGACAGGCTGGCAGCGGCGGTGTTAGACTGTGAGCGATGTTTTCTTGGGACACTTTAGACCCAATTATTACAATCCCTGACAGCTGTCAGGTATCATAACACTGTTGCGGACCCAATTCACCCATTCATGGCAACTGTGTGCCCTGCTGGTGATGGCCATTACCAATAGGATAATGCGCCATTCCACACTGCCAGAATAGTCAAGCAGTGGTTCGAGGAACATGCTGGTTACTTTCTGTTAATGCCTTGGCCTCCAAATTCACCTGACATGAACCCAATCTAACATTTGTGGTTCGACTTGGAAAAGCAGGTTCACGCTAAATCACCACCACCCTGAAAAGTAAGGGAACTGGGATACCTGCTGCTGACATTATGGTATCAGATACCCCAGGATACCTATCGCCACCTCATCGAATCGAAGCCTTGCCAAGTGGCCGCTGTTTTTGCGGGCTAAAGGGGGTCCTCCAGCTTATTAGTTAGGTGGTCATAATATAGTGGCTCATTGGTGTATATGCATTTAAAGAAACTGCAAAGGACATTCGATTTGACACTTCCACTACATTCTAAAACACTCAGTCACAGACTGTGGAAAAAACCTTGAACAAGAGGGATTGTTAATGTAAAATTGGCCGATTAATGACAAAGTGATTTGCTATTACTTGAGCTTGCAGAGAAATGAGGTGAAGAAACTTTGTAAGTAATTACATAAAATTTTTATTTTCATCATATGCTATACTTACACTGAGATGCCAAAAAACAACAACAAAAAACTTGAAAGGGCGCTACCATTTCCATTACATGCCGCCACAACCATGCGGTAAATGGCACGACCCCAACCTACGTATTATACACTAAAGAGCAATTGAATTAGAGATACCTGTCTAGTAACGTGTGGCACCACCTTTCGCCCTGATGACGGCGGCGATTCGTCTCGGCATGGACTCGACAAGACACCGGAAGCGTTGGGAAGCCATATGGATCTACGACCCCTGAACAAGCTCCCACAGTTCACAAAGATTTGATGGAGGGGAGGGGTCAGAGCCTCGAACATCTCTCTCGATGGCATCCCAGATGTGCTCGATGGGATTGAGGTCAGGTGACCTAGCTGGCCAAGGAAGCGAGGTCACGTCGGTGGAGTGTTCACCCAACCATTCGGATACAGTTCGGGAGCGATGGTACGGTGCATTGTCTTGTTGCAGGATGAGCTGCCCAGTGGGATGTTGAAGACGCACAAACGGGCGCTAATGGTCGTCCAGGATATCCCGGTAACGTTGACCTGTGAAGGATGATGTCACACGTACCAGGGGTCTCATTTCAGTCCACGTAAACAGTCCCCGGACGAGAATGCCACCCCCACCAGCTTGAAGAGTACCCTGCTGGCAAGAAGGAACCGTCGCTTCACGTGGTTTGCGCTGTACACATATCCTGTCATCCGCATGTACCAACGTGAATCTCGACTCATCAGTCCAAGCAACATTTTTCCACATGTCTAGGGTCCAGTGGCGACGTTCCCGCGCCCATGCTAATCTTCGCACCCTGTGATGTGCGGTCAGCAGCGGTACCCTCGTGGGACGATGGCTTCTGTACCCCATAGCGAGGAGATGGTTCTGGATGGTGGGGCTGCTTACACGTTTTTGTGCACCAGCGTTAAATTGCCGAGTGATTTCTTGCACTGTGGCTCGTCTACCCGCTGTTACAATGCGAGCTAGCCGACGATGACCCCGCTCATCCACACGCTGTTGTCCACGGCAGTTGGCCCCTGCAGGGATGGTTTTACGCGATTCGATGTACTCACGGTGTACCCGTGACACAGTGGCTCGTGAAATTCCCAGTGCCTGCACGACTTCCGAGATGGAGTGACCCATTCGTCGGGCCCCGACAATTTGCCCACGATCAAATGCGCTTAGATCCTTCGTCTTACCCATACTGCTTCCGACTTTTACTGGTTCCCGTCGCATCACTCCTTATATTTTCGGATCGCTGCATACGTCATGTCGTTTCCGTTTACTGGGCCTCCCACAGCGCCACATTTGCATAACGCCAGCTGTATCTAATCCAATTGCTCTTCAGTGTATATAGAGGCAGATGTCTCGACAAGCTCAAGTAGTAGCATTCGCAGTTCAAATTGTAACTTATCAAGATTTAAGCTGTTTCGAAGGTGGTACGATAGTCAGCGCCCGGGTGATGGGTCACTCCATCTCGGAAATTACCACGAAATTTGGAATTTACACAGTTAAAAATTTCAAGGGTGTAACTGGGTTTTACAAACTCAGGGGAAACATCCAGCGTGCGAGACCGGTGTGGCCTTCCAAAGCTCTGGACGATCGTGGACAGTGGCATCTGAAACACATCATAACATCCGCCCAGCGTGCATGCAACGTTGCCGCAATTCAATGCTGGGGCCAGTAGTAGCATCGGCGTTCGGACAATGCAACGTTCACTGTGTTCTATGGGGTTTTGATGCCGACGGCCCACCCAGGTGCTGTTGCTGACTCGACGACACAACGCTGTGCGTCTCGCCTCGGCCCGGGAACACTGCCATTGGACGCAAGAGGACTGGAAACGTGTAACATGGTCTGACGAATCGTGGTACCAACTGTTTCGGTCAGATCCCGCATGCCTACAAGGAACAGTGCAGACCGGCGGTGGCTCTGTTGTAGAGTGGGGTGTTTTCAGCTGGCACGCATTAGGACTCCTCTTATGTCTGCAGACTACTCTAACCGGTGGACAGTTATGAAGCCGTACCAGGGCACCGCCGCAGTATTTTTTACTTTTTTATGTAACCAGGGCGCGCCCTGCCTCACAAAATGACGGTAAATATTCAGTTTTTAAATTTACTTCATGTAACATTAATTTGTTATGCGTCTATCTAAACAAAACCCAACGTAGCACGGCGACTCCTTAGTTGTATAACAACAAGATTATGATTATTTTATTGGGAAACACTTGAAACGAAACTATGCTACCGCACTCACTGCCTTCGGGTTGTCAACACAGAACACAAAACAATAAAGAAGAAATAACAACAACGGTACTACACAGCGTAGGCACCAAGCACATAGTAGTCCACACTATTTGATTGGCGCCTCGTCTGCCACGTGCACCTGTTTGCGGTCTTGCTTGCGCTAGACTCAAAGTTCGCCATCGTGTTGAAAGCTTACGTTTTACTCGCCGCGGCGACAATGCAGTTGAGGAATGCAACGCTAATGAAGCTTTCATTTTTAGTGATCGCCGCAGACAAAAGCTGCACAATAACAGTATAAGTTTGAGATTCAGTTGCAGCTGTCATGCATACATGTGTTGTGTTGTTTTGTGTGATACTGTAGTATTTTCGCAAGTGATGGTTATCAGTTGCACTTGAAAATGAAAAGACGAAATGAAAATAAGCTTACTAACTATTTCAATAAAATTCAGAAAACAGGAAATTCAGATTTCAGCTCGAAAGAAAATGAAAGTACGCCAGTTGGAAAACAAGAAAGTGATTGTGACTCTGGTATTCCCTTGGGTATTTCTTCATTCTCCTCAACTGTGCAGAATGATTCAGAAAAAAGCGTCGCTGGTCGTGATACTGCAGAAAATGAAAATCAAACAGGTAATGTCGATTGCACAAATAAAGACTATCCTTTTGTATGGACTGACGAACAGTGGTTAGATCGTAAGACTAAATATATTAGTGGTATGCAAAAGTTTCCGCTGACCCAGCTAGGGGGCGCTGTAGGGGTCTAACCGGCCGGCGATCCGTGCTGTCAGTTCGTACATGAAGCCAAGCATGGCGGTCGATAAAGTTCATTTGCGGCACTGTTTGTAATTCATGTTTAATTTAGGGGAAAGTGCGAGTGAAGCATACGGTTTAATATGACAGGCGTATGGCGAAATGGTTAGCGGACTTGTCGAGAATAGTTTGCCAGGTTTAAGAAAGGTGATCTAAGCTTGGAAGACAAGCCACGTGCAGGTAGACTGCAGGAACTCGCAGACGAGGAGCTGGAATCGCTGTTGCAAGACGATACCACACAATCGACCACGCAACTGGCGAAACGTTTGAAAGTGGCTCAATCGGCGGTGGTACGGCGTCTACAGGCCTTGGAGGTAGATCTACAAGATTGGTAAGAGGGTTCAGCATACTTTAACGGTGCGTACTTTGGGTATTTGCATGTCATTGCTGAAAAGGTTTCAAGGGAAGAATTTCTTGTGGAAGGTTATCACAGGGGATGAAAAATGGGTCTATTGCCACAACCCGTACGAAAGCAATTCTGGGTCGACCCAGGACAGCCATCAACATCCACTGCAAAACAGGATATCCACGGGGAAAAGGTGCTGTTGTGCGTGTGGTGGGATACGCATGGAGTGCTGTACTTTGAACTGTTGAAACCAGGCGAAACAATCACCGCACAACGATATAGCAATCAGTTGATGAAACTAAACGCCGCAATCGAGCAAAAACGCTCATGGACAAGTAAAGGACACCGTCCAGTCATCCTCTTACACGATAATGCCAGACCACATGTCGGTGCCACCACGAAATGAACCCTTGAACAGTTACACTGGGAGGTTTTACCGCACCCGGCTTACTACCCGGACATTGCACCTTCAGGTTTTCACCTGTTTAGCTCTGCGTTCTTCACTCAAAACCCGAGTCCTTCTATCACAGGGGTATTCGTTTGTTGCCTGAAAAACGGAAAAAGGTCACTGTTGCTAACGGCCAATATTTCGTTGAATAAATGTGCTGATTGTTCCTGTCTCCTTTCTCCTTAAAACGGCGGAAACTTTTGCATACCCCTAATAAATGGTCAATAGCAGAAAATGGTCGCTTAGGGCGTAATGATTGTTACTCTCTGGGCAATTTAGGACCCCCAAAACATCAGGGATTGTCGTTGAGTAACGAATGGGTAAACTGTCAAGTTTCGTTTAATTGTACAGATAAAAGGCAGCAACTAAAGTCTTGACGAACAAAATTTCAGCCCATCAAGCATCTTCAGCACATAACACGGCCATAAAAATTGCTGCTGAATCTAAAAATCGAAATTTGAAAATTTGAGTTTACAACAAGAGGCACATCTTGTTAAGAGTACCGAAAGGATTTTCAACACTGTCTATTATTTGGTTAAAAAGGATAGAGCATTCACTGATCATGAAGATTTAATTAATTTGCAAAAGAAGAATGGTCTCGATGTGGGAATGATTCTTCATTCACGCTACAGCTACAAAATTAATCACATTTCATCAGAATTTAGAAAGAAGTTGATATCGAAACTCATCGCTGAAAACCAAAAACATCCTGTTCTAATTGATGAATCTACAACTCTTGGTAAAGAAATTGCTTTAGTAGTATATATATTAAGACTTTCATCAACTTCAAAGAAGAAATAATATTTCTTGATTTAATTGCTCTCAGTATTTAATCAGAAAGCTGAAACAATTGCAACTGAACTTTCGAACTGTCTTTGTTTCTACGGTTTAACAGAAGTTTTTCTTCAGAAAAATCTGATTTCCTTAGCATGTGACGGTGCTAGTGTCATGATAAGTAAAACCTCTGGTGTTGGGAAACTACTGAAAGATAAGTTACATCAACCGAATATAATTATATGTCACTGTCTTAACCATCGATTGGAACTGGCAGTTCACGATTCTATTGCTGAAGTAAATACCATTAATAATTTCAAAAGCTTCATGGATACTCTGTACAACTCATTCAGCCAGTCACCAAAAAATACAGCATATACGAGTTGAAAAGAACTGCTAAAAAGAACCAGCATATACGAGTTGAAAAGAACTGCTGCTTCCCTGTGTGTGGACTGTATCCAGTGGCGGCTCGTGATAAGCTGAGATGGGGAGGGAGGGGGGTGGCTGCATCACAATTTTGTAAATATGGCTTCGAATAAGCTAAGTTACTGAGCCTGTGCTGATGCTGTCCATTTAATAATAATAATAAAAAAAATAATAATAATAACTATATATATATAATGAAAATATTACAGAACAAAAATACAAAAATTTCAAAACAAGTGAAAACTGGAACAGGTTGCCGTCATCAGGAGAGCATCAACCTGTGGGAGTAGCCTTTCTAGTACCAACAAAACGACAAGGCAAGCCAAAATTGTCGGTTGGTCATGCTCCCTAGGCCACAAAACCAAATTCTAATAAGCAACCTGTTTCAGTTTTCACTTGTTTTGAAACTTTTTTATTTTTGTTCTGTAATATTTTCATTCTATATAAGCTGAGGTTTAGCTGCCTTCGGCGCTTCTCATCGTATTAGCCTTTTTTGTCTATTTTTTTTGTGTTAAAATAATTTATTTATAAAGTTTTTTTTTGTTTTATTTATATATATAGATTGAAAGTGTTTTTTTTTTACAAGAAACGAATATTTAGATTTTATATTTAGCAATTGATAGGGAAAATGTAGAGGCACTGATACCTAAATTAGGCAACAGATATTAAGCGTGGCCACATTGCCACATTTATGAAGAAAATAATCGAACTATAAAACTTGGTCAGATGCATTATTTCTTAAAAAGAAACTGACTAGTCAGTGCATTCTTACAGGTTTTACGCATGGAGCATAGACATGGACCTGAACTAAAATAGACATACAGATGTTGCAGACAACTGAAAGAGCATGTAGAGATGCATGTCTGATGTTACCAGGAAAGATACAAATACACTGCTGGCCACCCAAAATGCAACACCAAGCAGGAAGCATCCGATTAGCCTAAAATACACAGCATGCGTGGCCCGCGAGAGGACATGCCAACGATTGGCATTGCAGGCCATATGCAAATCATATGCACCCGGCACGCCACCGAGAAGCACTATAAGAAGGCTGCACAGAAGGCGAGGTATAAGTAGAAAAAGTGTGTTGTCCTGCCGGACCTGCGCGTGGGAAGCTTCCTGATGCCTCGTCGCAGAATACGGCAGTCATTCCAGCACGTTTCAGAGTTTGACTGAGGACGAATAGGGGTTTATCGCGACAGCAGTTTATCGTACCGAGACATCGGTGCACGTGTGGAACGTCCAGCCACAGTGAGGCAAGTATGGATTCGGTGGGTGCAGGAGGGACGGACGGACCGACGTGAGCGATTGTCGTAGCCGTGGCACACCACTAAACGAGAGAACCGGCATGTTGTGCGGCGGGCATTGACGGCTCGCACCGCCACATCACGAAAGTTAGTGCAGGAATTAGGGTGTGTTGCGCAACAGCCTGTGTCAGCACGTACCGTTCGACGTCGTCTGCAGGAGCGGGGACTTGTCGCACGGCGCCCATTGCTCCAATTACCATTGACGTTACACCACCGGCGAGTGCGGTGGCGGTGGTCCGTTGAATACCGCACCTGGACTACAGAATGGGACATTGTCTTCTCCGACTAATCCCGCTTCTGCTTGCAACACCACGTTGGTCGGATCAGCGTGTGGCGGCACTGCGGCGAGAGACTGTATGACGCCTGCATTATGCATCGCCATATCGGTCCGTCGCCTGGCGTTATGGTTTGGGGCGCAATTGGTTATGACACCCGCACCACTCTAGTACGCATCGCCGGTACACTCAACAGCCACCGCTTCATCTCCGACGTCCTCCCTTACATGCAGGACCTGCCAGCGGCCACGTTTCAACAGGACAATGCGCGCCCGCACGTGGCACGCGTCATGCAATAATTCTTCACGTCCCACCAGGTGTCACTGCTGCCGTGGCCCGCCTGTTCTCCCGATATGTCGCCCATCGAACACGTCTGCTAGCTGATCGGCAACCTAGTGGCCCGGCAAGCACTACCCGCAGCGTATATGACCTTGTTGAACTGTGGCAACATGGCAGCCTGATGAACAGTGGCAACGTGTGGAAGCATCCTGGACCGACATACCCCAAGCCCACATCCAAAGCTTCTTTCGTTCGATGCCGTGGCGTGTAGCGGCCGTTATTGCCAGCCGTGGGGGCCACATAAACTATTGATGTCTGCGTGTTCCACTAGTCGCACGGGTCTGTAAGCTCAATCGTTTCATCTTTGTATCCCTTCTTGGTGTTGCATTTTGGGTGGCCAGCAGTGTAGGAACTCGTGGATCGGGAAAATGACAAGAGTGGAAGACATTATGATCAGAATTCCTGAAATTGCAATGAGATGGACATATTGCTAGAAGAAAGAGCCACTGACGGAGAGTTGAAATATTGGACTGGATAGCGAGGGGAAAAACAATACCCAGAAGATGACAAGAGGGAGATGGGTGCATGAAATTCGAAAGCATGAAGGAAACACGCTCAAGGCAGACTGTTGTGGAAGAAGAAACTTAGAGACTATCATCCAGCAGTGGATTGATAGTGGTTGCAAATTATATATATATATATATATATATATATATATATATATAGGGATGTAAGGTCAGGTGATGCGCAGCATCACAGCCTCTCCTTGACAAATGTCAACCCCGCCTTCTCGTGGTACATCCTGTTCCCACTAAAGGGGCTCTGACGACCGCCAATAGCGGTATAACTATACCATCGGGATTAGAGGAAATGCTATCCCACACTCACCAACCCGCTTGGCCAGCGTGGTGAGTTATGGCCAAACCCCTCCGAAATGACTCCACAACTTAAATCTTGGCCCTCAGTCTCCGGCAGCTGGAATGTACCTGGCCAAGGCAGGGGCCAGTGCGACATGAAGGCAGAGGGTGCTAAGAATCCCCGGAGGACCGGACTAGGCTGCCATCTGATGCTGACCTTGGCTACATATAACGGACGCTCCCTATCTTCTGATTCAAGGCTTCTTGAATTGGAAGAGGAACTACAAAGGATCAAGTGGGACATCGTCGGGCTAAGTGAGGTAAGGAGAAAAGGAGAAGATCTCATTGAACTGAAAAGTGGACATCTCTTCTACTATCGTGGGACAGATACTGGCAGAACTAGTGGTGTTGGATTTATAATAAACAAGAAACTGAAGGATAAAGTTGTAGAAGTTGAAAGTTCCTCTGACAGAGCTGCACGACTCGTTATCCAACTCTCGAGAAGATACCAGGCTCAGATTATTCAAACTTATGCACCCACCACAAGTCATGCTGAAGAAGAAATTGAAGAATTTTATGAGGAAATTCGTGATCTAAATAATAAAGGTAAGCATCACTTGAAGATAATTATGGGAGATTTCAATGCAATAATACGGCAACGGCAACAGAATGAAACTTCAGTAGGTAAATTCGGTCACAGTAACAGAAACCAGCGTGGAAATACTCTCGTAGAGTTTGCAGAGGCAGAAGGGTTTTTCATCTTGAACTCCTTTTTCAAGAAAAAGCCACACAGGAAATGGACATGGAGACATCCAAATGGGACGACAAGTGAAATTGATTTTATTATGTGTAACAAAAAATTCGTCATAGAAGACTGCAGTGTGCTAAACAAGTTCAACACAGGCAGTGACCATAGATTGGTGAGATGTAAGATGCACCTCAACACTAAACTCGAACGTAGCAAGCTCATAAGACAAACAAAATGTATTGACATAACCAATCTTAAAAAACACCATAATACCTTCAAATTGGAACTGAAGAACATGTTCTCTGCTTTAGAAGGCCTAACATCGGAAGAAGTGCTTTGGTTACAGAAAAGTAACCAAAGCTCTTATGGAAACAGCAACAAAATTAGCTGGGTCTAAGAACAAATTGCATGTGAACAAATTATCAGGAAAAACCAAAATGTTGATGCAAGAAAGAAGAGTGATGAGGACAACTAAAGAAGATGTGACTTCCAAAGTGGAATATATAGAGCTATGCAAGACAGTACGAAAAAGTATCACTGAAGACGTAAGGAAATTCAACTGTGAACTAGTAAGGAAAGCAATTGAAAACAACCAAAGCCTAAAGATAGCAAAGGGACATCTCAGTAAGGGAAAAAAGCAGATTATGGCACTGAGAAAAGAAGATGGTTCTGTAACAAGAAATAGAGGCGAAATTTTGACAAGAGTGAAAGATTTCTACTCCAAATTATATGAAAGGGATGATACATGTACTCCAGACATCATGAAAGGTACCAGTACCAGAGTTCTTCCAGTCCTTCCAGCAGAAGTTGCACATGCAATCAAGAACATGAAGCGGGGAAAAGCTCCAGGAGAAGATGGAATTACTGTAGACATCATACAAGAAGCAAGTGGAGAAATCGAAACAGTACTCGCCCAAATTTTCACTCGATGCCTTAATGAAGGGAAAATTCCTGAGGATTGGAACAACGCTACAATGATCTTGCTACATAAAAAAGGTGACATTGAGGATCTCAGGAACTACAGACCTATCAGCCTCCTATCAGTGGTTTATAAAATCTTCACTAAAGTTCTTTCACACCGCTTGAAGGTGACACTGGACATGGCTCAACCAAGAGAGAACAAGCTGGATTCAGGAGTGGCTACAGCACAATAGATCATATCCACGTACTGAGAGAACTAATTGAAAGAGCGAGGGAATATGAACTTCCATTGTGCATGGCTTTTATCGATTATGAAAAAGCCTTTGATTCGGTGAAACCATCAGCAGTTACAATGGCTCTGATCATCATCATCATCATTGTCAACCATTATCAATCCACTGCTGGACGAAGGTCTCCCCAAGTTTCCTCCACAACGGTCTGTCTTGTGCCAGTCTCATCATCATCATCATCATCATCATTGTCAACCATTATCAATCCACTGCTGGACGAAGGTCTCCCCAAGTTTCCTCCACAACGGTCTGTCTTGTGCCAGTCTCCTCCATGTCACTCCCGCATACTTTCGAATTTCATCCACCCATCTTCCATGTGGTCTTCTTCTGGGTCTTTTCCTGTCCCTTGGAATCCAATCTAAAATTTCGGCTGCCCATCGATGGTCTGTTCTTCTGGCAGTATGCCCAGCCCATTGCCATTTCAGGGATTTAACTCTGATCATGATGTCTTCCACTCTTGTCATTTTTCGGATCCACGTGTTCCTCTTCTTATTTCTCCTGGTTACACCAAGCATGCACCTCTCCATGCTTTTTTGAGTTGTCTGCAGCCTTTGTATGTCTCTTTTAGCTAAGGTCCACGTCTCTGCACCATACGTAAGCACTGGAAGGATGCATTGATCAAACACTTTTCTTTTAAGACATAATGGCATATTGCTCTTGAAAATTATGCTGTTTCTTCCAAAAGCTCTCCAGGCAAGTTTTGTACGCCGATTAATTTCTTCATCAATGTGACCCTCACTTGATATCTACTGTCCAAGATAAATGTACGTGTCTGTTATCTCCAGCTTTTCTCCATCAATCGATAAATCTTCATTTCTTGTAAAAGCATTGAACATCACTTTTGTCTTCTGAAAGTTCATTTTTAATCCCACTTCTTTACTCTTGTCAGCAAGTTCCTGGATCATACTCTATAGCTCTGATGGGGTAGTTGCAAAAATGACTATGTCATCAGCAAAACGAAGGTAGGTTAGATAATCTCCATTAATCTTTATCCCTTTGTTTTCCCAGTTCAGTGATTGAAAGACATTTTCCAATGTGGCATTAAAGAGCTTCGGAGATATGGTGTCACCTTGTCTCACTCCTTTTCCAATTTTTATGTGTGTTGTATTTTCAAACAGCCGAATCTTTGCACTTGCATTTTCATAGATGTTATTAATAATATTAATGTATGCATCTTCAATACCGCAGGATTTCAGAGCCATTGCAACTGCTGATGGTTTCACCGAATCAAATGCTTTTTCATAATCGATAAAAGCCATGCACAATGGAAGTTCATACTCCCTCGCTCTTTCAATTAGTTCTCTCAGTACGTGGATATGATCTATTGTGCTGTAGCCACTCCTGAATCCAGCTTGTTCTCTCGGTTGAGCCATGTTCAGTGTCACCTTCAAGCAGTGTGAAAGAACTTTAGTGAAGATTTTATAAACCACTGATAGGAGGCTGATAGGTCTGTAGTTCCTGAGATCCTCAATGTCACCTTTTTTATGTAGCAAGATCATTGTAGCGTTGTTCCAATCCTCAGGAATTTTCCCTTCATTAAGGCATGGAGTGAAAATTTGGGCGAGTACTGTTTCGATTTCTCCACTTGCTTCTTGTATGATGTCTACAGTAATTCCATCTTCTCCTGGAGCTTTTCCCTGCTTCATGTTCTTGATTGCATGTGCAACTTCTGCTGGAAAGGACTGGAAGAACTCTGGTACTGGTACCTTTCATGATGTCTGGAGTACATGTATCATCCCTTTCATATAATTTGGAGTAGAAATCTTTCACTCTTGTCAAAATTTCGCCTCTATTTCTTGTTACAGAACCATCTTCTTTTCTCAGTGCCATAATCTGCTTTTTTCCCTTACTGAGATGTCCCTTTGCTATCTTTAGGCTTTGGTTGTTTTCAATTGCTTTCCTTACTAGTTCACAGTTGAATTTCCTTACGTCTTCAGTGATACTTTTTCGTACTGTCTTGCATAGCTCTATATATTCCACTTTGGAAGTCACATCTTCTTTAGTTGTCCTCATCACTCTTCTTTCTTGCATCAACATTTTGGTTTTTCCTGATAATTTGTTCACATGCAATTTGTTCTTAGACCCAGCTAGTTTTGTTGCTGTTTCCATAAGAGCTTTGGTTACTTTTCTGTTAACTTCAGAAATATCCACTTCTTCCGATGTTAGGCCTTCTAAAGCAGAGAACATGTTCTTCAGTTCCAATTTGAAGGTATTATGGTGTTTTTTAAGGTTGGTTATGTCAATACATTTTGTTTGTCTTATGAGCTTGCTACGTTCGAGTTTAGTGTTGAGGTGCATCTTACATCTCACCAATCTATGGTCACTGCCTGTGTTGAACTTGTTTAGCACACTGCAGTCTTCTATGACGAATTTTTTGTTACACATAATAAAATCAATTTCACTTGTCGTCCCATTTGGATGTCTCCATGTCCATTTCCTGTGTGGCTTTTTCTTGAAAAAGGAGTTCAAGATGAAAAACCCTTCTGCCTCTGCAAACTCTACGAGAGTATTTCCACGCTGGTTTCTGTTACTGTGACCGAATTTACCTACTGAAGTTTCATTCTGTTGCCGTTGCCGTATTTTTGCATTGAAATCTCCCATAATTATCTTCAAGTGCTGCTTACCTTTATTATTTAGATCACGAATTTCCTCATAAAATTCTTCAATTTCTTCTTCAGCATGACTTGTGGTGGGTGCATAAGTTTGAATAATCTGAGCCTGGTATCTTCTCGAGAGTTGGATAACGAGTCGTGCAGCTCTGTCAGAGGAACTTTCAACTTCTACAACTTTATCCTTCAGTTTCTTGTTTATTATAAATCCAACACCACTAGTTCTGCCAGTATCTGTCCCACGATAGTAGAAGAGATGTCCACTTTTCAGTTCAATGAGATCTTCTCCTTTTCTCCTTACCTCACTTAGCCCGACGATGTCCGTATCAGAAGGAAAAATATTTATTGTCATATTTCTAGGGGGTCACAATGAGACACTTGAGAATGCGTACATAACCTTGAGTGTGTAATATACAAGTATATAAGGACAAAAAATGTAAAAATTTAATGCGTGTGGCAGTGGCAGCGGAGACACACACTCAAGGTTATGTACGCATTCTCAAGTGTCTCATTGTGACCCCTAGAAATATGACATTAAATATTTTTCCTTCTGATACACTCCCTTTGAAACTTCGACTTGATACCAACCACTGCAACTTGGACGGCGATGAAAAACATTTTGTAGAATTATGAAGAGTCTGCCAGAATTTTGCGATGAGTTGTTATTGCGATACTCACACACCGGCATTCTCTTTAATAAAAACGGATTGGAAACATATTCAGTCTAGTTTTAATTTTGAAGCCATGATAACAATAACAACTGTGTATAACAACTGTGACAACTGTGTAGAAAAATTTGTTTTCCAAAATTTACTAACTATGTAAATTTCCTAAACAAAGATATCTGATTAAATGTTCTTTTCAAAGTAATTAAGTATAATGCACTACCTCAATTGAAATGCGTAGCTTATTTTGGGAAGGAGGGGGATGCAGCAGAAAAAAAATTGTACCCAGTGGAGTGACTTCAATGATTTTTGGTGAATAAAAATTTACGTGAGTTTAAAAGCGAAAATTTCGTTGTGCTTGGTAAGTGAAGAAATCAATTTTGTGCAAGTATTTCGCAGCAGAAATGAATCTCTCTCTCTCCCTATCTTTTTTTTTTTTTATCCCATACTGAATTCTATTCTTAATCGCAATTTGTTTACATGGCCGTTTTGAAAAGAAGAGAAAATATAAGTAAAACTTTTTGCAAAAGTCCCGGCAACTGAGCATTTGTCATTAGCAAACACAAATATTTTACAGTTCGATGGTGTTAGAATTATTACGTTGAATAAAAGCAGGAACAAACCAAAAACTGGAAGGAAAAAACAAAACAAAAGCAGGTTGAGTAATACATTCAAACATACCTTATTTAATACTTTATTTCAACATTCGTCATTATTTTAATTCATTTCCCTATTTTATTTCTTATTCGGAAGCACAAGAACCGTATTAATCAACAAAGCACACAGGCCCTGCGATGCATTCCCACCCAACGAGAGACTGCCATCAATGCAGTCCCCATGGAAGTTTTATTCAAAGGAAACGAACTGATGTGGGAATAGGCAGAGTTTCCCACATGTGTTGGTTTCAACACCCGTCAGGGCTGCAAGCAGCGCAGTCTGGCTCAGTCCGCCAACGTTCCTTGCGCTCCCAGTGGTGTTATGCAGGGAAAACTTCCAGTTGAGTTCAGAAAATTTCTCTTTCTCGGTACGGCATGAAAATAAAACTGTTTGGGGTAGGGGTGGGAAGCTGCAGCCCCACAGCCCTATAGCAGGAGCCGCCCCTGACTGTATCTGCGTATGGAATCAATTGAATTTCTGAAAGATCTGGCATTGATATACGATGTATTGGAAAAGCTGGCGAGTTTGTGTTTACTTCAGGAGAGAAATGTCACAATTACCCGCGCGGACAAATTAATTAGAGCCCTTCGCATTATTGAAACATTCAAAGAAAAACCTGGAGTAAAAGAGCGAGAAACAAACACAGCTTCAGAGAGCATACATAACACACCTAGGGATTGCTTTAACAATAAAAACAAAAATGTGAGCATAAACAGATTGCGATTCATTAGCAGTGTTGTTACAAGCTTAAATGCTTGTTGGTTCACAACCGTTTCGTCACTTCAAGATAAAACAAGTGGAAGTGAAAGTGAAATTTATAAAAAAAATGTCGGCAGACTGAAATTTTAAATCCTGACCACGGTGTATGATAGTCAGGTGATACGACTCTGGAAACAAAAATCGCCCGTTAATGTCACTTGCCACTAGATGGCGCGACGAACGTGTGGGCCGATGATTTCATACAACCAATGCTTTCTTATGGGTGGAAGCGGCACAAACATTCGTATTTTGCGAATGCTATTTTGCTTGGAATTAAAAAAATATATATAACCTGGAAAGCTTCGCAAACATGCACTTTTGTGCCTATCACATGGAATTCGTCAAATAGGGGTTATATATACAGGGTGATTCCTAAAGTCCTAAGTCACCTCAGTAACTTGGGAACAAAGACAGCTAGATCTATGGAAGTAAGGTATGGTAGAGTAAAACAACCATGCGCTATTGGATGAGAGTGGCTGCAGCGCCCCTAGTGGCAACATGTGGAAGTTAGCACTCCTTTCTCGGAAACAATGAGAGATACGGGAAAGAGCTCAATTAGAAACTTGTAGAGCATCAGCGAATTAGTAGGAAATGACATATGGTAGAAACGGCTGTGGTAAGTAGAAGGCTGGAAACGTGAGGGAAACACAAGGTTTATTATACTGAGGCATGAATACAAATGGAGAACATTGGTAGTGTTTAATGCAACAGCGGTACTTACATAACGTTGCGTTTAACGTAAATAGGGTTCAATATGGCCACCATCTACCACAATGCGAGACAGAACTTTCACATCTACCACAATACGAGACAGAACATTTGAATGCGAGACAGAACTTTCCGTTGTACGTTCGCCAGCATAACATGTGTCACGCTCTCATATGCAGCGACGATACGCATTCGGAGATCGTGGAGACTCGTCAGTTCCACCCTGTACACGTCATTCTTTAGGTAACCCCAGAGGATGAAATCCATGGGAGTTAGATCCGGGGATTGTGGAGGCCACCATAACCAATGATCTACGGGACCACCATAACCAATGATCTGTTGCCCGAAAGTGTCGGACAGGAAGTGCTGTACCGCTGTTGGTTGATGTTCCGGAGCGCTGTCATGCTGATTCCATAATGAGCGTACATCTTGCAGAGACAGATCCTCTAACCACTCAGGTAATGTGCTTTGTAACAGCTGCAGGTATCTTCGTCCATTTAATGCGCCTTCATAGAACACAGGCCCAACAAGTCGGTCCTTCCAGATGCCACACCAGAAATTGATCAACCAGCGCACCTGATGCCTCATTTGCCGTGTAAATAATGGATTCTGAACTGCCCAATAATGAGTGTTTTGTTTGTTCAGCACCCCGGCGCGTGTGAACTGCGCCTCGTCAGTCCAAAGGATGTTTGATAGAAAGGCCGCATTTTCTTCTACGTGTTCATTACAAAATTGCACCAATCTAGACGTCGTTGGTTATCCCCTGGCATCAGTACGTGCACCGGTACTGTACGGTACGGGTAGGCACCATGCTGATGCAAAATGTTCCACACACGGGATTGTGATAAACTACATGCCATACTGACTTCCCTCGTACTAGTGTGTGGGTTGGCCAAAACGTATGCCAGAACATCGACTGGTTGCACATCACTACCCATTCCGGTGGGTTGGCCCGAACGGGGACGCGCTGCAATACTGGCTGTATCTGATAGCCGTTTAACCGCGCGATTGATGGTCCACGTTGTCGGCGATAGATGAGTCAGAAATCGTAAGCCATACTGGCGTGATGCTTCCCTCGCGTTGCGTCCGAATTCTCATAGCAGTACCATCTCGCAATACTGTTCATTCGAGTAGCCTGCCATGCTCGTTCTTTACCCGATACTCACGTTACGAATGACATAGCTCCTGACCAACGATCCTTTATACATTGCCACGCCGCGCTTGATACGGCAGGTGAGGCGTTATGTCACACCAGAATTTGCATACGACACTCACAGGCGTGCGGTCGCATACGTCATGCATTTCTCTCTGCTATACTGTTACCGCGACAACGACACGAACCGGCTTCGCACAAGTTCGCGTTTCCAGCCTTCTACTTACCCCAGCCGTTTCTACCATATGTTGTTTCCTACTAATTCGTTGATGCTCTACAAGTTTCTAATTGATCTCTTTCCCGTATCTCTCATGGTTTCCGAGACAGGAGTGCTAACTTTCACATTTTGCCACTAGGGGCGCTGAAGCCACTCTCATCCGATAGCGCATGGTTGTTTTACAACACCATACCTTACTTCCATAGCTCTAGCTGTCTTTGTTCCCAAATTATTGAGGTAACTTAGGAATCACCCTGTATATATATTGGCCACAGAGTGAGTACCCTAACGTAAAGATTTCTGAGCAAACGATGCTGAGTTTTTTACTGAGGCAATAGTGAATAGACCCTTTATCGTCAAAAAATTGTACTTCTTGTAAAATGAGATGGTGCTGTACATTCGGAGGAGCAATTTTAACATGAATATCAGTTTTTGCGTAAGTCATGGAGCATCGTTAACGGAAACTGCTGATTTTGAAAACTTACGGAAATTTTCTCAAAAAATAATTTTGATTAATCTTCAGCTCAAGAAATCATTCAGTACTGATGATTTCATTTAGTAATAAACAATATACCTTACACGTTTGTTTTATTTTTGTATCTAGCCATATTAATGAATAAGGTCCCTCCATCTGTGCTGGCGATGACGGCAGAGAAAGTGCATCGTGGCTGCTTTTTCTCGGCGGAGATTTACCCGACCTGCGTGCATATAGTACGATGAACATATTTGATATCAAGGGATAAAATTTGTGATCCTACATTTAAACAACGGTTAATGCTCTTAGCGTAAAAATTTTTCACATTGTAAGCCGTGGAAAAATGCATCACATCCTAATGCATGCCGCCATTTTTCCAACTCTGTTGGTGTTACATATTAAGCCTTAATAAGAGACACGAACTTACTTTTTTAAGCAGTAACGAACTCCATTCGAGATCATAAACTTTTATTTCATAACAACAATCATTCGTCCGCCACATAACACCTCCTTGCCACAACTCCCAACGTCCCTAGTAATTCTTTATTATGTTACAGTTGGGTCAATAAAGGCTGATACAAGTTCTTTAAACACTATATAATCCTATGACGGTTAGCTTGAACGATCGGCCCACAACTCCTAAGCGCCCCCTGGCGAGCTGTGACATTAACAGTTTGTTTTTCAAACTGTTGAAAGCACGGAGAGTCGTATCACCCGATTTATCATACATCGTGATCCTGACACGTGGCCTGAAGGCGGAGAAAATGATTTGAGGTATGGTGAAGATAATATTATTAACGTGTGTTCTATGTTTCGCCTTGATAACGTTAGGACATATTGAACGGGTTCCGAAAATATTCTGATGAAGGAGGTAAGAAAATTCCTAGCATCCTAGCTCCTTTATCAGAAACAATAACGTAAATACCCTGCAGCACAGCAGAGTGTGAACGAAGATTTAGTGATATGAACTTATTATCACCAAACTTAGTTTTATTATCATCTCTGATGTTCATAAAACTCAACCAACCACCTATTTCTTTATGGAATGCTGTACCATTCATAGTCATGATTACTGCAGCATCACCGTCACCGCTCGGCCGAGGACCCTAGATCACGAAAGGTATCACGAGGAGAAGTTTGGAAGCTCTTCTGAGAGGGTGAGTGGTTTTTTTTTAATGTATGCGTGATTCAATGATTTTTCTTAAATTTCATCTTCCTGGATACTTAAAAGCAGCCGAGGCATCTATTAGTCATTGCTGTACGTTAACTGTGTGCAAATAGTTATATATGATGATAATAGTAACAATTATGACACCATATTGTGTAGCTTAACGTATTAACTACTACACCACTGCCGATAGAGGATACGTAACCATCCTTGGGGATAATTTGCACTCGTTCAAGTCATGCAACCACTCCGACTTCTTTCAACATGACAATGCGCTACCGCACACGTTCACAGTCGCCCGATTATGGCTGGAGGAACATTCCACGGAGTTTGGTATCCTGACTGGGTCCCATGGGCGCCAGCGGGGAGAGGCGGCTTTTACCACTATTGAGATTTCTACGGAACTGTTTAGTCCTAAAAAAATAAAAAGTTAAATAATAATTCAAATTAGTGTTATTGGATATCGTAGAGTAAAAATGCAAGCTGATAATTAATTTTAAGATTAACGATAGTAGTTCGTAGGAAGCGACCTCTATAATTTGGTGCATGGAACACTTCAGAGTCCATGCTATATCGCGGCCTGACTCTGTTTTCATGAGCGAGATTAAGGAACGCTTTGGTTTTAGGGTTTTATTTCAACCGCTTTGTATCTTGCATCCTGTGGCTGTGAAGTTTACTGTGAAAGTGCAGTTGTTTTAGCTGTTCATTAGTTTCCGCTTTATTACCCTTCATGCAGAATTTGATTTGAGTATGGATATCACTAAATATTTCAAAAAGAGACTGAGTGTCAGTTCCAACGTAGTTTCTAAAGCCAGCGATGTGGAATATATCAACGCTAAGAAACCACTTGCTGACGATAAGGAATGTGATAACAGTAAAAAACCAGTATTAAAAGAAATCCGTCTTGTTGCACGATGATATTTATTCAGCTAAAAAATGAAGTCTATATACAGTTTAAAAACACATGAGCACTTTCGGTGTCACATTGACACCTTCATCAGATGTAATTTCACCATGTGGCTACATGCTGGTCTTAAGTACGTGGAGCAGATGCATCATGGGAAAGGTAATGTCAATGTCACATGATATACCAGATACCAAGACAGTAAAAAAAAAGGCTTAATTAGCCAATGAAAATTACTTAACAGAAACAATTGTTATTGTGCTGTCCTTCCCAACAAGATTGCTCCAAGGTTCAGGTAAAACACAAGGATAATAGTCATTACAGCAACGTGTATTATAAGCCGAAATATAGAGTCTTTCTGCAAATAACAAGGAATAAACAGAGTTAGGTGTGTTTATGATTTTACCGTTGTCCCAGTCTGGGATGGAATTGCCAGCACTTATGGTTCTTGCAAAAGAGGTGCTTTGGTGATTCATTTTTAGATCATATCTGTGTTCATTTAATCTCAAATCCAAATTTCTTTTGGTAGAACCCACATAATGATTGTTTAGTTCACCAGAGATAGTGTCGAGCATAGGAATAACATACACACCCCATTTTTTCCCTTTGTCAATTTTGTCACGATCATTGCGGATAATGGTATATAGATTGCATGATCATATTCCAAATTGTATTTTATGACGAGAACATATGTTGGTAAGGAGGTTTACAATATGTGGATTAAAATCAACAGATCCAACATACTTTTTAGGCACTTGCTCACTAATTAAAGCAGTTGACATAGAAAACCATACTTTATTGTGCACTCCCTTAACAATGTTGTCCGGGTAACCATGATTTTTAGCGAGGGATGATATCCATTGTAGTTCTTGAGCTCTGGTAAAATGGCTAGAAGAATGTGAATATGTTCTTCTAAATAGGAAGTGCAGAGCAAAAATTTTATGCTGAAAAATGTGAGCAGAATTGTACGGAATTAGAGTGGGTGTGGAAGTAGGTTTTCGATAAACGGCAAAAGACAGGGAATTATCAGAAGGGGTACGAGTAATTTGAAAGTCAAGATAAGGTAAGACGAAATTATTTTCAAGTTCTATCGTGAGTTTGATGGAGGGGTATTGAGCAGACATAGCGTTGACAAACTGATGTAACTGATTTATAGTATATGGCCAAATCCGCAATGATCGTGACAAAATTGACAAAGGGAAAAAATGGGGTGTGTATGATGTCATTCCTATGCTCGACACTATCTCTGGTGAACTAAACAATCATTATGTGGGTTCTACCAAAAGAAATTTTAATTTGAGATTAAATGAACACAGATATGATCTAAAAATGAATCACCAAAGCACCTCTTTTGCAAGAACCATAAGTGCTGGCAATTCCATCCCAGACTGGGACAACGGTAAAATCATAAACACACCGAACTCTGTTTATTCCTTGTTATTTGCAGAAAGCCTCTATATTTCGGCTTATAATACACGTTGCTGTAATGACTATTATCCTTATGTTTTACCTGAACCTTGGAGCAATCTTGTTGAGAAAGACGGCACAATAGCAATTGCTTCTGTTAAGTGATCATTGGCTAACTATGCCTTTTTTTGATTGTCTTGTTATCTCGTATATCATGTGACATTGACATTACCTTTCCCATGATGCATCTACTCCACGTACTTAAGACCAGCATGTAGCCACATGGTGAAATTACATCTGATGAAGGTGTCAATGTGACACCGAAAGTGCTCATGTGTTTTTAAACTGTATATAGACTTCATTTTTTAGCTTAATAAATATCATCGTGCAACAAGACGGATTTCTTTTAATACTAGTATTCATGCACGAATTATAATGTCTACAGTAAAAAACCATGTGTTGATAAAGTTGCTGTTGCAAAAGTTGATATTACAGCACATCTTGAATCAGAAGCATCGACATCGGTAAAAGTTAGCACGGACATTACCAGTGAACAGGTACAAAAAATACTTTTGTGAATATTGGCCAGTACATCGTGTCGCACTTGGAAGTGCAAGTAAATATGAACTGATTCTGAATGCCTGGCCACCAAGCAAAAATTATAATTTTAAAAATTACATTGTTATTGGTTCTCGTCCATTCAAGGTAGAATGGTTGCAAACATATCCTTGGTTAATGTATTCTAATACTTTGAAAGGGGCTCTTTGTCGCCATTGTGTGCTTTTTCGACCGATCAAAACTCATGGCAGTTGTCTAGGTAGGTTTATTGCACAACCACATCAAAACTACAAGGAATTTCATAAAGCAGCATGATCTCACATGTATTCTAAATGGCATGCAGAGGCCACATTTACTTTTTCAAAGCTTCATCAGTGTAAAGAATAGAACGGCTAACGTAGAACATCAAATTAATACATCATATTAGAGAAAATAGCTGAAAACAGGGGAAAATTGAAGGCTTTATATAATGTCAACCCTTGTGTAGTGTGCTCTACATGATCTGCCGTTACGTGGAAAAGATGACACAGTTCAGGGTAGAGTCGGGATAATCTGAAACAACAGGCAGAAATGCTCAGTACGTTTCACACAGGATTCAAAATGAACTAGAAATATGATCTCAAACACTAAAAACAAATTTAGATTCTGAAATTAATAAAGCTCCGTGCTTTTCACATAGGATTCAAAATGAACTAGAAATATGATCTCAAACACTAAAAACCAATTTAGATTCTGAAATTAATAAAGCTCCGTGCTTTTCGCTTAATAGCAGATGAAACTGCCGACATTAAAGTTTCGGATGTCAATCTGTGTACGATTTACTACAAATAATGACATCGATGAATATTTCCTAGGATTTTCTCCTTTAGATCAATTTGATGTAGAATCTGTTGCTGCAACCATTTTGAGTACATGCAAAGAAATTGAATTGGACATGAGCCGCTGTGTGGGACAAGGATACGATGGTTTTTTTTTTTTGATTGGAGGTTTAACGACCACCGTGAGCAACTCAATGGGCTATAAGCAGTCGCCCGTCCCTAATTTAGGGCCACTGGTTCCAGGGAAGGGAGAGAGCCAGTGCCGAAAGCCCCGCACGGGGATAACTGGTTTTCCAGTTATTTGGGGAGCGGCGCCCCCACGGCCCGAGCTGACCTTGTGACGGAACATCTTGCTTTTTCGTCTTGAACGATTATGTAACCGAAGGGACAGCTGTTCATCCAGCTGCTGGGGGATGGCGTCCCCACGGCCCGAGCCAACATGTAGTATATGTGATGATTTTCACATTTTTTATGTTTTTTGTTTTTTCACTTGACACGCTCCCGCCTCAGTTGTAGGTTGCTGAGGTTGTGATTATGCGCCAGCTCAGGATTTTAGTTTCTCGTTTTCTTTCCTGTCGTCTCCATTTCATGTTCCTTTCTTTGTTTTTCCGAGCTGGTTAGCTAGACCTACCTGCACGTTTGTCGTGACCCGTAAGGTGGAAAAAGGGATGCTGGAGGCTGAGGTTTCTGGAGGCCTGGGTGTTGTTGCTGCCAGTTGCCGAGTGGAGCCCAGACCTCTAACGGCTTGTCGTTTCGCACGACAGGGTGAGTCTGGGGATAGGGTGGGCATGCCAAAGGGGTGTTCCTCAGGCATGGGAAAGTCTGGGTGCACGCCGAGCGCATGTCTGCCCTATTAATTTGCTATATCCGCTTGCTATCCCTAGAGCCGTGTCCTGCGTCCACTTGTGCTTGCGGACCTCCGGCTCTCCCTCGTTGGGCTCGATTGTGGGTGGGGAAGTCGGCGGACGAATTCAAAAAAGTTTTCATGGCTCTCAATTCTGTTTCCCACGAACCAACAACCAAAAGAGGTATGGAGGAAGGCTCATCCCCTTCCGCAAAGAAACATGTTCCTGATTCTTGTAATGCTCGTTTCTTTTTTGTGCACTCATTGGACCCTTCAAAGCCTTTGAGTGCCAAAAGTCCACTTTGGATTAATAAAGCTCTTCAATCCATAGCAAGCTCTCCTAAGAGCGTAAAGAAGCTCCAATATGGAGATCTTCTGGTAGAAATGTCCACTGTGGCCTACAGCTCTACACTTCTTAACACCACCACGCTGCTTGAGACTCCGGTCAAAATAACACCTCATGGATATCTAAATTCATCTCGAGGTGTTGTCTCCTCACAGGACCTCGTTGAATGTACTGAGGAAGAACTACTAGAAGAACTAAGGAGTCAACACGTTACGGGTGTGCGGCGTATACTCTTTAGGCGGAATGGGCAGTCTGTCTCATCCCGCAACATCATTTTAACGTTTGATAGCCCTTCTCTGCCTACGTCCATCAAGGCAGGGTATCTGCACCTTGAAAAACGTCCGTACATCCCTAACCCTCTGAGATGTTTTAGGTGTCAGTCTTACGGCCATTCGCAGCAGTCGGGCAAGAGCAATCCAAGGTGTGGACGCTGTGGTGCCACGGAGCATCTTTTGTCAGAATGTGTGGCCGAGGCTGAGTTTTGTGTGAACTGTAAGGGTTCACACGCAGCATCAGCCAAAGATTGTCCCAAGTGGAAGGAGGAGAAAGAAATCCAAAGGCTCAAAACGGTGGAAAATATTTCCTATCCTGAGGCCAGAAGAAGAGTGGTTCCTGTTATATCTGATCGGCGATCATACGCTTCAGTGGTGGTTGCCAAATCTACGTTTGCCATTCAGATCCCCCTAAATGTCCATACAATGTAAACGAAATCATCGCAGTCGGACTGGAGGCACTCCAGTCTCGAGCTAGGGGTCTGAAAGCGCTACCAACCACTTCGCCGAAGCAGACTCATCCCACCACCAACAAGGGAACTCAGGCCACTTCTTCTAACAAAAAAACCAAAGTTCAGGATAAGAAAAGCATTTCTTCTCCAAAATCTCAGCAAACGACTCAACATCGTGTGCCTCCCGTTAAGCCACTTGGGACAAAGCATGCTCCCATCTTGGCCCCTGGCCACACGCCTCCAGATCTGGGGGAACCCCCATCAGAGGTGATGGAGCCTGACTTCGTGTGATCATTTTCATTTTCATTTCACTTTTAACCATGGCTTCAATCATTCAGTGGAACTGTCGAGGTTTTCGGACGAGTTTTGATGAAGTGAAACATCTGCTTTCATTGTACTCTCCGGTGTGTTTTTGTTTACAGGAAACAAAACTTAAACCATCAGACCTGCTTTCAGTTCGAGGCTACAGTGCATTTCGGACAGATAACTCGTCTGGAAATATAGCTTCTGGGGGTGTCGCTATTCTCGTCCCTCACAGGGTTCCGGTATCTTTCGTCGCGGTTTCCACAACTGTGCAGGCCGTGGCGGTTCGTATTTCTATGCCTGTACCTCTGTAACATATACTCTAGATTCAGTTTCCTTTTGATTTTACTATATCTTGTTATTTTATTTTCCTATGCAAATTATCTTCTCACTTAACGAGATGTTATTTCTCCCGCTGAATGATATGTGGCAACGAGTGTAAGTCATGACGTTGTGGTATGCAGTATATATAGGCGCGCTCAACTATACCAAGAGAGCTTCGTTTTATGTGATAGGTTCTTCTTAATTATTGTTATGCGATTCTACGAAAGTTCGGATATTCAGTAGTAGTGTGATTTGTTGAGAGTGTGTTTGATAATACCAGGAGTTCTCCAATAAAAGGTTTAAAGTGAGTACGTTTTCTCAGTTCATATTATTGTCAGACCTCTGTCTGGCCGTTAAGTCTCTTTCATTAAGTGTCTCCATTAAGTCCAGGGTATATTGTGTTTACCGCTCTAATAAGGAGCCTTCAAGGTACTAATGTAATAAAACCGAAGTTATAGTACTGATAGTCAAGATAATGAGGAATGCTGAATAAAAAGAAGTTCCATATTCAATGAATTTATTGCACGTGCGAGTCTTACCTAAACAAACTCTAGCACTTTGAAGATTAGGTACACTTTAGCTACGTCAAGTAACCTTCCAATAACCCTAACGTGACTTAACGTAAACTTCCCTGCACTACACGTCCAGGCGTAAAACTTTATTCATTATAATTGGCGCCCGAACATTTCTTGAACACGAGGTGTTGACAATTAGTGACTATGTCTTCATTACCTGAGAAAACTTCCCTATTTCAACCTGAATCAAGTTTCGGTGGAGGTGGGGTTTTTTCGACAATTTGCAAGAAGCCTGTGGGCCTAACTTTGATGTGAATGATTTGCAAGTACCCAGGCATTCCTCACAATTTTGTCATTCACCAGCTTCATATCACTCTGAGTCGCTGGTCGTACCTGAGGTATTTCAATCCTCTCACGGAAGCAAGATGCTTGCACATTTCGTGCCGCATGCGGGAGCAATTACTTTCAATGGTTTGGAGGGATCCTTGAAATTTCTCGAGGATTTGGAGGATCATTTCGACTTATACAATATTCCTCAAGATTGCAAAGTGCAAATAGCAGGCACTTGCTTGAAAGATACCGCTAAGACCCGGTATCGGCAGTGGAGAGTATCGAACCCGGATTCTCATTATGAGAATTTCCGAGCGGAATTTTTGGAAGTCTTTCCTTTCGGCCTCAGTCGAGCTGGCCTTGCACAACAACTTTTTTCTCGTAAGCAAGGACCAACGATAGCCCTGTTGCGTTTGCTTTAGAAACAACACGCTTGTATAAATTATGGGATCCACATGCCAGTCATGTCGACATGTTGGACACCCTATTGCAACAGCTCGATCAATTTCTACAGGATTTTCTCGAGGTCCGACACCCTGCTACAATTCATGAATGCCTTCGCCTCATACGAACGTATGAGGAGCGACACGGCAAACATGGTCAAACTCAACATGCTCGGGTACCCCGGGAGGCTTATCACGAAAATCCTCAGCGGCATAATAGGCCTAATGACTTTCAACACGAGCGTACACAGGTGCAAGTCCAAGCATCATACGTCCCACCGCATAGAAGAGTGGTACACCAACCTCTAGTTTCTAAACAATTTTCGGGGTACAGTACAAATGCACAGTATGCTCGACCCTGTTCCAATCCGCAGAATTCGGAACATTTTTATGCTAAGGGCAATAATTAATTTTCTGCCCGTCCTGACGGAGGAAGTAATAGCGATGGAAATTTCAACAGACATGCGGAGTTCCCGCAGCAGTTTTCACGAAGTTTTCCTAAGCGTGAAACTTTTCCCGATACCCGGCAGAGCCGAGGTTTCAGACCGCATGATAATACAACCAGGAATCCTTTAAACTTCCAAAGGAAGTAGACCAAGGAGTCGGTACTGCTTCCTGATACCAAGAATTCTGACCCTAAAATAGTATTATTGACTGTCCAAACTCCTCAGTTGCCTGATGTGTTATTGACAATTGAAGATATTATTGTCGAGACAAAGTTCGACACTGGTTCTGAAATATCAGCCCTAAATACGAGGTTTTGCACTGAAAGTTTTCCTGCAATCCACGTCCAGCCTGCGACGCAGTATTTGCGAGGTGCAAATAACGAAATATTCAGTATCACAGGAACTGTCACATTATCTCTAGGGCTGGGAAAGGCTCGTTTTACGCATTCTTTCCTGCTCATAGACGACCTACCTGTTAAATGTCTAATGGGCATAGATTTTATCAATACTTTTAAAGTTACTATGAATTTCGAACAACATGTTCTTTCCTTTCCGGAACCTGTCGAAGTGATTCCTAAAGATCCTATAGACATAACGAATTTGTTACTGAGTAACCAACTGAATGAGAGGCAACGAAACCAGCTTTCTCTACTTTTGCATGAAAGACTTGGTTTATTTTCCGACCAACCTGGTTTCACACAGGTGGTTTATCACGTCATTGACACTGATGGCTCGAAACCGATAGCGACGAAACCTTATCCTTGTGCTCCCCATAAAAAACAGGAAATGCAACGTCAAATTTCAGAGATGATTAAACAGGGCATAATAAGGGAATCAACAAGCGCCTGGGCCGCACCTGCTTTTCTTGTTCCAAAGAATCAACCCAACGAATTTCGTTTCGTGACAGATTTCCGCCAGCTAAACCAAGTCACGAAAGCGATAAATTATCCACTACCTGTCATGTCGCATATTTTGCATGACCTATCGTCAACTAAATGGATGTCAACCTTGGATTTGGCGAGTGGATATTGGCAGGTTGCGGTACATCCAGACTCCGTCGATAAAACAGGCTTTGTGACTCCTTTTGGGGCTTATGAATACCTACGTATGCCCTTTGGACTAGCCTCTGAACCTGCTACTTTCCAAAAGCTTATGGATACGGTTCTCAGACCTGTTCTAGGTCCCCATGCGCATGTATATTTGGATGACATTATTATTACATCCGAGACTTTTGACGAGCACCTTTCTCTGCTCAAACAGGTGTTCTAACTCATATACAATGCTGGCTTGACGTTAAAACCTAGTAAATGCCAGATAGCGAGGGACGAGATTGTATATCTGGGATTGAAAATCACTTCCCACGGCTTATTTACGGATGATGAAAAAATCAGGCCTATTGTTGACTTTCCACTGCCAAAAACAGCCAAAGAACTATCACGCTTTCTGGGAATGACCGGATGGTATCAGCAGTTCGTCCCCGCTTATGCTACAATCTGTGAGCCATTGTATGCTTTGAAACGTAAATACAAGAAGTTTGTTTGGACACCTGAGGCTAACGCAGCGTTTGAAGCACTAAAGTCTGCGTTGACTCAGCCTCCTGTATTAGCTTTCCCAGATCATACTAAGGAATTTGATATTTACACTGACGCATCCGGAGTTGGTCTTGGTTGCGTTTTGTCACAAGCTGGGCATCCAATAGCTTTTGCGTCCCGTACTTTAGCCAAAGCTGAACGCAATTATTCAGCTACGGAACACGAATGTCTTGCTGTAGTATATGCTCTAGACAAATTTCAATGTTATCTCAACTAATTGACAGTTAATATAATTACGGATCATTCTGCCCTTCAGTATTTGAATTCTGCTAAGCACCTCTCTCAAAGACTTATGATGTGGGCTCTTAAGTTACAGGAGAGCAATAACAAAATTTCGTACCAGCCAGGTCATAAGAATCAATTACCGGATGCTTTGTCTCGCGTCCCGATTAGTGGGGTTCCCACAGAAACTACTCCTGGATGTCAGCCTTTACTTTTAATAGCTGATATAACATATAGAGAGCAGATAATGGCAGAATTAGTAAATGATCCAGATTTTGGGGATATCTATAATTTTTTGCTTGCGGGTTCACCACTACAAAAAGACCCTTCTCTGGCTGGGAGGTCACAGCATTTTGAAGTCATAGAGGGTCTTCTTTACTATACGAAATCTAGGACTACTATGGCAGAGTTTCGCCCATGTATTCCGCGAACCCTTAGAATGGCCCTTTTAAACGAATTTCATGACAAACCTATTGCAGGCCATTTAGGTATTCGCAAGACCCGTTGTAAATTGCGGGATGTTGCCTATTGGCCTGGCATGTACCAAAGTGTGCTCGCATACGTTCAATCATGTCACTTGTGTCAGATTTATAATTACCGTAATGTAAGACCGGCCGGTCACTTGAAATCTAGTTCAAGTTCTCATGTTTTTGACATTATTTCAATAGATTTATTGGGACCTTATCCTTTATCTGTTAAAAACAAAGCTCGTTACGTTTTAGTATTAACTGATAATTTCTCTAAATGGGTTGAAGTTTTTCCCATTAAAGCCGCTACGGCGGAAGTTATTTGTAATGTATTAATTAATGATGTATTCTCTAGATATGGTGCACCTAATAAAGTAGTTTCGGATAATGGTCCCCAATTTATTTCTGACATTTTTGAAAGAATGTGTGCGAGACTACACATAAAGCATAAATTCATTTCCCCATATCATCCCCAGAGTAATCCCGCGGAACGAGTAAACCGCACGCTAGTTAAAATGATTGCTACATTTGTCATGGATCATCACGAGCGGTGGGACGAACATCTTGAGCTTTTTTCGTTGGCCCTCCGCTCGTCTGTTCACGAATCTACTAAATTTACTCCCGCAGAACTTTTTTGGGTCGAAAAATTAAGACCCCTTTTGAAAATTTAACGGGGATTATCGACGAACTAAACCAGCGACCAACTCCGCAATCAGTACGAATCATGGCAGAGAAAGCTCGTGTTGCAATGATAGGAGCACAAGCGGCTCAAGCAAGATACTATAATACTAGGCGTAGGGAACCAGATCTTGTCGTTGGAGATCTAACTCTCGTGGAGACACACTTTCAGTCTTCTGTTTCTCATACTTTAGTAAAGAAATTTGCACCCAGCTACGAAGGTCCATATCGGGTGGCAAATGTGTTTGAAAATAACATTATCCTTGAAAAACCTGACAATCAATTTCAATACGTACACGTTGCTCAGTGTCGCAAGTATCATGAACGAAATATAGATTTTATAATGAATCCTACTCAACCTTCTGTTCCACAGACTCAAAAGTCTATATCATACGATCAACCTCCAGACATTTTGGACGAACCGACAAACCTTTTTGAAGAATCTCCAGTGATTTTTTCTTCACCCTCTCCTCCGCAAGACTGGCTTCCAAGAACGCAACCTGATTCTACCATAAGACGAAGGCTCGAATCAAGTTCTTCAAATTCTAGTATCATTCCCTTCCCTCCAACCATTGCCGAGACTATTGCTGCACCATTCCCTAATAACTCTGCACCAACACAAGCTCCTACTTCCTTGAATACCTCGTTAGACAGTATTCCTATAGGCAGAAATAAACATCGCCCTGCACGACCACTAACTTACAGCAGCGACTCAGAGTCATCACATATTTCTGATTTGTCAGATATAGACAATAGTTTGACGATTCCTAAACGTCAGACACAAATTACAAACCGTCCAGCAACACCAAAAGCTGGTCGAAAACGCAACTTATCTCCCTAATCTGCTTCGCCGCAACAGCGACGAAGACAGAGATCCTTGCTTCCGCCCGGGTTTCGCCCCTGGAACTTACGCTCAGGGCAAACAGGGCCGATGCCTGCTTCTACTGTCATGCCAAGAGGTAGAAAGCGAAAACAAGCGATGTGGCCGGAGCCACGTCCCTTCAAAAGAATGTTGGAAGGACAACACGGGCCCCAGCACAAAGGGACAACATATCGAAAGCCTGGGGAGCCCGTTCCTGTCAGACGCAGAGATTTCCTGACCGACAGACTTCAGCCGTTCCTGTCAGACGCAGGGATTTCCTGACCGACAGACTTCAGCCGTTCCTGACCGTTCCTGTCAGACGCAGGGATTTCCTGACCGACAGACTTCAGCCGTTCCTGACCGTTCCTGTCAGCCGCAGGGATTTCTTGACCGACAGACTACAGATGTTCCAGATCCATTCAAGTCTCGGAAAAGATCGACGCCACCTGAATTTACCAGTCCGATTAGGCCTGGAAAACGTTATCGTACTAGGGTTTTTTATGCGTCCTCGAGATAAGTAAGTTCCCGTGGACAGGTTATTTTCTCATTATGTTGTTTTTCCTGCACGACCAGTTGGCGTGGCAGAATTTTTTTTTTCGTGTGGGCCTACGCATTCTTTTTGTGTATATATGTGGGTTTTTTTTATATATATCTTCTATGTCCGTCTACTAACCAAAATTTTTATATATATATATATATATATATATGTGTGTTAGGGATAAAATAGTGAAAATTGTTACTGTTAGGCAGCTACAGGCAATCTTCGCTGCTGATACAGTTGGTTTGTAATCAACGATAATATGAGGAAGTAATATGAAATCAAAAAAGTGATTCCTGCTAGGCAGAATAAAAATAAGGTATGCCGATGCAGGTTTGTTCTGTTCAAGTATAAAAAGTGTTTCCTGCTTCACAGACGACAATTGCTGCGGACACAGGTTTACTGAATTTGTTATGCCAAGTTTGATGTTGTACATACTGCTGCCACCAAAAAAAAAAAAAAAAGAGGATGATAAACGTCAGTCAGCGAAATGTAAGACTACATTCAAAATTTGATAGGTTTTTCGAAAAAAAAAAAAATTAAGGGGGAGATGATGTAACGTATACTCTAGATTCAGTTTCCTTTTGATTTTACTATCTCTTGTTATTTTATTTTCCTATGCAAATTATCTTCTCACTTAACGAGATGTTATTTCTCCCGCTGAATGATATGTGGCAACGAGTGTAAGTAATGACGTGGTGGTATGCAGTATATATAGGCGCGCTCAACTATACCTAGAGAGCTTCGTTTTATGTGATAGGCTCTTCTTAATTATTGTTATGCGATTCTACGAAAGTTCGGATATTCAGTAGTAGTGTGATTTGTTGAGAGTGTGTTTGATAATACCAGGAGTTCTCCAATAAAAGGTTTAAAGTGAGTACGTTTTCTCAGTTCATATTATTGTCAGACCTCCGTCTGGCCGTTAAGTCTCTTTCATTAAGTGTCTCCATTAAGTCCAGGGTATATTGTGTTTACCGCTCTAATAAGGAGCCTTCAAGGTACTAATGTAATAAAACCGAAGTTATAGTACTGATAGTCAAGATAATGAGGAATGCTGAATAAAAAGAAGTTCCATATTCAATGAATTTATTGCACGTGCGAGTCTTACCTAAACAAACTCTAGCACTTTGAAGATTAGGTACACTTTAGCTACGTCAAGTAACCTTCCAATAACCCTAACGTGACTTAACGTAAACTTCCCTGCACTACACGTCCAGGCGTAAAACTTTATTCATTATACCTCTTACTGTCTGCAGTGTCTATCTGCCGCCGGACGAGAACGTAAACGTCTCTGTTCTGGAGAGATTGTTCGATCAGCTGCCTTCACCCTTTCTTTTACTGGGTGACTTCAATGCCCATCATCATTTGTGGGGTAGTGTCAGCATCAGCACGAGAGGTCGTCGCATAGAGTCTCTTCTGTCCTCGGCCTCTGTGTGCTTTTTTAACACCGGTGCTGACACGTACTTCCATGAGCCGACAAGATCTTTCAGTGCGATCGATTTGGCCTTGGGATCACCATCGATTATTGCTGACTGGTCGTAGACGGTGTGTAACGACCTCCACGGAAGTGACCATTTTACGATTTTGCTCTCGCATCATGCGAACTTGCCATCTTCTGCTTCCCGCCCTCCTCGGTGGAGGATGGAGCGTGCGAGATGGGAGGTCTTCACACCGTCAGCTTTGTTATCTTCTGCAATGGTGACCCAAGAGTCAATCGACGCAGCGGTTCTTGAAGTCACAAATTGTATTCTTCAGGCAGCTGATCTTTCTGTACCAAAATCATCGACGACACTCTCCAGAAGTCCGAAGCCTTGGTGGACCCCTGAATGCGCAGCGGCTAGGAGAGCTCAACATAAGGCCTGGTCTACGTTTCGGCGTTATCCAACCGATGCTAATCTCGTTACATTCAAACGAGCAAAATCCTATGCTCGGTTGGTGCGTCGACGTAGCAAGAGGGAGTCTTGGATCCAGTATGTTTCATCTCTCACTTCACGTGCCAGTTCGAAAAGTGTGTGGGAAAAGATTCGTAAGATCCGGGGTAACTACAGCTCTCACCAGATCTCCATTCTCGAGAGTAACGGCTGCACATATGCTGAATTCGGGGAGATTGCTGATTGTTTGGGGAGGCGTTTGCCTCCGTGTCGAGTGACCTGGCGTATCCTTCCTCCTTTCTGAGGATTAAATCCACTGCGGAACGCCAGAGAATATCCTTTGCGCCTTTTAACGTCACTAGTTATAACTCCCCCTTCAGCATGGTTGAACTACGGGTGGCTCTGCATCGGTCCGGCGCTACATCTGTCGGTCCCGATGGCATCCACTATGACATGCTCCGTCATCTCTCGCAGTCGTCTCTCGAGAATCTCTTAATCTTATACAATCGTATTTGGTCGGAGCACAGTTTCCCTGGATCTTGGCGAAAAGCTTTTGTTCTTCCTTTTCCCAAACCTGGCAAGGATCCCAAGTCTCCCTCTAGTTATCGTCCAATCGCTCTCACTAGCTGTCTGCGTAAAGTTTTTGAAAGCATTGTTAATTCCCGGTTAGTTCATTTTTTAGAATATCATCAAATACTTTCACCATCACAAAGCGGCTTTCGCCGAGATCGTTCACCTCACGATCATCTCCTGCACCTTGAGACATCTGTGCGCGAGGCGTTCGTGCGTAGGCAGCACCTGGTTTCTGTTTTTTTCGATATTGAAAAAGCTTATGATCGAGCGTGGCGGCACGGTATTATCCGTGACCTCCACGCATGCGGATTGCGAGGAAATCTTCCGACTTTCATCGTTAATTTTCTTCGCAATCGGGTGTTCCAGGTGCGCCTGGGTACGACGCTCTCGGCACCGTTCCATCAAGAACAAGGTGTTCCTCAAGGTTGCATTTTATCTGTCACATTTTTCATCCTCCGCATTAATTGTCTTTTCATAAATCTTCCTCCTGCGGTTTCGGCTACTGTCTATGTTGATGACTTGCACATTTTCTGCTCGTCATCAAGCATGCATTTTATTGAAAGGCAGTTGCAGTCTGCAATTAATCATATCTTAAAAGCGGCGAATAGCAATGGTTTCGTTCTTTCTCCCGACAAGACAGCGTGTGTGCATTTCTGCCGGAGGCGTGCCCTCCATCCTGACCCAGAGCTGTATTTAGACCGTGCAGCCATACCAGTTTTGCCGGAGACCAAGTTCCTTGGTCTGACCGTCGACCGCACGCTTACGTTCCGGGCGCACGTTCGGCTGCTCAAGATTTCCTGTCTGCGGGCTCTATCTATTCTTAAGATCCTTTCGAGAGTCTCGTGGGGCGCAGACAGGATGTCTTTGTTTCGAATTTACCATTCATTAATACGGTCAAAACTGGATTATGGTTGTATCGTGTACGGCTCTGCTCGTCGTTCCGTTCTCCGGTCTTTGGACACTATTCACCATCAAGCACTGCGTCTTTGTTCGGGAGCATTTCGAACATCTGCAATTCCCAGCTTTTACGCTGACGCGAACGAACCATCGCTTGAATTACGCCGTCTGCAGCTTAGATCTCTTCCAGACCATCCTTTATACGATGCAGTTTTTCATCCCCAGCATACTCGTTTATTCGGGAACCGGCCTTCGTGCATTTCAACATTCGGTCTTCGTATGGCTGCCGTAGCCCGTGATGTAGATCTCGACTTGTCTCTTGTTGAAAAGACCAGGGGCTTTGGGGATCCTCCATGGCACCCACTTGGTGTCATGGTTGATACCACCTTTACATCTTTCGAGAAATTCTCAACCCCTGCGTCAATGTACCAGCAGCTCTTCGCTGAGCACCGTGCCCTCAATTCTGAATACACTCCCATTTTCACTGATGGCTCCAAGATGCACGGAGTCGTTGGATCCGCGGCGGTTTGTATTGATGACGTCTCTGTGGCGCGGATCCAAGCTGAGGCCTTAGTGTTTTCGGCGGAGATGCATGCTGTGTATCTTGCACTACTTCATGTTCAGTCAGTCGGGCTCTCATCAACGGGCTGCGGTGTACACTGATTCTTTGAGTGTTGTACAGTCATTACCATCGTTGGACTGCTGTGACCACCCTTTTCTTTTTACCGTACGAAGGCTTCTTTGTTCTTTGCTCGAGGCCGGTGTCCAGATACAATTTTGTTGGATTCCCGGGCATGTTGGAATCTCGGGTAACGAGTGTGCTGATGCGGCTGCTAGATCTGCTTCCTCTTTGGTCGTCACACCCTTGCCACTGTTTCACCGAGATTTCCGCTTTCTGGTTCGCAACCATATCAAGCGAACGTTTTTTTTTTTTTTTTTTTTTTATTGGAAGTTTAACGACCACCGTGAGCAACTCAATGGGCTATAAGCAGTCGCCCGTCCCTAATTTATGGTCACTGGTTCCAGGGAAGGGAGAGAGCCAGTGCCGTAAGACAAACACAACATCCATGCCTCACGGGATTCGAACCCGGACCCCGTTCGGACGAATGATCAGAGGCCATCGCTTAGACCACTGCGCCACCGGGGCGGCCAAGCGAACGTGGCAAGGTCTGTGGGACCAGGAGGTGGAAAATAAACTGCATCACATTAAACCTAATCTTGAAGTCTGGAAATTCTCATATCGTCGGAACCGTAGGGAGGAAGTTGTGCTTGCGCGTCTCCGCATTGGGCATTGTCGTTTAACTCACCGCTTTTTGCTGTGTGGCGACACTGCGCCGATGTGTGAGACGTGCAATTGCCGACTCACCGTCACTCATCTTCTGTGTAGCTGTGTTTGTTTTCGTGATGTACGTTTTAGTTTCTTTCATTCTCATTTGTTGAACGAGGACGCCGCTACACTGCAGCGGCTCCTCAATGACCACTGCAATACTGTTGCCGTGTTTTCATTTTTTAAAGAAATTGACTATTTTAAACGTATCTAGATTTTAGCCTTATCATCATCCTCATTTCTCAGTTTTACTGAATCAGCTAGATTTTAATCATTGTATCATGTTTTTAATACTGTTTGTTTCATTATCTTTTTTAGCCCTTCCATCGTTCTCATTTTTCAGTTTTACATGATCAGTCAGATTTTAAGCTTTTTACCACATTTTTAATACTGTTTGTTTGTCTTGTGTCTGGCGCTCTTTGGCCAACCATGGCCCTTGCGCCATAAAAATCAACCAACCAACCAGTGCCGAAAGACAAACACAACATCCATGCCTCACCGGGATTCAAACCCGGACCCCTTTGGGACGAATGATCAGAGGCCATCGCTTAGACCACTGCGCCACCGGGGCGGCAATGGATGTTCCATAATGGTTGGATATATTTCAACGACAGGGCGAAGTTAGACTCCTCGTTCACCGGATTTAAACGCCATCGAACACAATCGGGTTGTTGTTCAACGTGCCGCCAAGCCAGGAATCCTCCACCGGTGAAATTACGAATTGTTGAAATCTCTTCAGGAAGTATAGGGTGCACTGTCTCCCGGAGGTGTGGCCAGAAATTTCTTAAGGGGAAGGGGAGGGGAGGGAGTCCATGGATTTGTTTGTTCACTGGTGAAAGCCTCGTATAGATACATACACGACCGCATCAGAATAATGACCAGCCTCGGAATCACAGTGTACCCGCCCAGGCGCGGAACAGAGTTCACGTGACAAAGTCGATCACATGGAAATACACTGAAGAGCAATTGAATTAAAGACAGCTGGCGTTATGCAAATGTGGCGCTGTGGGCGGTCCTGTAAACGGAAACGACATGACGTATGCAGCGATCCGACAATATAAGGAGTGATGCGACGGGAATCAGTAAGAGTCGGACGCCGTATGGGTAAGACGAAGGATCTAAGCGCATTTGATTGTGGGCAAATTGTCGGGACCCGACGAATGGGTCACTCCATCTCGGAAGTCGTGCAGGCACTGGAATTTTCACGACACACTGTCATGGGTGCACCGTGAGTACATCGAATCCGGTAAAACCATCCCTGCAAGGGCCAACTGCCGTGGACAACAGCGTTTGGATGAGCGGAGTCATCGTCGGCTAGCTCGCATTGTAACAGCGGATAGACGGGCCACAGCGCAAGAAATCACTTGGCAATTTAACGCTGGTGCACAAAAACCTGTAAGCAGCCACACCATCTCCTCGCTATGGGGTACCGCTGCTGACCGCACATCACAGGGTGCAAAGATTAGCATGGGAGCGGGAACATCGCCACTGGACCATAGACATGTGGAAAAATGTTGCCTGGACTGATGAGTCGAGATTCACGTTGGTACATGAGGATGGCAGGATACGAGAGGCGATGGATCCTTCTTGCCAGCAAGGTACAAGAGGCGATGGATCCTTCTTGCCAGCAAACCACAAGAGGCGATGGATCCTTCTTGCCAGCAAGGTACTCTTCAAGTTGATAGGGGTGGCATTCTCGTCTGGGGACTGAAATGGGACCCCTGGTACGTGTGACATCGTCCCTCACAGGTCAACGTTACCGGGATATCCTAGACGACCATTTGCTCCCGTTTGTGCGTCTTCAACATCCCACTGGGGACGTCATCCTGCAAAAAGACAATGCACCGTGCCATCGCTCCCGAATTGTATCCGAATGATTGGATGAATACTACCGACGTGACACCGCTTCCTTGGTCAGCTAGGTCACCTGACCTCAATTCCATCGAGAGAGATGTTCGAGGCTCTGACCCCCTCCATCAAATCTTCGTGAACTGTGGGTGATTGTTCAGGGGTCGTGAATCCGTACGGCTTCCCAACGCTTCCGGTGTCTTGTCGAGTCCATGCCGAGACGAATCGCCGCAGTCATCAGGGCGAAAGGTGGTGCCACACGTTACTAGACAGGTATCTCTAATTCAATTGCTCTTCAGTGTAGAAGCTGTCGGCCAAAACTGATAAGCCATAGTGCGGGACGTGAGCAAAATGGGCAGAGGTTGTGATTTGACGGATGCTCAAAAAGAATTTTTTTTTTGATTGGAGGTTTAACGACCACCGTGAGCAACTCAATGGGCTATAAGCAGTCGCCCGTCCCTAATTTAGGGTCACTGGTTCCAGGGAAGGGGAGAGCCAGTGCCGTAAGAGAAACACAACATCCATGCCTCACCGGGAATCGAACCCGGACCCCGTTCGGACGAATGATCAGAGGCCATCGCTTAGACCACTGCGCCACTGGGGCGGCTCAAAAAGGAATGATCATCAGCTACCCCGCAAAGGGTGGAAGCATCTCAGAAACAGCAGCCTTCGTGGGCTGTTAGCGAGGTGCTGTAGTAAGCAGGGCTGATCATTCCTTTGAAGAAACTTTGCGGCCACGGATGCCCTCAGCGGTGACTGATGACCTGTTTCTGACGTCACTGTGTTGGAAACGTGAAGCTCCCGTGAAGGGTCTCTCTACTTAAGCTGTATTCTTTTCTTTGCTTTGTGTGGATAGGTATTCAGCTCTTACAACTTGCTCTTAGAAAAACAGTTTAGTTAGTTTACATTGAAATACTTATAACAATGTCGAGTTGTGCTGTGGCTACTTGAAAGAATCATTACAAAAAAACTAAAGGTCAGTCTCAGTGTATTGTGTACCATGCATTTCCTTTGAAAAATCCAGATTTGGTGAAAGAATGGCTGAACAAGTGCGATGTGAATAAAGCGAATGCTAGAGTTTGCAGCGAACATTTCCATTCTTCCGATTACGAAGATGATTTAAAAAATCGCCTACTTGGACTCCCGGAGAAAAAAATACTGAAACAAAACGCGGTGCCTATCCTGAATCTGCCGAACTGTCAGCAAAACGGACACTGTCTCACTCCACGATGTAACAGAAAGCGCAAACGAGATACTTTAAAAAGTGCTTTCGATCGAATGGATAATTTAAGTCCGAAAAAGGTTTGTGTGCAAGAAACGCAGGATCTCTGTTATGAAGTTGATGAAACATCAGATGATATCAGTTGTTCTTCCTGTAACAAAATAACGGAGGAAAATAGATTGCTGCTTGAAAATGTTGCATCCCTTAAAAAAGAAATTCAACTTTTAAAACTGGAGAGAATCAAGGAGTTAAAAATGAAAGCTAATGGAATACGACAGGGAAAATTACGAATGCAACTACTGTTGTGTGAAAACAGAGTTTTGAAAACAAAGCTGAATATTAGTGATTTAAAGAATAAACAAAAAGATGACACCAAATTTTCGGGTGTAATAAGCACGTCTTTTGAATCCGTTCGGACGCAAATTAAATTTATCAAAGCTATTCAAAGGCAATGGAACCGGTATGGAAAACAATAGTATCTGACGGAAGAAAGAAGTTTTTCAATCGGGTCTTTAATCCCTCAGATAGTGGTGTAAACTTAATAAGTGGTGTAAACTTTATCTTGAGCTTACGAACTCTTAGAAACAGAGTTATCGACAAAAATAAGATGTGACTTTACGTCACCTGGTAGGAAAACCATGCATTATTTTAGGAAGAAGGTATTCTCAAAAGGTTTATCCATATGAGCGGTATCGGTCCAAGAAAAAAAAAAAAAATTAGTCGAGTTTTTAGGAGCCCAGATTTAGCTACAAATACATCAGAAGCAGAAATTAATACTTATGACCCCTGGTGGCCAAACCATTCTTTACAAAACATTAGAAATTATGTGAAAAATATTTTCCATCAGGTCTTGTATGCGATACAGGAAGAATTTTTCAAATCGGAGTTTTAGGAGCAGAAAACGCAATTTACCTTTATGCGCCTTAGCGGAAAGTCTTAAATGATTTACGTGAAAATTTTGAATTTATAGGAAAACATTTCGCATCGGAAACACTATCCAACACCGAAGGAATTTTTCAAATTTGACTTTTAGAAGTAGAGATATTGACAAAAATAAGATATACGTCTACGCCCCCTGGCGCAGAAACCATGCACTATTTTAAGAAGAAAATGTTTCTAAAAGGTTTGTCGACACGAGTAGTTCGGTCTACAAGCGACGTTTTTTTCAATCGAGAATTTAGAAGCTCATATTTTGCTGCAAATACATCAGAAGCGGAAATTAAGGTTTGCGCCCCCTGGTGGCCAAACCATTTTTTTAAATTAGAAATTATGTGCAAACGATTTCCCACCAGGAGCTGTATCCGGTGCAAAAAGAATTTTTAAAATCGGAGATTTAGAAGCAGAGATATAGGGAGAAACGCAATTTAGCTTTACGCCCCCTAGCGGAAAGTCTATGAATTACTTGAAATTATATGAAGCACATGTCATACTGGAAACACTATCCAACAAAAAAGGAATTTTTCAAATCGAACCCCTAGAAGTAGAGATATTGACAAAAATAAAATATTCACCTACGCCCCCTGGAGTAGAAACCATGCACTATTTTAAGAAGAAAATGTTCCTAAAGGGTTTGTCGACATGAGTAGTATTGGTCTACAAACGACGTTTTTTTTTAATCGAGAATTTTTTTTTTTTTTTTTTTTTTTTTTTTGATTGGAGGTTTAACGACCACCGTGAGCAACTCAATGGGCTATAAGCAGTCGCCCGTCCCTAATTTAGGGTCACTGGTTCCAGGGAAGGGAAAGAGCCAGTGCCGTAAGACAAACACAACATCCATGCCTGACCGGGATTCGAACCCGGACCCCTTACGGACGAATGATCAGAGGCCAACGCCTTAGACCACTGCGCCACCGGGGCGGCAATCGAGAATTTAGAAGCTCATATTTTGCTGCAAATACATCAGAAGCGGAAATTAAGATTTACGCCCCCTGGTGGCCAAACCATTTTTTACAAAAATTAGAAATTATGTGCAAAACAATTTCCCATCAGGAGCTGTATCCGGTGCAGGAAGAATGTTTCAAATCGGAGATTTAGAAGCAGAGACATAGGGCGAAACACAATTTACATTTACGCCCCTAGCGGAAAGTCTATGAAAGACTTGAAAATTTTGAAATTATATGAAAAACATATCACACGGAAACACTATCCAGCAAAGGAATTTTTCAAATCGGACTCCTAGAAGTAGAGATATTGACAAAAATAAGATATACAACTACGCCCCCCTGGCGGAGAAACTGTGGGATATTTTAGGAAGAAAATATTCCGAAAAGGTTTATCGATGTGAGTGGCATCAGTCCACGAAAGAATTTTTTCCATCGATATTTTAGAAGCTCAGATTTTATGGCATATACATCAGAAGCAAAAATTATATGCAAAAGATTTTCCATTAGGAGATGCATCCGCTGAAAAAAAGATTTTTCAAACCGGAGTTTTAGGAGAAGAGTTATCGGAAAAAATGTGATTTACGTTTACGCCCCCTAGCGGAAAATCTATGCGTAATTTTAAAATGAAACTATATCTCAAACACTCTTCGACATAAATGGAATCGAAAGATAAAAGAATTTTTTCAATCGGATGTTTAGAAGCAAATATGTGGATTAAAACGTAATTTTGAATTCGACATCATCTGCATTTACGCCCCCTAGTGGCAAAATTGTACATTGTAAAAAAAAACGAAATGAAGGATTATCATTCGCATATTTCAAGCTTCCGAATGCAAAAGAATTTTTCCAACCGGACTAATAGTTGCAGAGATACCGTGGGTACAGACGGACAAACCGATAACAGAAGCACGATCTTTTTTACAAAAGACGTGTAAAAACTGTTAAAAACGGAAGCGCGTATTAAAAGTGTATTAACTGCGACACAACTGCAAGCAAAAAGTTGAAGGAAAAAGAAAAATTATTTGGAAAGCTGAAGACATTTCCAGGATGATTGTAACTAGAGCACTTTCTAGAAAGAGTTACGATTTTTGGAAAAATAAAATAGGCATTCCAACTACCAAGTGCGAGCACGCTGAAAAGGTGGTGCGCAAAATTCCCTTGCAGACCAGGAATTTTACGCAATGTGCTACTGCTTATGAAAAAAGGCTCTGAAACTATGACCGAAGCCGAAAAAGTTTGCATTTTGAGTTTCGATGAAATGCACATATAGAAAATTGTGCTACGATGCCACTGAAGATCAAAATTTAGGTCCATTTTCTAGAGTTCAGTTTGTGTTGGCGAGAGGAATCCTGTCTCCATGGAAACAACCAGTGTTTTTTGATTTCCAGAAGACTATGACTAAGGAATTACTTTTTTCAGTTATAAAGGCAGTGGAAAACAGTGGCGTAAGAGTGAAAGCCATTGCTTCTAATTCAGGAGGATGTTCTACTTTATGGAAAGATCTTCAGATTTCCTTAGAATTATCCTCATCCATATCAAGAAGAAAAACGTATTTCGGTTTTCGCTGATCTTCCACATTACTTAAAACTCCTTAGAAATCCTTTTTTGGATAATGGACCAGTATTAGATGATGGTACCCATCTAACATCAAAAATTATAGAAGACGTTTTGGAAAAGGATTGCGGCGAGCTCAGAATTTGTCAAAAATTAAAACCCTGTTTTTTAAGCGTGACAGGCAAAACCCTTTTTTCCGCAACAACAGCAAAAGCAATTCAGCCTGCCAAAACCCTTTTTTCCGCAACAACAGCAAAAGCAATTCAGTTACTGACTGGCAATGAAAAAGCTTCGAATTTTTTTGAACTGGTGGACTCGTTTTTTGATGTCATAAACAGTAGTCGTCCACACCCACCCAGAAATAAGCCACTGCAAGCAGCCTTTGGGATCGAATCATACGTTACGAGACAAAAAAAAAAAAAAAAACATTATCACTTATGAGTAACACGATATCTGGAATGAGAGTGTTTGGAAAGAAGAACATATTGCCATTTCAAAAGGGTATACTGGTTTCGATATCATCACTTCTCGGACTGCACACAGATTTGAAATTCATTGGAGTAACCTACATTATGACATCGCGTTTGACTCAAGATGCCCTTGAAAGTTCGAAAATTTTTACGACCATCCTTCTCCAGTTGAAGTGATCAGTCGTTTGAAACAATTGCTTTTGGCAAATAAATTACCAGGTCTTTCAGACAAAATCAACACCTGTGAAACACTTGCTTCAGTTGATTGCTATCTGACTGCAGATTTACTTAAGAGCGCTTTCGCAGAGAAATATATCCAAGAAATTGTAAAATTGTCTTGCAATGATGTGACCGATGATCAGATGTGTACACATTTATGTAATGAACCTGTGCCAATGTCGTGGAAAGCTGATGAAAACAGCTCAAGTTCTTGTCTTATGTCTTTCACAGAACAGGAAGCCCTCAAATACGTGGCCGGATACATTGCCTATCGAGTTCGAGAAAAAGATCCTTTTCTGGGCACTGTTTCACATAAAGTAGATGATGATTTCGATTCCTCCGTTTGGATCAATTTAATTTCCCAGGGAGGGTTAACTATACCAAGAGCAGATTGGCTCAAAACAATTGAAGAATTCGAAACCATATTTATTGCGATTCACGGAAAAGTAGGGGCTCACATAGAAAAACAGGTTACCCAAGAGTTAAAGAGAATATTGGAAGAAAGATGCCCACAAGTTTCTAAAGAGGCAATCAGAATTTATTCTCGTGTAAGAACATTCATCAGGCTACGATATCTCAGTCGAAAAGCATCACTTCAGAAAAGAAAATCTGAGATGATGATGAAAAAGTGGTTGCAGTCCAGTAGTTGCGCCCAAAGCTCTCGGAATTAAAGTGTGGTCAGATGCCTGAACACAACAGGAATTTTTGTTTTCGTTCCTTCGGTAAGTTAACTTTTCAACTGTGCGTGATTTTAAAAACAGATTTCATATTTCACATGTTTCTAAATATATGATGGTAAATTACCAAAATGAAATTATGGGAACGCAATGCAGCTACGTTTTTCTCTTGAAAGAACTACCGATACGAAAGGAATGCCTCCGTTCATTTAAATTTTCTTCGAAGCCTTTTAATAGAAATTCTGAGGATCTTTTTGCTATTAAAATACCACTTTTCCCCTATAGTGAAATAAATATTATATTTCATGGAAGGAAAATTTGCAGCTCCGTTTCGGGGGTGGTGGGGGGATGATTCTCAATTTATTTTCCTTGGTGAAAATTACTAATTCTTTTGCCTCTGGGAGCGAAGAGAAACAAAAAAAACTGTAGGGCAAATAGCTGACTACATGCACAAAATTTTACTTTACCTGGCATTCAGTGTCAGTTACTTCAGTGCATAAGGAAAAACTTTAAAGCACGGGTGTATAAAATGAGATGTTAAATTCACAAGAAATTCCATGCACCGTATGTAAAAAAATATTAATTTCATATATAAGTGCATATATAGCAGTAACTCAGAATGCAAGAGCATCTGATGTTCAACCAAAATACCACTATAGAAAAATATATATTCATTAATTTATAGATTTTTAACAAGAGTATACAAATGAATACGGACATTGTGTTGTTACCTTAAAAGTAGTACATTACTGCTTTACGTAAAAAAAAAAAAACCAATACTGATTTAGAAAGACGTCGAAGACTCACTACGAAAACACCGCAAATAAAGTTTAAGGAAAAACGAAAAATAAGCATACGAAAAAATTTGCCATTTTTAAGATAACTCTTCGAAATGTAAGAAATTAAACAGAAAAAGAAACGTGAAAAAAAACCTGTTCACTTCAGGCGATCTATTTGCGTAATCTCGCAGATCAAATATATTTTAATGTACACATCTGCTGGAAGGAAAACTTGTGACCTGAAAATTTAAACGCATTGTGTGAATGTAATGAAAATTTTCATTTGTCATTAATTAAACTCTCCTTTTCTCTTACTTTTTATTTAAGTCTTTTAAATATCTAGAATGAATCATTTGCTACATTTCTTTGCAAAAGGCACTGAAATGCTCGTTAGCTTTAATTCCTTCACTGCAGCCATCCAGTGCAGCGGTCAGCTCTGTTCCAACATACTGACGTCACACGCTGGTGTTCGTAGGGATCCGTGAGTCCGAAGCCTATGACCCAGCCCTTGTAGTAAGAGTGTACCAAGTATGGACCGTTGGCACACCAAATACCACCCGAAGTCACAAAGGCCATCGAACCCAGATGCAAACGATTGCCTAAACGTCCCCTGGTAAAGGCCAATCGACGAGCAACACTGCAACTGACCATGCAAATGAATGCTGGAGGACCGAGGTACGTATCTCCGATAACAGTACAGCGAACCCTGTTACGCTTGGGTCTCCAAAGTCCATGCTAACCCAGGTCCATGGTCAACTACGCATGCGCTACTGACATCTGTTTCTACTCCACAGAAGTGACGGGCGGTGGCAAACACACTAGAACCAACATCCGGACACGCCTGTCGGCCAAGAACATACTGGCGGTGGCAGTGTGTATGTCTGAGGGATATTTTCCTGGTATGACCTGGGACTGCTGGTACCAATGGATGGGTCCCTGAACGAAAATGGCTACCTATTCATTCTCGAGGACAACATGCATCCCTTAATGTTGGACGTTTACCCTGGTGGTCTACCAACAGGACAAAGCGCCACGCGACTGGTTCCACGAACACGACACCGATGCCTCCGTTCTCCCTTGGCGGGCGAAATCGCCCGACCTCAATTCCATAGAGCACTTGTGGGACTATTTGTATCGACAAGTTCGACCCCGCCGCCCCGGTGGCGCAGTGGTCTAAGCGATGGCCGCTGATCATTCGTCCGAACGGGGTCCGGGTTCGAATCCCGGTGAGGCATGGATGTTGTGTTTGTCTTACGGCACTGGCTCTCTCCCTTCCCTGGAACCAGTGACCCTAAATTAGGGACGGGCGACTGCTTATAGCCCATTGAGTTGCTCACGGTGGTCGTTAAACCTCCCCCCCCCCAAAAAAAAAGTTCGACCCAAAACCACGTCATCTCCGGGACCCACGTGCAGTCCGAATAGGCACGTGTACCTCGGGCAACCTTCCAGGGCCTCATTGCGTCCATGCCACGCCGTTGTCATCAGGGCCAAGGGTGCTTATTTCCATTATTCGGTAGGTGGTCATATTTTTCTGATACGATTATGTATACATTGCTTTAAATCCGTACTCAACCCCCACTCTTGGCTACGCTTCTGTCGTATCCAGAGAGCTCGTGGAATCCATGCCCCATCGGGTTCCTTGAATTATTCGGTCACGAGGGCCAACGCGGTACACTTTTTTTTTGGCACTTCAGTGTGTGCGTGTCATGTCTCATCAACAAAAATACCCAATTTCGGACGTTCAGGCTGATAATGGAACAAGTTAATGTACAGATGGCTTGTTATATCTTTCCAGTCATTTTCACATTTATTGTCAGCTGATTTGTCATTGTTCTGACAATGAATAATACATATAGTACGGTGGCCAATCCTTTGCACAGATGTTTGATCAATATCACCATCAGATGATTCAAAACCTTTACTGTTCAGCGAAGACTTTGAATTACATGGATATTTTTATGCCTACTGTATATTGCACTAGTGTAAAAACTTCAGCACTCTCAGGAATCAAATATTTTTGGATGGGGGTTTTGATCTAATGGACTATAACTTATAGCAGTTGTAGTGGCTCATGCAATGCACTGACTGGTATAATTCAAAAAACAAATTTAGTCTTTCGCAGTTGATGAAATGTTAAAATCACAGCAGAGAGTACAATTAAAGTACTGACTCTTACCTATATACAGATGGTAAACGATCGGGGTTTTATGACCAGAGTGAGCAAATCAATGGGCTATAAGCAGTCGCTTATGCCTGATTTAGGGCCACTGATTCCAGGAAAGGGAGAGAGCCGGTCCGTAAGACAAACACAACCCGGACCTATATCGGATGAACGGTCAGAAGCCATCGCTTACTTATTTTTTTGATTGGAGGTTTAACGACCACCGTGAGCAACTCAATGGACTATAAGCAGTTGCCCGTCCCTAATTTAGGGCCATTGGTTCCAGGGAAGGGAGAGAGCCAGTGCCGTAAGACAAACAGAACATCCATGCCTCATCGGGATTCGAACCCGGACGAATGATCAGAGGCCATCGCTTTTTTATTGGAGGTTTAACGACCACCGTGAGCAACTCAATGGGCTATAAGCAGTTGCCCGTCCCTAATTTAGGGCCATTGGTTCCAGGGAAGGGAGAGAGCCAGTGCCGTAAGACAAACATCTATGCCTCACCAGGATTCGAACCCGGACGAATGATCAGAGGCCACCGGGACGGCTTACGAGGGTTATACCGAAAGTAATGCAAAAGTGGGCATAACTTTATTTACTCAGATGTCGCTTAAATTGCACATGTTGGTACAGTAACCCTTCTTCGCCGCCCCGGTGGTCTAAGCGATGGCCTCTGATCATTCGTCCAAAAGGGGTCCGGGTTTGAATCCCGGTGAGGCATGGATGTTGTTTGTCTTACGGCACAGGCTCTCTCCCTTCCCTGGAACCAGTGGCCCTAAATTAGGGACGAGCGACTGCTTATAGCCCATCGAGTTGCTCACTGTGGTCGTTAAAACCTCCAATAAAAACAAAGCCGCCCCGGTGGCGCAGTGGTCTAAGCGATGGCCTCTGATCATTCGTCCGAACGGGGTCCGGGTTCGAATCCCGGTGAGGCATGGATGTTGTGTCTTACGGCACTGGTTCTCTCCTTTCCCTGGAACCAGTGACCCCAAATTAGGGACGGGCGACTGCTTATAGCCCATTGAGTTGCTCACGGTGGTCGTTAAACCTCCAATCAAAAAAACCAAAAAAAAGAAAGAAAAACCCCGTTCTTCTTCATTGAAAGTAAATAATGGATTCCAAGCAGAAGCAACTTTCTGTCCTTGAATTCTTGACGAAGGAAGAGTGCAGGTTGTCCGACATCCACAGAAGGCTACAGAATGTTTACGAAGATGACACCATTGACAAGAGCAATGTGAACAGATGGTTGAAGTTTAAAGTGGGGAAACCAGCATTGAAGACAAACCACGCAGTGGGAGACCATCATCTGCGACCACTGACAAGAATCATCAGCGAGTGGATGAACTGATTCGTACGGAGAGTGACGAAATCACAATAAGTGAGCTTGTTGCACAACTGGATTTTGGTGACAATGTCATACATAAGATGGTAGAAGACTTAGGGTATCAGAAAGTGTGTGCAAAGTGGGTACCTCGGCAGTTGACACCCGTTTTGAAGGAAAGATGGAAGTCTGCTCTGATCTGCTGGAAGCGTTTGAAGCCACGTTCTTTTCCGATTTGGTGACAGGGGATGAAACGTGAGCTTACCTTTACGATCCGAAAACGAAGAATCAATCCATGGAATGGCGTCAGACCTCTTCACCAAGGCCTAATAAGTTTTTGATTGAAGATTTAACGACCACCGTGAGCAACTCAATGGGCTATAAGCAGTCGTCCATCCCTAATTTAGGGTCACTGGTTCCAGGGAAGGTAGAGAGCCAGTGCCGTAAGACAAACAACATCAATGCCTCACCGGGATTCGAACCCGGACCCCTTTTGTACGAATGATCAGAGGCCATCGCTTAGACCACTGCGCTACCGGGGCGGCCCTAATAAGTTCAACAGCCAGCGATTAGCACATAAAGTCATGGAGACTGTTTTTTTGGGATGACAGTGGTGTCATTTTCTCCTTGATTTTCAACTTGGTCGTACCGTGACTAGCGAGCGGTACATTGAGACATTAAAGAAGCCATAAGGAGGAAGAGACCGAACAAGAATATGAAAAGGATCCACATTCACCTTGACAATGCGAGACTACACACATCAGTGCCAACAAATCAAGCTGGTCGGTGGTCCCCCATCCAGCCCGGATCTGACGTCCTCAGACTTCCACCTGTTCGGTTCAATGGACAGTCCCTGGGAACAACGATTTTGACACAGACGAGGTGAAACTGGCTGGGAAGAAATGGGTACAACAATCCACACCTGAATTTTTTTCAAAGAGGATTCGAGAGTTGGGTTCAGCAAAGGCGCAATTGCATCGCTTGTGATGAAGACTGTGTTGAGAAGTAGCTTTGTATAGAGAAAGAGTTGCTCTACCAACATGTGGAATTCAAACCTCTGTCAGTTAATAAAAAAGTTATGCCCACTTTTGGTACAACGCCCATATTAACTCCATCACACAGTGCATAGGTATTCAAACTTAGAGATCCAATACTCAGAAAAATGATATAATGGTTAAGCATGTGTGAAAGGACCACTGTTAAAAGCTCACAGATGCTCTTCTTTGGCATGTCTGCTATAACCAGAAGGCCTGTAAATGCTTACAAAATATAAGAGATGATAACTTTGTCCTGAAGATGTAAAGCTGCAGGTTATAATAAAATAACTCTAGAATGACTGATGCCCTTTGATTACAGGCAGTAAAATGGCACAGGCAACTACTGCTTTGTTTCGTGAGGAATACCAGAAGTCACCTTAGAGCCAAATAAGAGAACACGGAGAATTGTAGTAATTACAGGAATCAATTAAAGAACATTAAAGTATGAAGCATAGAAAGGTGGCAACAATTCAATAGAGTGGAAAGGTTACAGATGCCAGGACGATATATTTATGCAAAGGCAACTTTTGGAAGAGTTTCATAATGTCAGTCAGGTTTACATACATATATCAAGCATTTTAATGACTTTGAAAATAATTTTTCTGACCAAGTACCTAGGTTTTATACATATTGAAAAAGATTATGAAGTGCTAAAAAAAAAAAAAAAAAAAAAAAAAGCTGTTAAAAATAGTGAAAAGCTCCTACACAAAGAAACTTGTAACAGTAAGGATGGAGGGAATTACAGGTGAAAGGCTTATACATAGATTCTCCGGTGATGCAAGACAAGGGTATAAGTTGTACACATCTTTGTTTTAGATATACACTGAGTGGCCAAATTATTATGACTACCACATCATTTTATGCAATGTAGCTACCCCACAGATGCTGCTGACAGAAGATGGCTGAATCGGTATAAAAAGGGAACACAGAAGGTATGCAGAGACTAATGAAGTGTAGTGCATAAGAAATAATGGATAAAAGACTTGATCTGACGGACTTTGAAGGATCGTGATTGCTCGAAGTATAGGTGCAAGTATTAGCAAAATGGCTGCACTTGTAAAATGTTCGAAGGCAGCAGTTGTTAAAATTTACAGTGAGTGGCCCACCAGTCAAAAATCGGAGTCTGAGCATAAGGTATGTAGTCGTCATCGGATACTGGATGCTCCATGTGAATGGAGAGTAAGCAGACTCAACATTTGGTCAGATTACACATAATCTGAGTATGATGGCCTCTCAATGTAGTTTCCCACACATTACATCGTATGGGCTACAGAAGCAGATGACCTGTCCGAAAGCCCTTGCTATCTGCAATGAACAAAAATAAATTCCCCCAGTTCACTCGGGAATACAAGAATTGAACAGTAAATGAATGGAAAAGGTGCAATATGGTCCAACGAATCATGTTTTCAACTATACCATGCAGATGGAAGGGTGAGGATATATATATTTTTTTTGATTGGAGGTTGAACGACCACTGTGAGCAACTCAACGGGCTATAAGCAGTCGCCCGTCCCTAATTTAGGGTAACTGGTTCCAGGTAAGGGAGAGAGCCAGTGCCGTAAGACAAACACAACATCCATGCCTCACCGGGATTCGAACCCGGACCCCTTTCGGACGAACGATCAGAGGCCATCGCTTAGACCACTGCAGCAGGATGAGGATATGGAGATAGTAGCATGAAAGCATGGACCCATCTTGCATCATCACTACTCAAGATGGCAGAGGCAAAGTTATGGTCTGGGGCACATTTTTGTGGGAGTGTATGTGGAGCAGTGTCTGACTGTCCAAAGCATTTAAATATTGTTGCTAACAAAGTCCACCCAGTTATGTTGATAGTTTATCATTACATTTGGGCTAATAGACCCCAAGCCACTTATTGACATTTAACAGTCCATACCAAGGCAAATTCAAGCACTATTACTGGCACAACAGGTGGGCCAACAGCATACTAACAAGGTGGTCATAAAAATTTGGCCATTCAGTATATATTGATAAGTTGGCTTAACAAAGTAACTACTACCAGATGTTGGAGTAGGCAATTCTCAAATCAGCAGTTTAATATACTTGTACTGATGTTATAACTCATGTCTATGCAGGTAAACCAGCTACAGCATAAATTGAATTACCTGGGCATGATGTGTAAACAATTTGAAGTGACAACAAATACTGAACAATCACAACTAAAATCAACGGTTTTAGAGAAATCCACCAAGCAGTACAAGGGTGATTATTATAACAGGCAAACTTGTTAAGGAATTTGACAACACAAAATCAGCAGTGCAGGGAAAGTATCTGCACGAAACTGTTTGCTGGAAAACTTAGTGATTGTATAGAATGCAATATTCAGATTTGCATTCTTCAATGGTCTTGACAACTGAGTATAAAATCCTCAGGAGGTAAGCAGATGGTAACAGAAAGAGGAATAATTTTGGAAAAAATATGTAGATTCAGAGCAGAACTAGTAATGCACATTTTAAAACAGAGTTGGTACTTTGCCAGTGGGTGAAAGGTTTTCCAAACTAAATGGCACATTCTTTGTTTGGCAGCAGATGTGAAATCTGCCATTAATGATCAATTATTGTGTGTATGTGTGTTCTATTTCCACTTCTGAAAGTATTTTTAATGCAATTGATACATACGAACTGTAGCTATATTTGATATGATGTAAGTTGTATACACATTGCCATAAAAACAGATATTTTGTTAAGCCAAAAAGAAACAAGGATAGAAAAACATGGTAGTAATGAAATATTAGCCAAGACAAAGTCTTGTGACTTTATTGCTATCTTATGAAGATCATTAATTTTTCAATGAGATTTCCTCAGGATTAATGTATCAATTAAGTCTAATCATATAACACCTTTTCTAATACCTTTGCTTTCTGCTACAATTCAGACAAACTAATTTCTAGGAAAAAAAAATATTTAATATTTTTTATGAGCATAAAATACAAGTTTCCTTCACACCTAATCTCTATCAGCTGATTTTTACAAGGTGCCTAGACTAAATTCACATTTTACAATGTCTCATGAGCCAAACTAACAACCATGCATTCAAAGCAGTGTACAACATATTCTTAAATTTATGATACTGTCAAGCTGGCACTCATCCACAGTGGTTAAAATTTAATGTCCATCTCAACACCCCCAATTCTTACCTGGGCAATCAGCTTTAGCATTCATGGCATCTGGTGTGACATTATTCATTGACTTCCTTTACAAGCTCTTGTGTTGCATTGCATGTCTTTTTCAGCCACACATGAAAGAGATAGATGTTAATCCCAAGGTCAACACCAAAAATAATTCAGCTTTTGTGCTTAATTGTAACAATAGTCAGCTGCAATAATTTGGATTGTTTTAGTGAAAGGCTTACTGCCTTTCCATAATCTCCAATCGTTATTGTCTTGAATCAAAATACTTGCACAGTATTTTTTTCTTCTCAATCATTTCATAAAAAAGAAAGGAAAACAAAAAGTTCAGCTCAGCACTGCCCTAAAACTGATCCTGATTCTAATTAAGATCCTCATCCAGATTGACATTAGTTTTTACAGAATCCTAAGCAACTCAGTACATCTGCTTCCTTTTTGACAGTTCATAAAAAACTAAAATCATGCAAAATACAATTTCCATCATTGGAATGTTTAAGTGGAATGATATATTTTATTTCAAGATTTTTTTTTTTTAATATTCACATAACTTCATCAAAAATATTTCCCTACCCTAGTGCTTGGAAGGAAAGCTGCTTTCCAGTTGGTTTGTGCATATGAAACTATCATAGGCAACTATTGTTATTCATAGCTTTGCACCCCCACCCCTCCAGCTAGGGATAACTTTTTTTTTGATTGAAGGTTTAACGACCGACGTGTGCAACTAAATGGGCTATAAGCAGTCGCCCGTCCCTAATTTAGGGTCACCGGTTCCAGGGAAGGGAGAGAGCCAGTGCCGTAAGACAAACACAACATCCATGCCTCACCGGGATTCCAACCCGGACCCCGTTCGGATGAATGATCAGAGGTCATCGCTTAGACCACTGCGCCACAGGGATAACTTTCATAACTGTATACCAAACAGTGGCGGATTAGCACACCAGGACATTTCCCGGTGGGCCCCTTTTGTATAATTTGTCTTTCTTTCTTAAAAATCTTTTTAGTTCAGTTGTTTTAAACACACAACTAAACTACAACACGTTTTTTTAAACGAAATATACAATGCAATTATAACAAGCAGGGGAAAAACCCCTTCTATTTTAAATTAAGGAAAAAAATTCCCCTCACCAGGCAACTGCTAGAATCCCAACTACAATAGATGGGCCATGTGTGTTTGTGAATTTCTGGGTTCACTTAGTAGCTGAGGAACGAGAATGTATGTACCATGTGTTGCGAGAGGGCGGGTGTGTGTAGATGTTCTACATATTTCCCAAGGAAGGGGAGGGGGCAAGGGGGTAGTTGATTTTACTCCTGTTGGTGTAGGAGCCATTGGTGCTGTGCCCATCGGCACAATCACATGGCAATGCTGCTAAAACATTTTCATGAGAAAATGAGACCGGCGACCCTAGATAATAGGTTCTAAAAGGATCAAACAGCTTGTTTGTGGATTATTCCGAGGGAAGTACCCGGTGTTATCTGAAGTCAGAAACATGCCAGATTTAACCCAAGCTCAAGCATTGTTTCTTTATTAAATGGCCATAAAAATAAAATGGAAAGGCACCACCAATATCCTAAGCTGTTTTTGTGTTGGAGGGGGGGGAGGGAGATACGTTCAGAATTTTGAGTTTGAGAAACACACAAGAACAGTTTGCTTTCTATAAGAATTAAGGCTTAAGGAAGGGCCCTACCATAATCAACGTTTTTCATTTTTAATCGAAAATGAAGGGGGAAAAAAAAGGGTAAAAGTGGAGCTGAGAAAAAGCGGGATAAAAAAATGCAATTAGAAGCCAAAAAATGTGCAAAACTAAAGGATTTTTCCATGGATAATGCTTCTACATTTGACTAAAAAGAGTGATGATAGTTTATTCAAATACAGTGAAAATGGTTGCTGTGTTCAAAATGTTTCCATGGATAATAAGGAATCATCCATTGATGTGTCAACTTCTGCTAAAACATCTTACGCAAATGTGGTGGAAAACAGCGTTGTATCAAAACCTGAAGTATTCAAACCCAACAAGGAGGACATAGAATTCTTTTTTCGAAGTCACCCAGTACAACCTACAAATGACGAAAAATTTCCATTCATTTCAAATAAAGTAATTTATTGCAAGAATGGGTTGAACCGTCGTTGGCTGAGCTATGATGAAATTTCGAGTTTCCTCTATTGCACTGTGCGTCTTGCATTTGTGAAAAATTCAGGAGAAAAAAAAATTCCAGAGGGCATGAATGACTGGAAACATGTTCATCAAAGAATTTCTGAGCATGAAAATAGCAAAATGCACAATACAAGCACATAGTATTTTTTCATGGCAAAAATAGCAAGGAAATATTGAATGCTTGCTTATCTCAAAACATGTAAATTTAGAAAAAGAACAAGTAAGAAGGAAGCGGCAAATTCTTGAAAGGGTAGTCGAAGTTGTGAAAGTTTTAGGAAAGCAAAGAATGAGTTTTAGAGGCAAAACATTCAAAGCTGCATATACATTAGAGGATCCTATGCTAGATCATGGTAATTTTTTGGAGTTGATACTATTGGTCAGCAAGCATGACGTTACACTGACAGAACATTTAGATAATGTCATAAGAGAAAGCAAGAAATCTCATGACCTTGGAAATAAGAGACGTGGTGGCTTAGTAACTTTCCTGTCTAAAACTACCATTGATTTGATAGTACAAACTACACTATCTACCAACAAGTAATTGGACACCTGTGATAGCAAAGGAAAACAAAGTTTATTCACTTTCAATAGTTGGTGGAGGCTCCACGAGCAGCGATTACAGCTGCGACCCCCGGGGCATACTCTCAACCAGGGGTTGTAAGACGCCTAGCGGTATTTTCTTCCACTCTGCTTGGAGAAGACAGGTCAGTTCCTTCACCGATTTCGGACGAGGGGGCACCTCTTAAGTCGACGCTCCAACTCGTCCCAGAGGTACCTGATAGGGTTAAGGTCCAGGCTCTGCGCAGGCCAGTCCATTCGATTCGATTAACCCCATTGTCACCATACCAAGCCATGGTGGACCTCGCAACATGACAGGTGGCATTGTCATCCTGAAAGTAACATGGGTCCACCCCGTAAAACTGCCACAACGTAGGAAGGTGGTCATCCAAAATGGTGCAGTAGCTCTCGGCGTTGAGTCTACCAGGAATTGCGACCAAGGGTCTCGTGCCATACCAGGAGAAACGCCCCCATAGCATAATTCCACCGCCACCGAACTTCACAGTTGGCACAATACATCCCGGCAGGAGGCGTTCTTCGGGCAGACGCCAAACCCAGACTCTGCCATCTGAACGGTAGAGGGTGAACCTTGATTTGCCGCTTCAGAGAACCTGTTTCCACTGTTCAACGGTCCACCGTCAAAGTTCTTTGCACCACGTTAGCTGAGCAGCGCTATTGGACTTGGTGATCAAAGGCCTGTGGGTGGCAGCACGTCCATGATAACCGAGCAGATGGGCTTCCTTACGGATGGTATTCATTGAAAGAACACTCCCGGATGCCTGTTGAAACTCCTCGCAGATGGGGCCCATCGATTTGGTGCAGTTCTTCCGAATTTCTCTGGCCAGCACCCGGTGGTCTCTAACTCCCAGTTTTGTGGGTCTGCCGTGTCGGGGCACATTCCGACAGTCACCTCTCATCTTCCACTTGCCAATCACGTAGGCCACTATCGATTTTGGGTACTTCAACTCGCTGGATGTCATGTATGGATTGGCCATTTCTGTGATACTCGACGATTAGACCTTTCTCAAAATCAGAGAGCTCCGAACTGCGTGGCATCTTGCATGCGACTGGTTGCGTTGTTGTTTCCCACACAATATTTAAGGGCGGCGGCCATGACGTGTATCAGGACCGCAGATATTGTCAATTGCAGGGGTGTCCAATTACTTGTTGGTAGATAGTGTATATCTTCACTGATTAAAAAAATCGACATGCGATGAAATTGTGGAAGCAAGCATATATTCTATACAAATAGATACAACACAAATATAAAATACTTGGTCGAATAGTATTTGAGTGAATGTGGGTAACCACAAACAAATCAATTAAGTTAAAAAAAATAGCATTGGGGAAAAATACTAGTTGTTCATAGAGATTTTAGTGTATATTCCTGCCTCATTTGTTTTTCTGTCTCGTGATGTATCAGTAAGATACATTTCCTTTTTCATTCTAACTTCTCTTGTTAAAGCACATGAAGCAAAATCTGCCTTTTTTTTTTTACAGTGAATGAGATTCAAATGTATGTTAACAGCATTGGGGTGGGGGCTGAACAGGGCTAAAGTTTTTTCACTACTTTGGTTATAGTAAAAATACTCATCCATGTTTGATAAAATTGCAGAATGCTAGATGTATTATCCTCTTATCCACTTATATGACAACACAGAATTCAGAGTGAAAGCTAATAATATCAAGAACTTTTTTGAAATAACTGTAAAATTATTTGTGGGGGTGTTCATATATGACCCCCCCCCCCCAAATGTTCTACCTACGCAGCCACCACTCCTTGTGATAACTGACAAATGCTGCAGATAAAGGATTTATGGAGATATTTCAACATGAAGTTGCAAAATGTTTTCTTTATGTTGTTTAGTAAGATGTCTTTACCATGCATAATCGCAGCATAAAAGCACGTTTTGTAATTGAAACACATACGAATATATGACCACTAAATGAAGAATCGGTTTGCCACGACATTTAAAAATATTGAAATTTCTAACTGTAATTGTCCACAATAGAAAAATTAAAAAAATTGCAGTACAAATAGAAAAAATTATGGTGTAAAAGTTCTGTATTTTTTTTTCATTTATTTAAATTAAAAAATCATGTCTTATGCGAAAGGATTTTTGGTACAACTGCAACATAATTATGGTAGTAGCAGTTCTCTCTCTCTCAAATATTTGTTGGAATTTCAGCCCACTTTGTTGAAAATTTTAAAACTGGAAGCTCAAAGGTATGGAATTCAAGATTATTTTACAATCTCTCAAACAAGAAAAGGCTGTGTAAGCAATTTTGTTTAACGATTTTTTTCATGTTCTTACTTGCAGGGTGTCCACACAATTACCAAACCTGATTTCCCTGACCAAATATATAACAAATCCCTGACCTTACACAAATAGGTTTATTTGAGTATTTCAATATATGTGCCATGATAATAAATAAAATTGAATTGGATAATTGAGAAACTTATTGGGTATATAAATAAGTTTTGAGGGATTTCTGTTCAGTGTCTTACTTATTACTGCTCGCATGTATTTTAAGGTGGCAACACTGCAATATCGCAGTACGAGACTCCAGCTGTCAGAGTCAGTAATTGACGTTCGATTGAGGTGCAAACACGTATTTGTTTTACTAGATGGAAAATGGTAATTTCGTCCCGACAAAACAGCATTTGCGGGAAGTGTTAGTGCATTACTTTGTCAAGAAAAGTGCTGACGACATCTATCGCTTAATGTCAGAAATCTATAGTGAACATTCCCCATCCATAAAAACATGACTATTGGTTTAGACGATTCAAAAGGAACAATTTCGATGTCAGTGATAAAGAACTTTCTGGACCACCCCAAAAAATTGCTGATGCCGAATTGAAAGCTTTACTCGACGAGGATCCGTACCAGACCCCAAAAGAACTTGCAGCAGCATTAAATGTTAGTCAACCATACATTTCACAACGTTTAGCTGCCATGGGAATGGTGCAAAAAGAAGAGAATCGGGTTCCACATGCTTTGCGGGAAAGAGACCTTGAAAGTCGAAAAACCACTTGCAAATTGCTGCTTCAAAGGGAAATTTTTTTTTTGCATCGTATTATTACTGCCGATGAGAAATGGATATGGTACGATAACCCTAAACGCCAGAAAGCATGGGTGAAGCCAGGTGAACCAGGTCCTTCAATGCCAAAATGCAATATCCATGGTTCAAAGGTAATGCTGTGTATCTGGTGGGACCAGAAGGGTGATCCACTATGAACTGCTGAAACCGTCAGAAACTATTACTGGTGATCGGTATCGAACCCAATTAATGCATTTAAACCGAGCTCTCATGCAAAAATGGCCGGAATGGGAGAATAGACACAACAAAGACATTTACAGCATGACAATGCAAGACCACATGTTTCTCGAATTGTGAAAAAGTACTTAGAAAGATCCAACTGGGAAGTTCTACCCCACCCGCCATATTCGCCAGATATTGCGCCATCGGATTACCATGTTACGGTCGATGCAGTCAGCACTTTCTGGAGAATGGTTTAGTTCTTATGAAGACATCAAAAATTGGCTGGACAACTGGATCTCTTCCAAGGAACCAGACTTCTTCCTTTGGGGCATACGTTCACTGCCCGAAAGATGGGGTAAAGTTGTAGCTTCAGAGGGAGCATACTTCGATTAATATTAAAATATTGTTTCTGTTCTTCAACAACATGCTTTGTTCACCTCAAATCCCTCAAAACTTATTTATATACCCAATATACACTGGCGGAAAGTGAACAAAGAACACCAAGAAGGAGATGTCTGATACCAACAAAATTTATACAGCATAATAACGGAATACAGAGGATAACGTGATCAAAACATTATGCCAAAATACAGCTGTATTAGCTGGGAAACTGAAAAATAACATTTCCATGTAACATGGTTAGTACAAGGTTGAACCGCCATGAACTGCATCACACTGTGCAATTCTGGCATGGAGTCTGTCGTACAGATGTTGGATGCAAGTTTGGGGTATTGAGTTCCAAGCATCCTCAACCTAGACGCGTAAATCGGGGACGGTTGTGGCTGGCCGTGGAGACCGGATAAGTCGTTGTCCCATAAAATTCCACACGTGCTTAATGGGGGACAAATCCGGTGAACGTGCAGGCCATGGAAGTTGTCTCACACTCTGAAGTGCATGTTGCGTTGCACGTGCCATGTGTGGGCGTGTGTTATCTTGTTGGAAAACACCACGATGGACCGACCTTACAAATGGCACAACAACGGGCTGAATGATGTTGTTGATGTAGGAGGTGCTGTTTAATGTACCCGGTACAAACACTAGTTGAGTACGGGAGTGATAGCTGATCGCTCCCCACACCAGGAGAGGGCCCTGTGTGTCGCTGGCAGATGCAAGAAGGGTGGAGACACTCCCCTGTGTGTCTGCAAACACGCATATGGCCATCGGAGGCTCCCAAGCAGAATCTGCTTTCATCGCTGAACACGACAGATCGCCATTGTGTTCTCCAGTGCAGACGTTGGAGACACCACTGCAGCCATTCCTGATGGTGGGCTGGAGTCAGAGGTACACATGCACGTAGTCTTGCATCCAGTAGACGGTTGGGGATTGTTCGCACAGTCACCTCAGGTGCAACGGCAGCTCGGATTTGCGTTGCAGTGGATGTTCTGCTTGACAACGCCGCTCTTCTTATGTGTCGATCAGTCCGTCTGTGACTCCCGGTTCCATGTCTTCTCGTGTGGGAATGTTCCTCGGACCATCTACGCCCCCATCGTACCACCACCGATACTTCCCGTCCAATTCGCTCTGCAATACAACCACCCGGCCTCGCAGAGTTCGACTAGATGACCTCGGTCTAAGTCCGATAACTGCTGAAATCGTACACGTCTTCCATGTCCAGGCATTGCAGTTTCTTTAGGGTCTTCGCACGTGTCCGTATGCCGACGACTGATTACATTCACTTCGCCATACTCCTTAAATACCACCGACGATAATTTGCATATTATGCCGTGCTGTGGCGTAAGCGCTCAACGGTTGGTCCCGAAACTAACACCACACTTACGTAAGCTCAACCCCATTAACATATGTAAATTTCATGATCGTCCGCCAATTCCTTCTTGGTGTTCTTTTTCACTTTCCGCCAGTGTATTATTTAATAGCGTTTCCGTTTGACGTATAAAGTTTTCCAAATAACAGATTTATTTAAGTATCACTGAAGACGTAAGAAAATTCAACTGTGAACTAGTGAGGAAAGCAATTGAAAACAACCAAAGCCTAAAGATAGCAAAAGGGACATCTCAGTAAGGGAAGAAAACAGATTATGGCACTGAGAAAAGAAGATGGTTCTGTAACAAGAAATAGAGGCGAAATTTTGACAAGAGTGAAAGATTTCTACTCCAAATTATATGAAAGGGATGATACATGCACTCCAGACATCATGAAAGATACCAGTACCAGAGTTCCTCCAGTCCTTCCAGCAGAAGTTGCACATGCAATCAAGAACATGAAGCGGGGAAAAGCTCCAGGAGAAGATGGAATTACTGTAGACATCATACAAGAAGCAAGTGGAGAAATCGAAACAGTACTCGCCCAAATTTTCACTCGATGCCTTAATGAAGGAAAGATTCCTGAGGATTGGAACACCGCTACAATGATTCTGCTACATAAGAAAGGTGACATTGAGGATCTCGGAAACTACAGACCTATCAGCCTCCTATCAGTAGTTTATAAAATCTTCACTAAAGTTCTTTCACACCGCTTGAAGGTAACACTGGACATGGCTCAACCGAGAGAACAAGCTGGATTCAGGAGTGGCTACAGCACAATAGATCATATCCACGTGCTGAGAGAACTAATTGAAAGAGCGAGGGAATATGAACTTCCATTGTGCATGGCTTTTATCGATTATGAAAAAGCCTTTGATTCGGTGAAACCATCAGCAGTTACAATGGCTCTGAAAACCTGCGGTATTGAAGATGCATACATTAATATTATTAATAACATCTATGAAAATGCAAGTGCAAAGATTCGGCTGTTTGAAAATACAACACACGTAAAAATTGGAAAGGGAGTGAGACAAGGTGACACCATATCTCCGAAGCTCTTTAATGCCACATTGGAGGGTGTTTTTCAGTCACTGAGCTGGGAAAACAAGGGGATAAAGATTAATGGAGATTATCTAACCCACCTTCGTTTTGCTGATGATGTAGTCATTTTTGCAACTACCCCATCAGAGCTGCAGAGTATGATCCAGGAACTTGCTGACAAGAGTAAAGAAGTGGGATTAAAAATGAACTTTCAGAAGACAAAAGTGATGTTCAATGCTTTTACAAGAAATGAAGATTTATCGATTGATGGAGAAAAGCTGGAGATAACAGACACGTACGTTTATCTTGGACAGCAGATATCAAGTGAAGGTCACATTGGTGAAGAAATTAATCGTCGTACAAAACTTGCCTGGAGAGCTTTTGGAAGAAACAGCATAATTTTCAAGAGCAATATGCCATTATGTCTTAAAAGAAAAGTGTTTGATCAATGCATCCTTCCAGTGCTTACATATGGTGCAGAGACGTGGACCTTAACTAAAAGAGACATACAAAGGCTGCAGACAACTCAAAGAAGCATGGAGAGGTGCATACTTGGTGTAACCAGGAGAGATAAGAAGAGGAACTCGTGGATCCGAAAAATGACAAGAGTGGAAGACATCATGATCAGAGTTAAATCCCTGAAATGGCAATGGGCTGGACATACTGCCAGAAGGACAGATCATCGATGGACAGCCGAAATTTTAGATTGGATTCCAAGGGACAGGAAAAGACCCAGAAGAAGACCACATGGGAGATGGGTGGATGAAATTCGAAAGTATGCAGGGGTGACATGGAGGAGACTGGCACAAGACAGACCGTTGTGGAGGAAACTTGGGAAGACCTTCGTCCAGCAGTGGATTGATAATGGTTGACAATGATGATGATGATGATATATATTTTTATCGGCCTTCACCTTTCCTATAGCCGTCCAACTCGCACCTTCTTAATTTTAAGTTTACTCTTTTTTTCATGGTTTTACATTTATTGAAGAAACACTCAAACAAACCCTTACACAATATTCAGAACAGTTACTATAAAAATATTACAGTAGGAACACAGTCACTGTTTTTATATTACACACCACTTTTCTTCTTTTTCCAATCTGAAATCTTCACCTGCAATGCTGCTTCTTCCAACTCTATTCAATTCCTTTATTTCATCATAAATTTTTCTTCGTTTTGAAGAACACTTTTTCTCAAAATAATCCTGATATCTTCGTCTGGAGTCTCTTACAGAAAGAAGAAGCCTTCTATTGATGGCAATGTGTTCTACTTCTCCCACATTTTTAATGGCATCAAAAACTGTTCTCTGACAAATCAGGGATTGTTCCAGGAGATTTTCCACAAGAAGAGACTTATTGACAGAAAATCCACCTTCCACTGAAGCATTTCCATGAGACAAATGTTTATTACATTCCAAATTTCACCGAATTGTTTTTGGTTGTCAAGTAGAGCACTGTAAAATTTGTATAATCCAATAGAATCATCATGACTCTAAAAATTCATCAAACTGAGACTTTAAAGCAGATTGAGCTTCTACACACAATGAAGCATACTGTTTATTAGTTTTTTTAGCACAGTAATTTGAAATCCTGTTTGCACTAAATAAAACTTTGAGCACAATTTCCACTCTCTTCTTGCCTAGACTCTGCTGCTGCACTATAATATTTGGGTCCAAACAAGTTACCCCACGGACAAACTTAAATTTTAGTGGGCCTTTCTCACAAAGTTTTTCAATCATACTGGTCACAAGTTTCCTAAATTCAAGCTTAAACTCTAATTTCTCTCTTTCTGAGCACTTCACTTCTTTTAATAGCTTTTCAGTGCAAATCCAATATCAACTTTCTCAATTGAGAGATGATTTTTTTTGATACATCTAAAATTAACAGTTTTGAGACACCATCAGCTTCACTTAATTTGTCAGGCTTCAAAGCTTTGTGCCATCAAATTTTTCATCAGATCCAGCAAATTAGTGTGTAAGAAAGGAATTAAAGGCTTTAGGCTCTGGAACCTTCTCAAAAAAGATTCACACTCTGAAGCTATAGTCCTAACAGCAGCCAATTTGCATTTCAACAGTGGACTTTACATGAATTCTGCAAGAAACATGTGCTGTTTGCTGGAAACCGACAATTCTTGAACATATTTCTTGATATGATCATAGATAAGCAATGTCCTAGTCAAACAATTAACGTTTTCCAACCACCTTACAGTGCAAAATTTCAAAGGGAAATCTTTACATCCAGAAATCATAGTTTAATTTGCACGGCTAGCAGGACTATCTTTTAAAAGGTAGTACAAGTTACACAGAAAGTGACGTATACCCCATTTCTCTGCTTTAAGTCCAGTTTTCATAGCTCCATTGACCACGTGATGACCACATACTCCAATGTCAACTAATAATTTATCATCTGGATTTTCAGTTTTAAGTTTATCTTTCAGCTTTTGAAGAAAGCTGAGATTAACGTTAGGTCCATCCATTGACAATTGTAGCATGTTATCCAAGGTAAGAGGTGCACCTTTAATGAATTTCTCTAAAAGGTCATTAGCTGTTGCCTGTCCTAAAAACACACTACTTAAGTATCTAGTGGAAACTTTTGGCAGATTGACGTCTCAATAACGAACAAACTGATTCATTTGCCCACGCTGAGCAATTTTGTTTAGTGATTCATCAAAACAAATTAGTGCAATCCATGGTTTATCACATAAGATACTTTGTTTTTGCCTAAAGTAAATTTTGAAGCTATAGCACTGTCAGGAAACATTAACTGAAATGTTTTGTTAATCTGTGTACACGAGTTCAGAGACATTCGCTTGAACAACACTTCCATGGCCCATATTATTTCAGACTTTGTTACATCACCTTTCACTACATAAGCATTAAGGTCACCGGGCTTCACATCATATTTCACAACATAAGTATTTTAGTCATTAGACTTAATATTTTCTCGAAGTACTGATTCACATTTCCCGAGCTTGTTGATGGCAAGAGTTCGTTATTACAAAGAGAGTTCTTTTTCACAGAGGAAGTGAAAGAAGCAAGACTGGGCTGAGACATTTTAGCACGAATGTTTTTCAAATGATTAGGCCATTTCCGTGGCTGGAGACTGCCCGACGCCCCAGGTTGCTAAGCTTGAAAGTTTTAGAGCACCCTTTACAAAATGCTGATTCATTGTCGCTGTTCACAGCAGCTATCCAACCAGAAAACTCAGGATTTAAATGTTTGTCCAACCATTGTTCATTAAACACACAATGCTTTGACACTGCTGCAGTCTTAGTTGCCTTTTAACAAGGTATAACTTATATCACAAATTTTCTTCTACTCCTTTGACCTAAAACAAAAAGAGAAATGTTAACAAGTAATGTAACACAACTTACAATAATAGGTAGGAAATACAAGGTTACATTAGCAGGAAGGGAAGTTAGCGACTGTCTGCAACACCAAGTGCAAGTGTGTTGGGCGATGAGGGAGTCACTCCCCTGACACCGGGTTAAAACTAGTTGTAGTCTAACTGAGATTGAAATTTCCCTGACTTTTTTTTTAAATATCACTGATTTTCCCTGACTTTTTTTTTTTAATATCACTGATTTTCCCTGACCTTTACCAACATTTCACTGACCAATTTTCATTTCCCTTACTTTCCCTGACTTTCCAGAATGTGGACACCCTGATTTGTCTTCTTAAGAGAAATTTTTAAACAAATATAAATATTGTGTATGCACAAAATTAGAAGCTTCTCACACACATACCTAACTAAACTAGTGTTTTAAACCTGGTTATCAGCTCTTTCCACGCCAATTAAGTGAATTTTCTACGCTATTTAAATATCTTGAAATTTCTGTGATTGTCCACAACAGAAAAATCTTGGCATGGGCCAATGAAATTTTTTCCGCAACACTCACTTCAATTTAAAGATGAATGGGTGCACCTTTTCACCCCCACCACAGTACTATGCTTGCCTCTGTTTCTAAAGCAACTGCACTTTTTGTTTTGTTTCCTAAATAAAAAAAGTGATTTTCAATTGTGAAAATCACTTTGCCCCATTTGCAAAAATTTTCCCAGACCCTTTTGTGACCGCCAATCCGCCCCTGATACCAAACATTGATAATTGACTGCTTTTCTACAACACACACTGACTACCTAAGCCTAACATAACTGCTGAAGTGACAATTAAGTAATGAAATGAGTCAGTCAGTTAAAAGCAAACTGCGGGATAACTTTCTGATCTTTAGCCAGTTATATCTTCAGCTGTTCTCTCCACCTTGCAAGGTAATACAGCTATGGATAACTGTCACCTATGACATCCAGTGGATTCGATCGCCATACAAGCTTGAACAAAACAGAAGGCATTGCCTAACACAAGTAGTATGTTTTCAACAAAGTTACATGATTAAAAAAACAACAACATAAGATATAATTTTTTCTTGCCAAAAATCATTTTCAGTCAGCAGTAGGAGAGTGGGCCCTGTACAATGTACCTTTTGGAATGTAATATTGTGCATTAATATACGCTAACATGAAACAAGCTACTGAAGTCTGGCACAAGCTAGCAAACCACAAGTCTTGCAACAGTCACAATGGGAAATACTATTAAGTGTTTGAAGTTTATCTTAGAGGCATACAGGAATGTATGTTAACCCCCAAATTTGTTTGAGACCTTTCTGGATAAATTGCTTAAATAATATACACTTGGTATCAGATACAGAAGTATATATTTAGTATCAGTAGTTAGCTGTATGCTAATGACAGTACTAATTTCCAAGAAAATTAAGAAGCTACAATGTAACCTCATTTAACTGAGCAAGACATGTGAACATTTGTAATTAAAATCAACACTATGAACTTAATTGGTTCTGCGCAAACCCAAAAGTCATTTATAGGGCAGTGCAGGGAAATAGGTTAGAACAACTGACATATTTTTACTTAGTAGGGTACGAATATTAAAGATACATGAAAGTTAAGAATGAATTAAACAACAGAATGTACGAAGTATGTGAAATCTTTTTACAGCAGTGCAAAAATATTTTCACTTAGAAAAAGAATGGTCAGAGAACAAAACTAATTGTTTACAATGCACAGGTGAAACTACAAGGGGTGACTGGGGAATACTTCAGTAAATAAGTATCTTCACTGCCCTCATGGTCATGGATATTTGAACTAATGATCTTTGATTGCATTCCAATTCATTTCGTGAACTATGTTAAATTTCTTAAAATTACCACATTTTTCCGCATATAATCCTGCAGATGGTAAAATTCAGTGTGAGAGAAATCAAGCACTCATCTGTTCTCATCAATGCCAGATTTTTGAGGTTTTACTGTATCATCATCATCATCATCATTGTCAACCATTATCAATCCACTGCTGGACGAAGGTCTCCCCAAGTTTCCTCCACAACGGTCTGTCTTGTGCCAGTCTCCTCCATGTCACTCCCGCATACTTTCGAATTTCATCCACCCATCTTCCATGTGGTCTTCTTCTGGGTCTTTTCCTGTCCCTTGGAATCCAATCTAAAATTTCGGCTGACCATCGATGGTCTGTTCTTCTGGCAGTATGTCCAGCCCATTGCCATTTCAGGGATTTAACTCTGATCATGATGTCTTCCACTCTTGTCATTTTTCGGATCCACGTGTTCCTCTTCTTATCTCTCCTGGTTACACCAAGCATGCACCTCTCCATGCTTCTTTGAGTTGTCTGCAGCCTTTGTATGTCTCTTTTAGCTAAGGTCCACGTCTCTGCACCATACGTAAGCACTGGAAGGATGCATTGATATATTATATATACATACACTATCTACCAACAAGTAATTGGACACCCCTGCAATCGATGATATCTGCGGTCCCGATATGCATCCCGGCCGCCGCCGTTAAATATCATGTGGGACCAGTCGCATGCAAGATGCCACGCAGTTCGGAGCTCTGATTTCAAGAAAGGTGTAATCGTCGGGTATCACAGAAATGACTGATCCATACGTGACATATCCAGCTAGTTGAAGTACCAAAAATCAACAGTGGCCTACGTGATTGGCAAGTGGAAGATGAGAGGTGACTGTCGGAATGTGCCTCGAACCGGCAGACCCACAAAACTGGGAGTTAGAGACCGACGGGTGCTGGCCAGAGAAATTCGGAAGAACTGCACCAAATCGATAGGCCACACCTGCGAGGAGTTTCAACAGGCATCTGGGAGTGTTCTTTCGATGAATACCATCCGTAAGGAAGCCCATCTGCTCGGTTATCATGGACGTGCTGCTGCCCACAAGCCGTTGATCACTAAGTCCAATAGCGCGGCTCGGCTAACGTGGTGCAAAGAACGTCGACAGTGGAAACAGGTTCTCTGGAGTGACAAATCCAAGTTCACCTTCTATCGTTCGGATGGCAGGGTCTGGGTTTGGCATCTGCCTGGAGAACGCCTCCTACCGGAATGTATTGTGCCAACTGTGAAGTTTGGCAACGGTGGAATTATGTTACGAAGGTGTTTCTCCTGGTATGGCACGGGACCCTTGGTCGCAATTCCTGGTAGACTCAACGCCGAGACCTACTGCACCATTTTGGATGACCATGCGCTTCCTACGTTGTGGCAGTTTTACGGGGTGGACCCATGTTACTTTCAGGATGACAATGCCACCTGTCATGTTGCGAGGTCCACCATGGCTTGGTATGGTGACAATGGGGTTAATCGAATAGACTGGCCTGCGCAGAGCCCCTCTGGGACAAGTTGGAGCGTCGACTTAAGGGGGTGCCCCCACCGTCTGAAATCGGTGAAGGAACTGACCTGTCTTCTCCAAGCCGAGTGGAAGAAAATACCGCTAGCCGTCGTACAACGCCTGGTTGAGAGTATGCCCTGGAGAGTCGCAGCTGTAATCGCCGCTCGTGGAGGCTCCACCAACTATTGAAGGTGAATAAACTTCGTTTTGCTTTGTTATCACAGGTGTCCAATTACTTGTTGGTAGATAGTGTGTGTGTGTGTGTGTGTGTGTGTGTATATATACTTTCTTTCCATTTAATGGGTTTAACAAAATATAAAATCGCTTAAATTTTTTGAAAATTTAAAAGTTATTGTTATAATACCATGCAACTTTCAAACGGTTGTGATATATATTGTTAATTTACGTGGCAATCATGCTGTAACTCTGAGTAATGCTTAAATTACATCAACAACTAAAACACTAGATTTCAGACCGTAAATAATTTGTGATGGTGTCAAAGTTCTCCTCTTCAGTCATGGAGCTGTAGTGCCAGAGGCATTCTCTTTGAAGTAGAGCAAAATAAACAAGTGAGAGTGGGGTTGGAACTTTGGGAAGAGTTTGGGAGGGGGAGTGGCGTTACGGAGATCACGGGTCAGAGCAGCATGGAACTGAAATGGCTCTCTCCTATTCAAGGTCAACGTACTTTGCTGCTGCAGGCAATGTTTTCTCCCCTAACTTTTACAAAGCAGCAATCCGCAGAGAGGAAATATCTACACACATACGTTTTTATCAAAGCCAAGGGGGAGGAGGACATATGTTGATGAAGTGACACTGTGCATTACCGTCGAGCACGTGGCATTCTTAAAAGATTTGACGTGATACAGATTTCTTTCATCATACGGCACGGTATGAAAAGTAAAAATGAGTCATTTTTGAAGCTGGAGGGGGGGGGGGGGTTCTGCGTTACCCACACCATCGTATAATCTGCAGTGGCTAGAATGTAAACTTTTAGGAACAGATAATCCGCGGATTATGTGCCGGAAAATACAGTAGTTAATTTGTATACAGTAGTTAACAGCAACTTCTGTTGTATATAACCTGCAGATTATCTGCTAGTAAAGTTACAAATTTCAGTTTGGTGGATAATATGTTGCTTAAAAAATGTCTTGGCAGCACTTTTTTGATTTTTAACAAATCCTCATGGTAATTGTAGAAGAGAGGTGGTATAATTGGAAAGTACCAAAAAGCATTAACAACAAAAAAGTGTAACGAAACAAAGATAAAGGTATGCATAGTGTTGGAAAGTTTTTTTTTCTTTTTTTACTTACAAGTATAGTGACCAAAAAAATATGATCCAACAATGGTCTCACAGATTATGTGCTATGGGAAGCTCAGCAGCAACTATTTATGGGTGCCAGTGAGCTATCTTACAGCACTTAATCATTCCTGTCAATAATCACTTTGCAAATCTCAGTCTGTTTTTGCTGCATTAATTGCATGAGTTAAAAGTTTTTCTTTGTTCACACTTCAGAGATCCCAAGCACTACGCAACCTATTTTTACTTAGTACTACAGTACTTGGAGATTATCCTAAGTTTATGCAGATATTGTCTGACTGCAGAATTACCACCATGCTGAAAAAAACAAAAACAAACAAAAAAAAAAAAAAAAAAACTATTTTCACTTAGTTACTTTATTTAATGAAAAGATCATTTTTCTTGTAATTCTTCGGACTTCTGGATCAAGATCATAAATGCAGATTACACGAAGTTTATATACAATACAGTCTATATTTTTCAGTTTCTGTTCAAATAATAAAATGTGTACTTGCCTTATATTTCTCCTGGTCCCCAGCATCCCACCCCTTAATAACTTAGCTTCATTTCACCTATGATCAACTCTCTTGTATGAGAATGAGAGGTGGGCAAGATTATTAGGGAAAAATAAGTGCATCACTCCCAAAACAGACACAGTAATGCAGATATCAGAATTAAGCTGGGCGTTTCTCCAGCATAGACAAGAGTTAATCAACACGTCAAAATGGTTTGGACATGAGAATGCACGAGGAATGAAACGTTACACATACAGAACTTACATTACATGATACAGGCCATAGACAAAGAAGCAGACAGACTTATGGGCACCATGGATTGAAGACCTCAAATGAGCCATTGGTGATCAAGTAAGCAATACGCTACAAATTTTCTTTCTTTTTTTTTTTTTTGCAACAGGCAGATCATGAAAAATGCAGTTACAAACTCTTCCAAGCCTTCTATGAACCCTACATGACATATGCTGCACCCCCCTTCTCGGAGAAATGTTCTGTTGCCTGTCTTGGTTCTAATCCCATCCCTATTGCACATGAGCAAATGTCTTCCAATAATATGTTCAGAACTATATTTCCTTGGCACCACATGTCACTGATTTCCTGTTTTTTCACATTTTGTTAACTTGTTTCCAGAGATATGATGAGTTGTTTATTCTAATAGCAACTTGAAGTAAAGAGCTATGCATTTTATTTGCCTTTCACTAAAGTGGTTATAAAATATCGAAGAGTATTATCAATTACTGGCTCAGTATCAAACTGTTTGCCATATTTGATTGAAGCTGTTTTCTCTTGTTCCTTAATCAGATCTCCTGGTTAAGCCTGCAAAATGCACAATCTTTTGTTTATGCAATGAAATATCTCATGAAGCTGGTTTATTTCATTTAATTAGAATTCCAAACAGTCCAGGTTTCCTTTGTACTTTTGAATCATTTTTGTTTCTTAAAAAGCAACAAAATTCAACAAAAGTTTGGTTTCAAAAACTAAAGATCCTATAAATTTAAATATGAAAAACATGTGAAATTTCAATTAAAAGAAATAAACCAACCTCAAAGGGAATTTTATACATTCAAAATACAAAAAGAAAACATCCCTTGGATGTATCCAGCCTTAAATCAGTATCTCAGAGACTGGACTAAGGTACGGGAAAGAACAGTTTTGATCAAATACTTGAACCAATTTGATGCCTAACCAATAATTAACGATACTGTTCATATTGGTAACCAATCAAGCTACGAGAGAGTTAACATATTAGAAGATGGTTACACTGAAAAATACTGTAACAAAAATCAACTATAGCTCAAAACATAAAACAAAAAATAATACTAAATGGGCAACGGTTGCAACATGGAGACTCAAGCCTGAAAACCAATATCAGAAATACAGATCTCCCCACTTTCAATAGTACAGACTCCAAATGAAGGCACACATGCTTAAATGTCACATCATGTATTACATAGGGTGGGTGAAAAGAAGATGGTAGAGGAGTGCTTTATGAATGAGGCTTTTCTTTTTGGAAAGAGTTCATACAATAGTTCTTTTTTTATATGTTTTAGATTGTTTTTAACCATCACTATAAACTGAATGGAAGTTTTATGGAGAAAAGAATCTACAAAACAGATTGTCCACCCCCAAACAACAACAACAAAACAAAGTGATAACATAAGCAGCGAATTTTTACAAAAGAACAATGGCCATTTCACACAGAGCATTAACAATCTCCAAGATTACTTTCTCTAGTGAAAAAACGTGATGCTAATTTTGAAAAAAAAAAAAAAACTATATCAAATATAAATTTTTAAATGATCAACCACTGAATCAGACAGGATATTGATTAGGAAATGGAATTTGTCCATCTACTCCACTTTTCTTAAAAAACTCCAAGTGGACTTCTAGAACTGGAAATATTTGTCTAAAAACAACAAATACACCATATGAGCATGTCTACCAGTAAAAAACGAAAGAAAAAAGGAGATGCGAACTTGAAATTTACATTTAGTTTTCACATTAAAATCTAATTACAACAGATGAGCAACGTGAAAACAAAATACTTTGTTTTGATGACACTCACATTTCATTTTGATTCAATGCAATGTTGCTGGCATGTGCATTAATGGGGGTGAACAGAACTTGTTTGAAAAAGTAGCTATATTTAAAAAGTGTCTCAAATGAGATTGGTTGTTATGTATGTTCTCTATTCTGTCACCCTTCCCTGGAGTTAAAAACTCTGAATTAAGAATAGACAACAAATTTTCCCAGCCTTTGACTATAAAGGATAATTAAATTTTCAAAAAAACCCCTCACCAACAGTAACTTTTAGTGTTTGCCAGTGAAAAAGCAATTCTCTCCATGTTTAGAAAACAAGAGTCTTTGTAAATCAACTTTTAAATTAAACCATAAAGAATGTGAGCTAGCTATTCAATTTGAATTCTAACTCAGGACGAGAGCAACTTATTCATAAACATTTTTTTCCCTATATAACTCAAGACTACACACTTGTGATGTTGAGATAGAATAAATTATCAACATTTATTCACAATCAAATGTTTTATTTACATCGACTATTGTTTCGCAGAGTTTTTGGCTTGGCATCATCAGGACAAATGGAGAGTAAACATTCAAGTCATTGTGACATCATGATTTGAAAGTTAACACTCCGTTCATCCTGATATGATGCCAAGCCAAACACTATGCAAAACTATAGTCGATGTTAATAAAACATTTAATTGTGAATAAACGCTGATAATTATTCTATCTTTCCCCCTTTCAAAACAATTAATTTAAAAAACTGAAAGAATTCAACAACATTGCTTTGGGGTCAGAATAAAAAGAACTGATTCCAAGAGGGTTGCTGTGAATTGAATGAGTCAAACTAATTGACAGTGAATGATTCATTCATTTCAGATCCAACTTGATTTGTACCTAAACATTACACAATTTTGTTTGTAAGCCGGAAGAGTGGAACAAACAAATTGCTCTTCAACAGGTGATCTGAATGTTACCAATACGAAGCAACTCAGATGATCTATGAGTGTGACATGATTAGTTATGTCATGAAACAATGCTAAGCTCAAAAAATAAAATAAAAAAAAACCACAGATGCACAGAAATTAATGAATTAATTTGCAAAACACTTGGTCTGCACATAACCTGTGAAGTAACACATTTAATGGAAGTCCAAATGCAGGTGCTTGATTTTTATTTCAGGATATGTTGCTTACCTTTTTTAAGGAGTCAGCTCTGCAGACAAAGTTATTACAGTATTTCTATGCATAAGATACTGAGAAAAATGATGACACGTCTATTATTGCTGAAGTGCATGTGTCAACAGGGCATAAGATACACTAAACCTAGGAGTAAAGTAAACAAGCCCAGAAACACAAACACATGTGGAGTCATCTATTAAAACAGAGAAAGAGAAATCTACTGCAGTTAGAAGTAACATATACATATACTTGCAAATAAGCTAACCTTCCCTACTGCTAAAAATTGATGAAAAACCTTGACCCACATACAAGCACACCTTACAATTCAAAAATTTGGAAAACATTTAATTATGCAAATTTCTGGTCATTTGTAAAAACCTTCAAAGTATGATTCACTATTGGAGTTTTCAAATAACTCCTGTAACATACATGGCATTATTTATACAGCATTTTTTGAAAGGCTTTACAATTACTTCTGTGAAATTGTATCGCACAATTCTTTCACCCCAAAAGTAACAAGGCCAATATCACACTTTTTAAAGTTACTACCTTTTGTCAAACACTTTGCCTTCGCTCTCCCATAACGCTGACACAACCAGCGAAAGCAAGTCCAAGAGATGTGCGATTTGTTGTACCCCTCTCAAATATCCAAGAGATTTATTTGCTGGTGTCTTAACTAACTGCACGTACATTTCCAAAGAAGGGGTGCTGCAGTCCCTCAGGGGAAATAATGAGGTGATTCCTTCATGTTTGGAAGCAAAAACTCTACGGTCACTATTTGAAATGAGATTAGGTTTTTCATTTATCACATTAGCAACACCTATTTCTCATAGAAATACTATCCTGAGTGAAACATTTCATAATTATTTTTCTATTTTTGGACGTAGTTCTTCCGAAGTGTTACACGAATCTTCCAGTGGCAGATGCTGGCAATTTGTTCATGTTTCAGACTGCAGCTCTTCATGTGCCACCAAGTGATTAGTAAAATGAAATGCAAAATGGCATAATTGATTTTTAAGAATATATATTTCAATGAACACAAATAAAATACATTGAACAGAACAATGTTAAAATATATGCAATCATGATTTCCCCTCAATATGGTGTGAAACCAACGTCTCCTTCTGTGGTGCATGTATGCCATTGGCGGATGGCAGGTTGGTTGGTTGGTTGGTTGGTTGGTTTATTGATTTTTATGGTGCAAGAGCCATGTTTGGCCAAAGAGCGCCAGACACATGACAAACAAACAGTATTAAAAACACGTGGTATCAAGCTTAAAATCTGGCTGATCAACGCAGATGGCAGGAGTACTATTTCTCTCTATGTCTTGAAAGGAGAATAATCATACCTGTTTTCTCCTCCCCCAAATTAGGGGAGGGGCAAAGCTGAGGACATAACCGACCATACGTCAGAAAACTATCGCATAGTGACAGATGGGGAGGACCACAGTCTAAAAACATAAACCTGCTGCCAAATGCTGAGGGGGAATTCATGTAACACTTTAGAAGTCCAGCCCTATTTTTTACTGACCCCCACCTTGAAAGCAGGATTTCTTCCAAAAACCTTTAGCTTATACATGATTATTTATGACACTGAACACAAACCCATAACGGCTGAATTACCACAGCACCTTCTCTCCTACATGATCACATATAACTGAGAGCATACTTACCGAATTTAGTCATTCACATTTCGATATGTTATGTTCTCAAGCATATTATGAACACAACACCCAACTAAGTAACATCCTACACTTCTCAGTGCCAAAGTGAAGTCTCAATGCCCAAACAAAATAATTTTTAAGAAAAAAAAACAAACAAAAACATATTTACACTGTAGTGTAGGGTACAATATAAACAATCTAAATTTAAGTTAATAATAGTTATTAGCATATGGAAGAGAAGTAAGGAATGTTTTGTGTGTGGTACATCTAAAATAAAACAGCAGAAAATACAATGTTACTTTTTCTTTACTTGGTTGCAACAATCAGTTTACATTGCCAATATCAGAAATTTGGGTTGATAAATTTCTTGTTCAGTGATAAAGGCTTGTGATGTTAGATACAGTAGCAAATATAAGTTTAATACATTTGAGAATTTTGTTTAGCTATAATATGCCAGTTAAAGTAGGACTGCAAAGCATGGCTCTTTTTGAATATTAGGAATACCTGAAAACATTTTTGACATTTTAACACACGTTTGTTGAATAAGAGCATACAAATGAAAACGAGCAGTTTGTTAAATTGTAAAATCTGTTGAAAACTACCAAACTTCTCAATTTATAATACTTCAGCAAATTCATATTCACAGATGAAAAATATTTTATTTCATATTAAATAATAAATGAAGTCCTTATTATGCATTAATGTTTTACCATTTTTGTGATGTCAATAAATTGATCTAAAGCATGAAATCAATTAAAAATTAAAAAGGCATCGATTTCACAATTGAACTGATTTTGGAACACTTAAATCCTGGACTAATACATACGTCCAAATGAAGGTAAAAATATCATTCTTTTATTTATTAATTTCTTGTGAATATTTTTCTAACGAAGTGTTTAAAAGAAACATATGCTTCTTATTTAAAAGTGATCTATATAGTATATAACTCAGAATGGCTTTGTTCTGATTCTTCATAATACATACACATTATATTAAGAAATTTAGCATGAAGTGTATAAAACCTGATGCAAATGTCTGATTATAAATGACTTCATCTACATAATTCCTGAAGTTAAAAAAAATAAATCAGACACCATGAAATCTGGAAACTATTTTTGTCCCTTTGTCATTCCTGTTCCAAAAACTTATGCACAAAAACAAGACTTTTCTGATTTACATGATCACACATCATACATTTCCACTTATGTTTGCAATGAGGTAGATTTATGAAATGTGGGAGGAGAGTTATGCATGAAACTAAAAGCAGTGTCAAATGAAATATGTTTTTGCAGCTATGGTTCAGTGGTGACTAAATTTCCTGTGCAAAACTACTTTTTAATATGCCTAGATTGTTACAGAAATTTACATTCAAAATATTCTCTTATTTTAATATACATATAAATACACAAGCATACTTGATCAATGGCAATAACTCAGCTTGTTAGGATTTATAAAAATACTTTGGAAATAATTCTAAAATATACAAAGTTTATGAAATATATTTAACACAAACTACTGTTTTGCCACACAGTAACTTACACTAAAAAAAATAAAAAATAAAAAAAAAAATCGAGCACTAACAAGAACACAAAAAGAAGGAGAAATTGCCAAGTAACTAAGACAATTAACTTTCTATTTCTGATCAAAATGCACATTTTCCTGGACATGGAAAGAAAATGGGAAAACAGTAATTTTTTTCTGTAAAAAAAAAAAAAAAAGAAAAAAAAAAGCTTCGGAAGCATACACTTTAAAAAATAGATTTAAGTAATTTCTAAATGATTACCTTGGAATTAAGAATTAAAAAAACAACAACAACAAAAAAAAACAACCTTTTTTGTTCTATCCAGCCAAGGACAAAAATTTTTGCGTTTCATATTAATCTTTAAAAGTATTTTGAATCAGACAAAGGGAACTCTTGTATGAAAAAAACAAACAAACTGAATCATATCCACAAAGCATTTTAATTCCAATATTATACTAATTTTATTACTGGCTTTATGATTTCACATTTCTTTTTATCTGTTGGTAAAATCAAGTGAGAACAGGCAATATACATGGCAGGTGAAAAGACTGTAGGGAAAAGCCAAATGAATTTTATGTGACAGAAAGTATCACAGGCCAAAAGAGGAATTGCTGTACAAAACCAGATTGTTTACAGTTACGTCGCATGGTATGTAACACGCATTATCAGTTCCGAGTTTTCCTGAAATCGATCAACTCTCATGTAGTCTGGTTTCAAAATATACAAGTGGAAAGCTATCACACCATAGAAGACACTTGTTTTTTCTCTTTTTTTTATTTATTTAATAAAGCTGTTAGTCTCACCTCTTAAGAAAACTTTAATTTGGTACTGCTTTACACTGCAAGGAAAAGGCTGGTGATCATATGAAAAATATATAATCAATAAATAAGAAGAGGAAGTTTGATCTGCAGTCCAATATCCGTTACACACAGAAACTTCCGACATATGTATTAAAAAAACTTACAAACCCAAATTTATCTACAATTTTTTTCTCACGCGTAAGCTGATTTTAATATCCAAGTCATTGTGTACAGATTGAAAAGCTGTTTCTACAAAGGCATTACGACACAATTACTCACTCCTTTTCGTAGTTTGTCAAGTCCTCCACAGAAGGGCTTGCCAAGCAACAAGTACAAAACAAGAGCAACTTGTTTGATACCAGCATAAATGTGCGCCAATACATGCACACAAACATGCTAGTGAGCCCTGTGAGATAAGCTTGTTTTTAAGACTTGTTAAATTCACTGCTGTCCTTCACTGGACTCTTCCTCTTTATTTGGACTTTTGCTTAAAAGTGGAGAGCCTTTTGCATCTTGTTTCCTATTTGTTGTTCCATCTGTTGAAGGCAGTTCTACATGGAAGTTATGAACTATTTTGTCTTCTTTACTTTGGCCTTTCACCAAAGAAGTGTCCCTCTCAGGTGACTTTGCCTGAGTCTTTTCCATGAATAAATATATTGGCTCCTCTTCTTCCGGTGCATCAGTTCCTTGTTTGACTAAGTTACCTACTGTTTTTTTACAATACAGAACACGCTGTTTTGGTGACTGTGACTGCAGCACCTCTCCATCTCCCACACTTACAGGGGGTGACGTTGTGGTGACAGACGAAGAGGTAACTGGAGAAGAATGCTGCATTTCTGGCGATCCACTGTTGCTCGACGGTGAAACAGCCTGCTGTGATGATAATAGTCCTTGCTTGTAGGCTTCTTTTGTTGTTGTAGTCTGACTTGGCTGGGGTACCCTATTCTGGGGTGCTCTTGGAGATGGTCCTGCACTGCCTGCTGGAGCTGGAGGAGGTGGACTAGGATGCTGAGGCACACTTGATGTTGTACCTTGCCAAGGATGAACTTTGTCATCAGGAGGAGGGCTTTCACCATCCTCAGACATATCTGGATCTTCCAAGTCCTGTAAAGTAAGGAATAAATACACAATAAACTGCTGAACTAACCACATCTCCGTCTCTTTCTCTCTCTCTCTCTCTCTCTCTCTCTCTCTCACACACACACATACATATTAAAAACAAAACAAAAAACAGTTACGTAAGCAGGTAATGAATAGCTGGAGACTGCTGCTCCACTCCAACAATGCAAGTGGAACGTTTGCCATAACTACGGCATTATTGGCAAAGCAAAAATCTCAAATATGCTAAAAATTTTCCGTTACAAAAACCATATTTGATAGCAGTTTTTGTGACCTAAAATAAAACCACTCAAATTTGCTCTAGCCACATCAAAAGAAAAATTTTGCTTCAGCATTTTACACCATAAATGTAAAAAGGATTTAATTCACGCAATTCTATACTTTTAAACATAGACCTCAAAATGCACACATATATGATTACCGTAATTTTTGGGCTAAGAGCCGCGGCCCTTACGTTACTAAAAGTGAAAATTTTCGGGTGTGTGGCCCTTATGCCGAATTTGGTTTCGATAAGACTGTTTCTTCCCCCCTTCCCCCTGTTTTCATGCAGACGCTTAGTAATTTTTTTCAAACAACGTCTTCTTTTTGATCAAACTCTACTGTGATCAACCACCCCCTTCTACTCATATGTTAGACACGTCTATTTAAAAGATTACTCCGCTGTCCTGATGTTGGTTTAGGAGGGAAAGTGGGGGAGGACGGGGAAATGCTCGTGTAGGTCTTAAGGTTAAGAGGTTTGTTTGTGAAAGGAATGCCTTGCATGGGGGATGGAATGGGGACATAGGCACAGACCAGTAGAGTGACGTCTGAGTCTTCTGTGAAGAGCGCGCCCAGGGTATCTTTTTCGTTGGCTGCAGCATACATCATACAGGAAGATGCGATGCAACCAAGGGAAGGAACGTTGAATTCTCTCGGGTGGGGAGACCGGTTTGATGGGCACTTCCCTGAACAAAAGCTTAAGAACATGAACAATGCAAAAGCCTGCCCCAAGGATGATTCCATTAGCAGTGACTTATTCCAAACAATACTGACGGGATGGAAAGACAAATTTTGTTCACTCTTCTTGGTTAATCTGGCATGTGATACAGGTGTTTCTTGGCACTGTACTCCTGAGTTTCGCTTCAATTTTATTTTTTATTTTTTTATTTTTTTGACTGACGATAGTGGAAGTTGAAGGCTTCGGCTGGAAATGCTTTCTCACTAATACGCGCTGTAGCATTATCATCTGATGTTAACGATGGGTAATTAATTTAATACTTGGCTGAAGATAAAATTTTCACAAACGCAAAAAGAAAAAAAAAGAAAAAAAAAAGAAGGGAGAGCTTTCCCATTCATATAAAAGCGGAGCTCAATGCGAAGGCTCAGTGCGCAGTAAATGCAAGTAGGTCAAACCACTTGAAAAAAAAAAAAAAAAAAAAAAAGTGAGAAAGCGGAGACGCACGAACACGCGCGAGGCAACTGATAAAAGAACGCGTAAAGCAACTTCATTCTATAACAAAAACATCTGTAGTTGAGAAAAAAAAACCCCATAACAAACATAGAAGGAACATATTATTAAAGAAAACATTAATTGAAAGCATTACAAGCAATAATTTATAAATTAATTACTTCTAAGACGAATTCTATTGTGGTGAACAGAGAACCATCCTGTAGCAGACATCCACATTGAATGGAATTTAGACAATTGTGCGGTTTTAACGAGCAGCAATGCGATATTCTAACGGGCCTTAAGATTAACTGTGATTTATATTGATTACATAAATGGTTTTGAGCATTTAATAAAGGCAAACAAATAACATTAGCATGATTAATAAAAAATGTATAAATAAAAGCTTTTGCCAGTATGAAAAAATAAGTGCATAAAGCAGATCGACACTGAGTTGAAGAATTAACCTTTGAAGTATACATATAATCACGTTGGGTGTGAGTTAATTCATGAAAATAAGGAAGATAATTTAGTTTTCTGAGCAGCACCACGACTTCACAGGTGCAGCCCTTGCGCTGATGCGGCTTTTAGTAAGAAAATTACGGTATGTACTTTTGTGTGACATGAAGTACATCCACAAACAACTTGTCATGACATTTCAGTTGTTTATGCTGTAATTTCTGAAGGTCCCGCACACACACAAAACAAAACAATAAAAGGATGCAGTGAAAACTACAAACTTCAATGGCCTGTTACTGGTACTGGCTATAAATAAGCCACTGACCTGACACAACACATCATTAATACCACTACTACTAGGACAGTAGATAATTGAAAATGTCACCACGTAACACAATGAGATAGGTAGACGACAGCAAATATTGGTAGCAAAACATTCAGCAAATGGCTAGTATTTTAAGCTCAGAGTTTGTCCACGTTTACAGAAAATATATTCCAAGACTTTTTAGGGAGTTCATAAAAAATTCCAGAAGTTTACTTTTTTGCTAGAATCATAGTGCTTTGTTTTATATTTTAAAAAATTGGGCTGAAACTTACTAAGCATTTAGAATTATTAATAAGTCCTGTGGGTTACACTGTGTTCTTTAGTGTGTGTTACATCTTCAATGAAGTGGTAAAATTTTTCGTATAAAAACTGCTGCACATAAGACTGATATGAAGTAATCTGGAACCTAGCACAATGATTACAATACAAAACAATTTTACCATGGCACTGAAGATTCCCTATTCAAGAGTCATCTATTCCTAAACACAAACTGGTGGCAGGGAGGCAAGATATCAACTTCCTTCAGCGAGGAAAGTGCGTGGTAGAAGAAACAGCCATCTTGGCCTCATGGGAAGGATTCTACATGCTGTTGCGACTCTAACTGCTACGCCACAAACTAAGGTGGCTGGAAATATGGCACAAACATCTTACACTCCAGCATCATGAGATGAAAGACATGACATCACGTCTCCACACTCCATGGAAGGAAGTTGGTTGGTACGTGTTTATTTATTGGCACAAAGGTCTCAATGGGCCCAAAAGTGCCAATGGAAGGAAGTGATGCCATCACGAGCAGATGCTGTAAGGAGCTAGAACAAAGCGACACATTTCAACCTATTCTTTCTTTTTTTTCATTGCAAGAAAAAATTCTAGGACTATTCCAGGGGCTGTACGAACCCTGTAAGCTGTAGAACCATGATATAACCAAAGCATGATGTACATAAAAGAGAAGCCTGAAGTAAAATTATTGATACAAGTCAAACATCCAAAGTCAGGTAGTGGGGACACTAGAAAAAAGTACATCAATGAATGAATTAGCAAAATCTGAATGCCCTAAGATCACAGATATCAAATAGAGCATCTATATTATGCAGATTCCAAGTATGGCTAGTCAGGGTCACAATTATGAGCCACAGAGAAAACTATTATTCTGGTAGCTTCTGGCAACCCACGATGCAGTGTTTTCTAGTAATAGTGAAATATTGTGATATTTCGGTAATTTTTATTATTACTTATATTAGTTTAAAATTTCTGCTAAGCACTAAAAGATGGGCTAATAAATGCTTAAACTGGAATGAGACTCAGGCACTGAACTTTGGGCATATCTCCTCTTGACATGGAGTAAGTTCTCTGTTAGGTACAGAAAGAACAAAGGAGAGTTACATTAAACCAGTTGGATATTGGTCTGAGCTTCCCTCTGTTACACAACTTGGAATACCAGATTTTGATAATGGCAACACCGATTTAATACTTCAAATCTTTGGCAACACATAAAAGGAAATACAAGAGATTCTTGGAGAAACACTAGCTTTAAACATTAGGTCACAACTCAACCATACTCCACAAACAAGTTTAACATATTTCTTCTCAGCTATTAATACTTGCACATTTGCTTTAGCTCATAATTCTTCTTATACAGGGGTTATGCAAATGATCAGGCAACAGACCTTTTTGTTCAGAAGTATTTCTGATTTGAATAGAGTGCACAGTGCACAAAGGTATCTGCCTGTGCTCTTTAATCTTCCACTAAGTCAACATAGCAACTTAAACAACTGCCCTCCATACTGATGGTAAGGTGTGTATGCCAGCAGAGAAGAAATCGAGGTCCTGTTGATGCAGCCACACGGCTACATGATGTCCTACACCTGGGCCTGTAGCAAAATGATCGCAGAACCAATGTTTTTTTGAAAGGCTCAAACTGATGGAAATTGCAGAGTGAAAGATCAGGGCTGTAGGTGCGATTCTCCAAAACTTTCAACTACATCACTGAAACCACTCAGCTGTGCATTTGGCCACAAATGGTCTGGTGTTATTGCGCAACTGCATAACCTCTGCTGAGCAGCCCAAGTTTTTTGCAGCAAATGGCATGGCACAATGTGTCAAGTCTCTGACAATACTATTTGGCTGTTACATTTGCACCATGGTCTAGGAAATCAGATGAAAGTGTACTCTGACAGTCCTAAAAGACAGTTGCCACGATTTTCTTAATGGAGGCGCCATTCGGCAGATTGAGATGATGGGTGCTTCTACATCACAGAGGTGCATTTGCTTTCTGGTGTCCAATGATGCAACCAAGAAGCTTTACCTCACTGATGATAACGCACCAAATGTGTGTGTGACAGAGACCAATCATCTCATCCTCCTTTATTGCTCATCTGTGAGATTATTAGGCACCCGCTTTGTGCAAACTTTCCAACAATGCAGTTGGTCATGCACAACACTACCTACAGAAATCTGCAGTTCATGGGAAAATTATCTCACTGTAATGGGCCTGCCATCATGAATGAGAGCATCCATCCATTACATGTCATCCTCCCAAATGGTGGTCATGGGTGCTCTTGTTGAGGCTTGTAGTTAACGTCAACCCTACCCATTGCAATTTTTTTGCACCATATTCATGTGACAACACCTTTGACATACACTTCTATCAACTTGCAATGAATTTTCACTGGAGCTATATTCTTTGCAAAAAGAAAACAAATTATGCTTTGCACTTCATGTGACCATGTTGACAACAAAACAGCCACCTTTCAACAACTGTTCCCAGTAAATGAATGGGAGCAGATTTCTCTGCTCCCATTCATTACTGGCTCTTCAAGTGTGTACAGACACTTTAAACTTCAAATCTTCATTGACACATTAAGAATTTTAATGCTGGATGCAAAGCCCGACTAACACACACCCGCCCCCCAACATTTCCTTCTATTCAACTTCTGCATCAAAATGAAGGAGCTATTTCATTATCTCATTCCATATAGCAAATTTGATTGTGTAACAGTTGAAAAGCTGTAGAATTTGATTAATAATATTACTACAAATTCGTAATAATAATTTTTCATAATCTATGAATTTATAATAAATTGCTAAAGCAAAATTGATTGCGATCTTGAAGTGTGGCAGCAATTTCAGAAGAGTAAAAAAGGGTTTTGTGAAAATTGAAACTGCTCCTTTAATGAAAACACAGGAGATTGACCAATAAGAGGGTGCAACAAAACTCCACATAAAATACTTTCACATTAATATTCCGAAAAGGTTTATCGACATGACATCAGCCCAAGAACGAATTTTTCAATCGAGATCTTAGAAGCTCAGATTTTTTTGGCAATTACATCAGAAGCAAATATTAACCCTTATGCCTCCTGGTGGCCAAAGTATTCTTTACCAAAAATTAGAAAATATATGCAAAAGATTTTTCATCAGGAGCTGTATCCTCCGAAGAAAAAAAGTTTTCAAATCGTAGTTTTAGAAGAGATGGGGGGGGGGGGGGGGGGTTAATTTACTCTTACGCCCCCAGCGGAAAATCTATGATGCATAACTTGAAAAAGTAACTATACCTGAAAAATACTTTGACATAAATGGAATCGAAAGATAAAACTTTTTTCAATCGGATGTTTAGGAGCAAATATACGGAATAAAACGTATTTTGAATTGGACATCATCTGCATTTATGCCCTCTAGCAGCAAAATTCTACATCGAAAAAAAAAAAAAAAAAACCCAAGAACAACTGAAATGAAGGATCGTCATTCGCATATTTCAAGCGTCCCAATGCAAAAATAATATTTCAAATCAGACTATAGTTGCAGAGATATGGAGTCTACAGACGGATGAACTAACCGATAACACAAGCACAATGTTTTTTTTACAAAAGACATGCTAAAAAAGCTATCATTGTACACTTGAATTAATTGCTGGCTTTTTAAAAATAATTTATTGCTGGCTGAAATTTTCGATTTCCATAGCATATTTGATGTTTTCTGTCATTTGTAGCAGACCGACAATTTCCATAGTAACTACATAAAACCCTTAATACTTGGAATCACAGAATCTTTCTTCCCACTGAATGGTCTTACTCAACATCAAGCACAATGGCGCAGAATTCCCATCCCTGATAACTGAATACGCAAAAAATTATCAGTTTAATTTTCCCTGACTTTTCCAGGTTTTTGCAAAAAAAATTATTACTCCCCAAGTTTTCCCTGATTTTTAGCCTTATTTTCGGATTCCCTGATTTTTCCCGGTTTTCACATTTGGCTGGCAACCCTGACATTCACCGCAGTGGATGCTGCCGTTACTTCAGCTACACACAACTGCTGTCACTCAAACATCTTGCATTGCAGCACCACATGTAATGAAAAAGATTACATTGCATTTCTACACTCCACATAGATGGAAGGAAGTAATGTTATTGCAAGTACGCATTGCACTAAGCTGAACCTACCGCTCACCAGGGGTGCAGAATTTGTCCGAACTCGCGAACGAGGTTCGGGGGAAATTAAGGCAGCTCTGGGGAAATTTTTGCTCGCAGGTAAAATAATAATAGTAGTAATAATAATAAAACGAAAAATTGACTTATTAACAACGAGTATAACGTGAAAGATAAGAGTAATTTAATGCACAGTAATCAAGTAATCATTTTGAAAAATGTCACGTCGTTATAAATACAAGAGGTTATGAGCACAGTGACGTACTACAGACTGCCGCTGGCATATAATTCACCGAGCCCAAATGACTTTACTAATGCCAAGGCATAGACAGCGTGGCAAGAGTAATAAGTACGGCGCAACCACTAGTCATGCTGATAAAATTTTCCTAAACTAATGGCAGCTTATGTGTTGTAGGCGCCGATCTGAAAATTTATTAGGGGTTCCACACATTTTAAAGCGAATGACCCATGCATTTTTCAAAGGATTTAAGCCTAATTTAAATTTCATTCAGTAAAATTATCTGGCACAATTTTACGCCTGAAATGCTAGAATTAAATAAATTATAGTTAATTGCAGAATTTTGTTCGGCTGTTTATTTTTTAGCCTCTCTGTCCCACCACTGTTTTCACCTAGACCCAAAAATGTTTAAGACATTTTGAATCTAAAATAAATATCAGGTTTTTTTTTTTTTTTTTTTCAAATTTTTAAGTAATAGGCTTTAAGGATTAGCTCTTAATCATCAACATATAGATCTAATACTCGCTTAAACTTGTATGAAAGTCTGCTACAGTTTTTGGGGAAATTTCGGACAGAAAAAAAATTGCGTTCTGGGGAAATATTGGGCCCTGAAAATTTTCTGCATCCCTGCCGCTCACTTGTTATAATGACCAAGCAGTAATAATGAATGCCTTTGTGGTGAAAGCACACGACTAGATTTAGGAGCAAAACTGAAACTTCCTCCTCCAAATAAAAACCCCTAATTTTTTGTACCATTTACTTCACTGCGAAGAAAAATTTCACAACCTTTCACAAATATATGAAAAATCAAGGACTTTCCAGGCCTGGCAAGAAGGGAAATCAAATTTCAGGATGCCAGGGAGTGTGCAAATCAAATTCTTGATCTGTGACAACTTACTCTGGAATGTAACACTTGCTGGAATAATTTTTCAAGAACATGCCCAAACCACCTACATAGGTTTTCTTTCAGTTTGTCTTTCACAAAAGTGCCCAACTCAGATCTAATATCAGCATTACTACTTGTGTGACACCACTGAATCCACTAATTTCTCCTGTTTTATCTGGCAACCCTTGATCACCTGTAAACATTCAGGATGAGGCAGGTTGCCAGATTTTGATTTTCAAGTCCTTCATTATGGTTGTTGCCAAATGATAGGAGAGATTTCTAAATGATGGTGATCAAAATCAAGACTAGCAGACTTGCAGTTTAAAGATGTAGATATTTTAATGCTCTCAGGAAAATGCAGATCCCTTTTATTAACAAAAAGCAATTTTCTCAGTATCCTGTCAGAGAGGCAGAACTGAAGTATGTGAGATAGTCAATAATGCCAAGGAACCACCTTAGGTAACATCCTTTTCATGCTCAGCCAGGAGCTCAGTAATGCTGCAAAAAGTGCTGTCGATATAAATTGTGGTACCAACAGAAGTAGAAATCGGAATTTAATACACACCAGGAACATTTAAGGTCTTCGACTATATCTCTGCCCAGGAGAATAAGTTTCATGATGGTAGGATTGGATTGGATTGGATTCGATACAAATCAAATAGCCTCAAAAGAATTGGAAGCAAGATTGAACGTTCTGTGTTTCATAAACGTCTAACTACTGTTATCATTATAGTACACTTCATTTTGAACACTTTTTGTGCCTACATGCTGTCTGTGCTCACTTCTTTTATTGCTCATGCCAACATCATCTGCAATAGCACTGCTTCTCTCACCCTTAAAATACAATATTAAAACCACAGCTGCTCACCAATTCCATAGTGATTTGGTGAACAAACTCATCAAAAAGTTTGAAGTCAAGAAGAATTCCACTATTTTCTATTCATCAGAGGTCAACGGACAACTTCAATTTGCTGGATGTATTCCTTTTCTTGACCAGTCTACCTACCAGTTGTGTTAAACGATGAGGGATGCAGGCGACTCGCGCAAGACTAAGCCCTCATGTAATAGTAACTTTCTGTGTTTCGAAATGAAGATGCTTCAGCACATAGGCAATGCCATCTACATTATCACAATGGGGCCTATTTGACCTTGGACATTTTTTTGTGCCTTTCATAGCTTGAACTTGAGCCACATATTGAGGCCAGTCTTGTGCATGGGCTGATGATTCTGGGGAAATCTACTGGTGTAAATACCAATAATTTCATAAATATTTCAATAGATCTATCAGTGTCTACACCAACAGATGTCCTCAGAACTCCCTTGCAGCATCATGGATGTTCCACTTACATTCATAGTACAGAATTATTATTTTGCAATATTCTGCATATGTGTAACTAGGCATGATGTTTGTTGTCTGCTTCTAGGATGATTGTTCAAATAGCATTTTACTGGTTGCTGTGTACATTATCAATTTCGACCCTACTAGCAGTGCTCTGCATATTGCTACTTCATATGCAGGGCTATAAAAGAGAGAAGGGCTGGTTCATCGCTTTGACAAACCGAATGGCGACACGGTCCTCGGGGACCATTTGTGACGTCACCATGATGCTGGGCTGTCATTGCGAGCAGTTTTCTAGCGTGTTATGTTTCATCGTACTAGATTGTTTTATCGTTTGCATTATACGAGTATTTATTTGTGTATATACTGTAATACAGAGAGAGAGAGAGAGAGAGAGAGAGAGAGAGAGAGAGAGAGAGAGAGAGAGAGAGAGAGAGAGAGACAAATAGATCACACGAATGTTTAAAAGTATGTATCTATTGTATGCGTGTACATAAATAGTTTACCTACGTAAGTTGGCAAGCCTTTTTCTTTTGTTAAAATGTCTTCGTGTGCTGTCGCAACGTGTCGGAATACACACAGAAACCAAAAAGGACAAGATATTGTGTTTCACGCTTTTCCTCGGACCAATCCAGTGTTTGTAAAAGAATGGATGAACAGGTGCCGCAGATTGGACCCAATTAATGTTAAGTACGCCAGAATTTGTAGCGAACATTTCCAGAGATGTGATTACGAAGATGATATGAAAAATCGATTACTTGGATTGCCTTTGTGAAAGGTACTCAAATCAGATGCTGTTCCCAGTATAAATTTACCTTCTTTAATTTCTAAAGAAACAACACCGAGGACCCAGAGACACCGGAAAAGAAAAATTGTTCGAAGTGCTTTGGAACGATTGAGTGAACTGAGCCTGAAGAAAATTAATCTGGATGCTGAAGGTGAAACTGACGCTGGTACGAACCGTGAAATCAGTAGCAATGTAGAGATGACAGAATGCCCTAACTGCAAGTATCTGAAAATTTGTAATGATAATTTATTGAAAAAAGTTTCAACACTGGAGAAAGATCTCCAAACTACAATTCAGGAAAAAAGTAGATATCACAAAGTTTCGGTTCAGTGATCGAAAAGATGGGCCATTTCTAGGAGATCTCTAATATTTCAAATTCAGCAATTAAGAAGCCAAATGAAAATACTCCAGAAAAGAAAACGGAAAGTAGAAACATTGGAGAAATGTGTCAACCACGTTTTCATGAAGACCCAAGTTAATGCTCTTACTTCGAAAATGAAAAGGATAAAATGGACGATAGAAGATATATCTAGATGCATAGTAATTCGAACACTTTTTTCAAAATCATACGATTTCTGGAAAGAAAAGATGGGCGTTCCACTTCCAAGTGCTAGCACCCTGAAACGTTGGTGTGCAAAATTTACATGCAGTCCTGGGATACAGAATGATATTCTTCTGCTTATGAAAAAAGTTGCGAAAGCTTAAGTTTCCGTAAGAAAATCTGTGTTCTAAGTTTTGATGAAATGCACATAGATTCTAAGTTGTGCTATAACTCTCGAATGGATCAGATACTGGGTCCATTCAGGAAAGTTCAGTTCATTTTAATTAGAGGTCTGATTTCTCAATGGAAGCAGCCAATTTTCTTTGATTTTGATATCCCCATGACAAAAGAGCTCATTTTTAATGTAATTACTCATATACAAACAAGTGGCATAGAAGTAAAGGCAATAGTTTCTGATTCAGGAGGATGTGGTTCTTTGTGGAAGGAACTTGAAATTTTCCCCACCAATTTTTCGTTCCCGAATCCTGCTGAGCAAACATAAAAAATATGGGTGTTCGCAGATTTAGCCGATTATGTAAAATTGCTAAGAAATCACTTCCTGGACAAAGAATTCATACTTCAAGATGGCATCACTTTGACAACTGATGTTATTAAAAAAAGTCTTAAACAGAGATTCAGGAGAATATAAATTGTGCCATAAACTGAAACCAAATTTTTTGACTGTAAAAGGAAACTAGCGACAGAAAGTAACACCTGCAAAAACGTTATTTTCAGCAACTACAGCAAAAGCAATTATGCATTTAACAGAAAATAAAAAAAGCAGCTGATTTTTTTGAATTAATTGATGGCTTGTTTGATATAATGAATAGTAGCAAGCCAGATCCTCCCTCCAACAAACCTCTGAAGGCTGCATTTAGTATGGACGTATATTTTGAAAAACAAGTGTCAATTTTAAATGCAGTGAAAGATGTCATTAGCGGATTAAGGGTGTGTGGAAAATCTAGCATGCTGCCTTTTCAAAAAGGAATTCTGATATCCGTAAACTCGCTTATGGGATGCCTTTTTAGTCAAATTTGGGGGCTTGGTAGATTTAACGATCACACTTTGCCAACAGATCTCATTAGCCGTTTGAAGCAGTTGCTACTTGCAAACAAACTGCCCAAACTCTCAGAAAAAGTAAATACATCCACTTCGGAAGAAGACAAACAGTTAGACGTTTACCTAACATCCGAATTATAAGAAAATGCTTCTGGACGTGATAAAATGCAGGAGGTTCCCGAAATTTCTCTTTATGAAAACAACTGTGACGATGTGAACTTTGATTATGTTAATGACGTATTTCTTATGCCCTGGGAAGTCGAAGAGCAAACCGCATCAAGGGATCTTTCTGTTCATGAGCAGGAAGCTATGAGCTATGTAGCTGGCTACATTGCACATCACGTTCGAGATAAAGATCCTTCGTAAGGGACATTATCAAAAAATGCCCAGAATTTCCTATTCAATCCAATTGGATTAAATTACTGTCTTCAGGTTGACTTACCATACCGTCCTGCTCATGGATGAATACAGTAAAAAAATTTGAAAAACATTTTTATTCATCTCACGGCATTACTTTTCAAAAAGGAAAAGGCGTAATCCGCAAACTGGAAAACCATTACCCTCAAGTAAACAAAGATGCAATTCGCTTATTTTGTAGATTGCGAACGTTTATCAGAATTCGCTCTTTAAACAGAAATGCAATACTAGTATCACAAAGAAAGGCTCAGCAGAAAACACAGAAATGGATCTGTTCAAATACTAGAAAGAAAACCGAAACCTGATTTTTAGCAAACAAAGGATGCTTCCCAAATCAAGCTGCAAATGTAAATGTAAGTAAAAGTTTTTCACTTTTGGTTCAGAAGGAATTTACATGTAAAATATTTACGATTTGTAAAATGGCACAACGTGTCTCGATTTGCTTAATTAACTTTAATGCAAGCTGATTTTCGTTAGTTCAAAGCTCCTAAAATATAAACTTAATTCAAAAATTGTGGTTTTAGAACAAAAAAAATAAAAAAAAATAATTAGAGAATACAATTAGAAACGTTTTTGGAGAAATAAGATATATCTTCTACAATGTGATTACAGAATTGTAGAAAACAGAAAACTTAAATTCTATGATCAGCGCTTTAGAATGGCATACATTTTCCCTATATGTATTTAATAGGTGACACACAGAAAACAAGGCACAGGGGGAAAACAAGTATTATTATGTACAACTTCATTTTTATTTTTGTTACCGGCAAAACACAGTGTTTGGAAAAATATTCCAATGCTGTGTTTTATAAATAATCAACTGTTAATTAGTCGCTGAGCCTTTAGCGTAATACACAATGATGTGTTTATATGCCCAATACTGTAATGTTAAAAACATATGTTTAAAGTTTAAATAATGTTTTTTTTTTTTTTTTTTTAACTACAGTGATGATAGTTTAGTTCATTCTCATTCCCTTTATTGTAGTGCTTTACAGTTGTGTAGTTTTTTGTTGACTTTTAAAATGATTATTTTGGATTTCCCGTGGGACAGTGGCTTCTGAGAACCCCACTACCAACCCGCTGCTGCAGAATGACTACATCTTCATCTCCAGCTCGCGTCTTCAGGGATGGGAGCCGGCTCTAAGGACCAGCCCTTCTTTTCTATAGCCCTGCTTCATATGCACAGTAATTTGTGTTACTGTGTGGTTAACAACCGCATATGCAAGCAATGTCCCATCATGCAATGACTTTTCATTGATCTTCTTTGTCATTCCTTTTCTGCTATCTGTGATAAATGATATGTTTTTTCTTTGTCTGTTTAGTTCCACATTTTGCAACCAGGGGTGCTGCAGTCATTCTTATCAGGGAGCATGCATCTGCTTTCCTATATGACTGTGAAATTCCCACACATCACCTGGACAATTTATTTCCATGAAATTGCCCAGGGCAAGGACTTCACATACTACCCTGTATTATATACATACATTTCAAATGATTAATACTCTATAAGTAATTTCTACTAAATTTCTACTCCTATACCTTTAAAAAGCATAAATATGCTAAAAATTGCTGCAAAAATATTTTTCAAAATCGAGAAATACAAAACCAAGAAATGAAGTTTGTATTACCAATTTCGGTAGCAAAAATATTATCCAAATTAAATTTAGGAAACAATGCAAAAATCCTGCTCTCAAAATGGGAAACTCCAGCAATGACAATTTTTTAAATGTTAAAGTCAACTAACAAAACAGGAACCTCAATGAGTTACAGAATATTTTGATCCAGAGAAGCTTTAGTACGTATAACTGAAATTAAAGGATTTAATTGAATTAAAATTCTTTAATTTCAGTTATACATTTACCTGGCTTCTCCAATTTTTAATGCTACGTACCGAGATTTCCGCTTGGTTAGTTGACCTCAAAATTTTAATACACACATATTTCTCGACGTATCGAGATTAAAAAACACGTTTTATATAAGTTATTCTTTTTAGTTAAATCCACTCAACGTGGTTTAACTGTTAGAACTTTTTACATGTTATAGTTCCTTTGTGTGAAATGCAATTTCTCAGTTGGAAGTTATTAGTATTTACTGAAAGAAACACCTCGGTAATCAAATGTAATTCAAGGAAAAATCTGTCATGTACCTCTCAGTTGCAAGTAGTCGATGTTCAAATCGTTTGTATGGTTGTTGTCATCAGGTTCTTGAGTTTAGACTTTTAAGAAATTAGTCGGCACATTCTCTTCACGGGGTCCCGAAATTGGAAAGACAAATTAATGTATCCGAGGAATTTACAAGACTATTACTTGACCAGGATACGTATTTTAGAATCAAAATTTTAAGAATTTTTCTTCTCTTTTTGCAGTTACTTGCATTTTTTGTTCAGGCAGGACTTTTTGCAATTGTTTCTTAGAAAACTTAATTTTGATATATTTTGTCGGCATTCTGGAAGATGTTAATACAAATTTCATGGTTATATACTATATGAGAGAGAGAGAGAGAGAAAGAGAGATCTTACTCAGGTAGGCAGACAACTTATCTCAGTGAAGAGATGAAGAGAGAGACATAGTTATGTCAGCGAAGGGAAGTATTTGAAACAACACTGTTCCATGCATAGGAAGAACAATGCTCAATATATAATTTCACTCTGCCTTCAGATTTGACAAAGAAATGATAGAAAACAGTGAATAAATCAGTAACAAAAATACCAAAAGGAGTCAATATTACGAGATTAAGGTGAAATTTAAGCTTGTTATCTTCATCAGAATGAAACTGGAGCACATCAAATCTTGATAAATTTAAAGCATCCTCAAATTTCAGCATTTCTTCTTCAGCAGATATGCAGAAAATATCAAGATTGACTATACTAGATATTTTCTGTGTATCGTTCTAACAAATGTGTCTTTCAGAACCATTTGAAACTTCTGATGCTGGTGATGTTTCACAAGAATAAAGAAAGGCTCTGAACTTAAAAAGACCTGCCAAAATTTATCATGAAAAATCTAATAAGAGCATATATTAAAGTAAAATTCACAGTTATATATATGTGTATAAAACTATTATAAAGAGATTGTTTTATAACCAAAACAATGTATAAGAAAGATATACAGTTTACACAATATGAATACATACATAAACATTAGATCATATCTGTGGGGAAAAATAAATTATTTGTTGGAAAAGGAGGGAGATGGGAGCCTCTTGTGGGTGTGGGGTGTATTACATCACAGCTCTGGAACAGAGCTAATTGTTATCTCAGATAGTGAAAACTTAGAATTCCAAAATGAATTCCTGCATTCTACTAAGAAAGCCTCCACCCCGAAATCGCACCCTTTCAAACTTTAGTAATTTTCTTATCAATCTCCACTCTGGTGATAATTATGGACACATCTTCCTATCAAACTCTCCTTTTTCGATAGACACAAACTCATTAACCAGTGGGGCCATCAGATAACAATCTAACTCATTTATGAAACTTTGTAAGACCTACAACCAAGATGAAGCAAAAGGAAGCAAACTGACAGTATAACTGGGATATGGTGATGTTAAAATATCACCTCTTTGGGACAAAGTGTATCTCTGTGTTCTGGCCTGAACCAATACAAAGGAATGTCTATTTATTTGTCACTGAACAACACAACTACATTTGGGAGTTGAAAATATATCATTACGCTTTAAAGTATTTGTCTTCGGTAGCATAAATAAAATTCATGACATGGTGAGTAACAAGTTATTCAAAATATAAAGGAAAATTAATGTAAACACTTGAAGGCCTTGCAGCAAACTTGATCCACCTATCTCCTAGTTTTAGAAAAAAAGTTCCATGGGTATGTAACAGAGGAAGGAATCTTATGAGATATCAGATTATTAGCAAAAACATGATCTATCAGACCTATTTCCTAAATCATTTGTTGGGCCATATTTTGTTTTCCAACCAGATTGAGAATTTGCCTTATATGTTTATATGTATACAATATGTAAAAAAAAAAAAAGAGAAATTCTGGGGGTTTACTGTGTAAGTTTTATCAGAACATATTTAGCTTGGAAGATCAGCAAATGGAAAATTTTCATATTATATTTTATAGCTTTACATAAGTGAACTTACGTGGTCAGTAACGTCATTAATATTTCCTTTCCACCGAGAACATTTGGACTGAAAAAAATTATTACTTATATGAATAAGTCACTGACATGCACTATACATGCAACATTAATGACATCATACAAAGCAATTATATGCAGTAATAAAAGCAAGAGAAAGGTAACAATAACACATTAACATATACATAGGAAAAAAACTACAGCAGCAAAAACTTGGGACACAAAAGCAGGAAGTAAGCACTGGGCAAAAAGTTAAAACCCATGAAAACCAGTGTGCTAGCAACAAAGTTACAAACTAAGCCAGGAGCAAAGTCAAGATAAGATTTAAGTAATGATGAGCTACTTTAATAAGAAACACATATAAATTAATAGAGAATGATATACCTCCTCCGGGCACAACTCATATGCTTTGGCTAATGTCATCCGAGCACTGTGGGAGCGTTCCAAAAAATAGCCATTGGATGTTTCATTTGATTGTGCTGGTGGAGACCAGTTATTGTATCCATACTGAGGATTAGTGGGATATTGTCTCTGAAAATTAAAAAAAACAAAAAAAAAAAAAAAACTGTCTAAGATGCTCTTTACAAAAATAAGTGCACACAACATATTTTCAGAGCAGCGGTAACTTTTGATGGCGACGCTATACTACACCAGAGCACTGCACTTATATAGTGCAAGACCAAATACAAATATGGATTTACTGCAACACTGCTAAAAAAACTACAGAAAATAAATGTAAGTTATTCCATTTTAGATAATAAAGATGCTTCACAACCGGAAACCTGTGAATGGATTTACGGCAGCAAATCATTGTCATACGCTGCCATCCTGGAATTGTTTTGGCATTTACTATTACTACAGCAGGCGAGTCGAAAGTTTTGCAATATTTGCATAAACGCATGTGCAGTGGTGGGTATGTCATGTGTTTAAGATAATTCAAATCGTGCACTGCAGTCAGTCGAAAGGGATATAATGGTAATCATTGTTGTGAACAGCATTGCATGCCGTTATTCTGTCTGTGTTTGGGGTGCCTAAATGATGAACAGCCACAACCAGCTAATTAGGGAACTTCTTCTTTACGAGTTTGAACTCTGCCACAATGCTCCTTAAGTAACAGGTGCGTCACGAACTTGGTTCAGAGGCATAGGGCCAACGCAATTCCGGGCCACTGCGAAAGATGCACGTCAGAGCCAACGTAATTCCGGATCACGGCAAAAGAAGCATGCCAGGCCTACGTAATTCCGGCGTGGCGCTGTGCTTCCTTTCCACTTAGCTTTCATACAAGCAAACCAATTCCTCCTCCCCAGAAAGAAAAAAACAACAACAACGGAAAGCTGCGCCACGAAATTTTGTTTAGAAGCTTCGGGCCGACGTAATACTGGCCGGACGTTGTGCTTTCTTTCCACTAAGTTTTCAAGCAAGCAAAATACATTCCTCCTCCTTAGAAAAAAAGAAAAAAAAAAAAAAACAAAAAAACAAAGAGGTGCGTCACGAACTTGGTTCACAGACATCGGGCTGACGCAAGTCCGGGCCCCACAGCGAAAGAAGCACGTCCGAGCCAACGCAATTCCGGATCACGGCAAAAGAAGCATGCCGGGCTTACTACGTAATCCTGGCGCGGCGCCGTGCTTCCTTTCCACTTGGCTTTCAAACAAGCAAAATAAATTCCTTCTCTTCGTGGGTGGGTGGGTGGGTGGGGGGAAAATTTAGAAAAAGAAAGCTGTGTCACGAACTTTATTCAGATGCTTCAGGCCGACGTAATCTCGGGCCACAGCGAAAGAAGCACGTAATAACAATAACGGGTCATGGCGAAAGAAGCACGCCGGGCTTGCAATCCTAGCGCCATGCTTTTTTTTTTCACACTTTCGAACAAGCAAAACAAATTCCACCACCTCAGGAGAAAAAAAAAAAAAGATACAAAGGGCTGTGTTACGAACTTTGTTCAGAGGCTTTTACATCGATTATTTACAAAACCATTAAAACTTTCTTTATAACAGCGAAAATCTGAATAACCACAATTTTTTGTTAATCACCCGTAATCCCGGGGGAAATCCGTAATAATTACGGAGATTATGTAATTGTCAATTCCGTAATCTCTGTGCGTCCTTCGTAGAAAGAGGTTTCACGAGAGCTTCGATTCTCGAACGATCTCAGAAAAGTGGGAACGCATTCGGATACATTGCAAATTACAAGAGAGAGAGAGAGAGTTCCTGGCGATGATGTCACGGATAGAATGCAGAGTGGCGATTTCCTGCAAGACACGGGATGGCCGTCTCCTCGTGGGCTGCTGCAGTTTCCCTAAAGCACGAAGTAGGCGGAGCTTCCAGCCTTCGCGCTGTGATGATCAAGTGACTGACATCCCATCCATTGTTGACAGCAGTAAACGAATTCAGCTCCTGACTCCACCCTCCAACATTTCTTCTTGCCTTCCAGCGCCTGCTCCATAAAACAACGCTTTCAGCTAGAAAGCGCTTAGTTCTTTTACACCACAAAAGTGGAATCGCGGAATTCCGCTTTTTCAAGGTTTTCCTATAGAACGACGACCCCCCCCCCTAAAAATTTTATCTTCATTTTTGCAATGACCTCGAGGATGACCAAAATGATGCCGAAAAAAAGCGGAATTCCGCGAATTCGCGGAAGAATCTCATGTATGTCCATTACAAATTTGTTCCAGATGGTCGGACCATCAACGCCAACCTCTACTCTGAACAGCTGAAGTAGGTGCGGATCTGCTTGGAGAAGTACCCGGCACTGGTGAACAGTCGCCTACAGCAGAACAACGCTCAACCTTATACCGCGCGAATGACTCAGGCAAAACTCCAGGAACTTGAGGGCATCAAACTGACGCCACACCCAGCACATGTTCCGGATCTTGCTCCCCCCCTGTTGGATTATTTATTACCTGTTCCGGTCAATGGTTCTTTGCCTTGAAGGACAATAACTGGTACCGCCGTGGAATCGAAGGACTGGCAGACAGATGGCTAAAGACGGTGCAACACTATGGCCTATACTTTGAATGCTTGTCAGCTTTCGTTTAAAAGGTACGTATGAAGACAAAGTGATCCAAATATTGTAAAACTTTCGACATCCTCTGTATTTCACTAATAATGAGATAACCACAATTTTTCAATAATACCAGTAATTTGAAAATTATACAGGAAATCCACTATTTTCTCTCTCACTGTATGAACTTGAATGCATACCCTTTTCTGCAGCCTTATAGAATGCATATCCCACATTCTACAAGTGGCAAATACTTTGAAACATGGTTAGATTTGTAATTACTATTTATAAAGGAATTCATGGACATCTCAAATTTTGTTTTCAAGAATGACAATTTTTTTTTTTTTTCTTCTTTTACATTAGTATTTATTTTTTTCTTTAAGGGCTGATTTTTTAAGGTGATATGTCTTTTTCATCAGGCTGTCACCACTACATAAACAGCGACAGTGTGTTGTAATACTTGATAAAGACATTGCTACTGAAAATTAGCCTGTAAATACAGTTATGGATACAAAAATTGCAATACTAATTACGGATGAAATTTGTGAAGTAATGTCAGTACCTTGAATAGTAATATGTCAGTACCATGTGTTATATATTTTACAAGAATCAAAGATTTGGTGATTGATGGACAAAAGCTTGAGACAACTGAATCCTACATTTATCTTGGGCAGCAGATATCGAGTGAGGGTCACATTGATGAAGAAATTAATCAGCGTATAAAACTTGCATGGATAGCTTTTGGAAGAAACAATAAAATTTTTAAGAGCAGTATGCCATTATGTCTCAAAAGAAAAGTGTTTAATCAATGCATTCTGCCAGTGCTTATGTATGGAGCCGAGACATGGACCTTAACTAAAAAGACATACAAAGACTGCAGACAACTCAAAGAGGCATGGAGAGATGAATGCTTGGTGTAACCAGGAAAGATAAGAAGAGAGGAACTTGTGGATAAGGAAAATGACAGGAGTGGACAACATCATGACCAGAGTGAAATCACTGAAATGAAAATGGGCTGGACATGTTGCCAGAAGAACGGACCACCGATGGACAACCGAAATTTTAGACTGGATTCCAAGGGACAGGAAAAGACCAAGAAGAAGACCCCATGGGAGATGGAAGGATGAAATTCAAAAGTATGCTGGAGTGACATGGAGGAGACAGGCCCAAGACAGACAATTGTGGAAGAAATTTGGGAAGACCTTCATACAGCAGTGGATTGATAATGGTTGATGATGATATATATATATATATATATATATATATACACTGCTGGCCACCCAAAATGCAACACCAAGAAGGACACGAGATAGCAAAGCCAGATTTACTGAACACATAACAACAGATACAAAGATGAAACGATTGAGCTTACAGGCCCGTGCGACTTGCGGAACACGCAGACATCAATAGTTCGTGTGGCCCCATGGCTGGCAATAACGGCCGCTACATCGAACGAAAGAGGCTTTGGATGTGGGCTTGGGGTACGTCGGTCCAGGCTGCTTCCACACGTTGCCACAGTTCATCAGGCGTAGCCGCGGGTGGCGCTTGCTGGGCCACTCGGTTGCCGATCAGCGACCAGACGTGTTTGATGGCCGACATATCGGGAGAACAGGCGGGCCACGGCAACAGTGATACCTGGTGGGCCGGGGAAAATTGTTGCACGATGCGTGCCACGTGCTGTCGTGCATTGTCCTGTTGAAACGCAGCTGCTGGCAGGTCCTGCAGGTAAGGGAGGACTACAGGCTCCAAAACGTCGGAGATGTAGCGGTGGCTGTTGAGTGTACCGGCGATGCGTACCAGAGGGGTGCGGGTGTCATATCCAATTGCGCCCCAAACCATAACGCCAGGCGACGGACTGGTATGGCGATGCATAATGCAGGCGTCATACAGTCTCTCGCTGCGGTGCCGCCACACGCGGATCCGACCATCGTGGTGTTGCAGGCAGAAGCAGGATTCGTCGGAGAAGACAATGTGGTGCCATTCCGTAGACCAGGTGCGGCGTTCAACGGCCCATGGCCGCCTCACTCGCCGGTGGTGTAACGTCAATGGTAATCTGAGCAATGGGCTCCTTGTGACAAGTCCCCGCTCCTGAAGATGACGTTGAACGGTACGAAGACCCCATGGATTAGGGTGTGCTGTGCAACACACCCTAATTCCTGCGCTAACGTTCGTGATGTGGCGGTGCGAGCCGTCAATGCCCGCCGCATAACATGCCGTTCCTCTCGCTACCGTCATTCCCACACGGCCGCCGATGTCTCGGTACGATAAACCGCTGTCGGGATAAGCCACTATTCGTCCTCTGTCGAATTCTGAAATGTACTGGAATGACTGCCGTATTCTGCGACGAGTCATCAGGAAGCTTCTCACGCACAGGTTTGGCAGCACAACACACTTCCACCACTTACATCCTGCCTTCTGTGTACCCTTCTTATAGTGCTTCTCGGTGGTGTGCCGGGAGCACATGATTTGCATATGCCCTGCAATGCTAATCGTTTGTATGTCCTCTCGCGGGCGACGCATGCTGCGAATTTCAGGCTAATCGGATGCTTCCTTCTTAGTGTTGCATTTTGGGTGGCCAGCAATGTATGTATATATATATATATATATATATATATATATATATATATATATATATATATATTCTATTAAGGAGAAACCTAATTGAAAAAACATCAATAATTTCGACTCACACCAAGTACGACATAGAAAAGGTTATGTATCTATCGGTGTGAGTAAAAGGAGAAAAGACAAAAAAAAATAAAATAAAACAACTGAATGTAGAAGGTGTCGAGAATACTGAGCCTTGGCTTTATCAAGGACCAGCAAAAACTCTGCATTTTCTCACTTCCACAAAGACCTAGTCGGAAATGGGTTTCTGCAAGGCCATGGATGCAAGTAACATTCCCACCTAATATTGTTTTAAAAAATATATATATGTCATGTCCTCCGCAGAGTTGTATGACAAAGCACTAGTTAACAATTTCGCTTGCATCCATTGACCTTCATGGCCCGACCCATGCTCTTCATCTGTTACTATTAAACAGAGAGAAGAAGATTAAAGAGAACTCAAGCTGTGAGAGTGACATAATAATTAGAAATAATTTTCAGCTATAACGAAATGCCAAGTTCGTTTGAGAGAGAATTTAAACCTGAAAAACAATGCAAAAGAAATCCGAATATTTACATTGCAATTAAAAAAGGAAATATTAATTTTTAAAATTTTTAAAAAACCTGATTTTTGAAAGAAAACTTGAGTCTAAAACCCCCTACTCTACACCTTATGACAGCACGAAAACGAGAATAATTTAAAGACAATAATTAACTAAAGAAAACTTTGTGAAAGTTATATGACTTAAACAGTTAGTTGCAATATGTACAAAGTTTTTCAGCAGTGCTTTAAGTGCATAATTATTTTAGTTATTAAAAACTTAACTACTTGGAAAAACAGCGCAAAGAAAAGGAACACGCTTAGCCCTCTGCTGTTCCTGGGTACCCCAAAAGACGCGCAAAGTTACCAAGAAAAGAAAGAGTTAAAACCCGCAAAAATGTTAACAGACAAGCCAGTGCCTAAAAGCTGAAAAGCAAAAAATCAACAGAGAAAAAGTACATGAATTGCAAACAATGAACTTATAAAACCTAAAGCCCAAAACACAAGGAAGAGAGCTTACCTCTTGTGCGACGAAACAATCACCTCACTAAAGTAAAACATGGCTGACCTCTTTCCTGACGCTTCTGCCACTCCCTAGACGCTGGGGGGCAGTGTGGGTGGGGCTGATGGCCTCCTCATACAGAAAGAAACCAACTCGCGGAGATTTTAGCCAGAGAAAAAAATATATAAACTTAAGACTGTGTACCTGTATGATCTGAAAGAGCAGAATTAACTCTCCAGAATACATGAGAAATATTATAGAATACACGAGTAGTGTATTCAATAATCTTTGCATGTATTAAATCACCTTAGTGAGCTTCTATAGATTAATCAGAATCTTATTAATTTTAATGTTGGTTTTACTATTTTTAGTATAGCTATCCTAGTGATGAATAACTAGTTTTCTTTTTTATTTGTTTTTATTTTCTTTTATAAACAGATTTTTAAGCTTTTTTTTGTGATTTTGTTTATATTATTTTATTTAGTTTTTTGTTTTAATAGGACCTTCATATCCATAGCACTAAGGTTCCTTTTAGTAGTTAATAGGCATCCTCTAGCCAACTTCCTTACGGCTTTCGTTTTAAATTCTAAAAAAATTTTTTCCTTAGTCTTCAGTTTTGCTCTTCAGTATATATATATATATATATATATATATATATGATATACGGGGCTTTGACGACCGCCAATAGCGGTATAACTATACCATCGGGATTAGAGGAAATGCTATCCCACACTCACCAACCCGCTTGGCCAGCGTGGTGAGTTATGGCCAAACCCCTCCAAAATGACTCCACAACTTAAATCTTGGCCCTCAGTCTCCGGCAGCTGGAATGTACCTGGCCAAGGCAGCGGCCAGTGCGACATGAAGGCAGAGGGTGCTAAGAATCCCCGGAGGACCTCACTAGGCTGCCATCTGATGCTGACCTTGGCTACATATAACGGATGCTCCCTATCTTCTGATTCAAGGCATCTTGAATTGGAAAAGGAACTACAAAGGATCAAGTGGGACATTGTCGGGCTAAGTGAGGTAAGGAGAAAAGGAGAAGATCTCATTGAACTGAAAAGTGGACATCTCTTCTACTATCGTGGGACAGATACTGGCAGAACTAGTGGTGTTGGATTTATAATAAACAAGAAACTGAAGGATAAAGTTGTAGAAGTTGAAAGTTCCTCTGACAGAGCTGTACGACTCGTTATCCAACTCTCGAGAAGATACCAGGCTCAGATTATTCAAACTTATGCACCCACCACAAGTCATGCTGAAGAAGAAATTGAAGAACTTTATGATGAAATTCGTCATCTAAATAATATAGGTAAGCAGCACTTGATGATAATTATGGGAGATTTCAATGCAAAAATAGGGCAACAGCAACAGAATGAAACTTCAGTAGGTAAATTCGGTCACAGCAACAGAAACCAGCGTGGAAATACTCTCGTAGAGTTTGCAGAGGCAGAAGGGTTTTTCATCTTGAACTCCTTTTTCAAGAAAAAGCCACACAGGAAATGGACATGGAGACATCCAAATGGGACGACAAGTGAAATTGATTTTATTATGTGTAACAAAAAATTCGTCATAGAAGACTGCAGTGTGCTAAACAAGTTCAACACAGGCAGTGACCATAGATTGGTGAGATGTAAGATGCACCTCAACACTAAACTCGAACGTAGCAAGCTCATAAGACAAACAAAATGTATTGACATAACCAACCTTAAAAAACACCATAATACCTTCAAATTGGAACTGAAGAACAGGTTCTCTGCTTTAGAAGGCCTAACATCGGAAGAAGTGGATATTTCTGAAGTTAACAGAAAAGTAACCAAAGCTCTTATGGAAACAGCAACAAAATTAGCTGGGTCTAAGAACAAATTGCATGTGAACAAATTATCAGGAAAAACCAAAATGTTGATGCAAAAAAGAAGAGTGATGAGGACAACTAAAGAAGATGAGACTTCCAAAGTGGAATATATAGAGCTATGCAAGACAGTACGAAAAAGTATCACTGAAGACGTAAGGAAATTCAACTGTGAACTAGTAAGGAAAGCAATTGAAAACAACCAAAGCCTAAAGATAGCAAAGGGACATCTCAGTAAGGGGGAAAAAAAAAAAAAACAGATTATGGCACTGAGAAAAGAAGATGGTTCTGTAACAAGAAATAAAGGCGAAATTTTGACAAGAGTGAAAGATTTCTACTCCAAATTATATGAAAGGGATGATACATGCACTCCAGACATCATGAAAGGTACCAGAGTTCTTCCAGTCCTTCCAGCAGAAGTTGCACATGCAATCAAGAACATGAAGCGGGGAAAAGCTCCAGGAGAAGATGGAATTACTGTAGACATCATACAAGAAGCAAGTGGAGAAATCGAAACAGTACTCGCCCAAATTTTCACTCGATGCCTTAATGAAGGGAAAATTCCTGAGGATTGGAACAACGCTACAATGATCTTGTTACATAAAAAAGGTGACATTGAGGATCTCAGGAACTACAGACCTATCAGCCTCCTATCAGTGGTTTATAAAATCTTCACTAAAGTTCTTTCACACCGCTTGAAGGTGACACTGGACATGGCTCAACCGAGAGAACAAGCTGGATTCAGGAGTGGCTACAGCACAATAGATCATATCCACGTACTGAGAGAACTAATTGAAAGAGCGAGGGAATATGAACTTCCATTGTGCATGGCTTTTATCGATTATGAAAAAGCCTTTGATTCGGTGAAACCATCAGCAGTTGCAATGGCTCTGAAATCCTGCGGTATTGAAGATGCATACATTAATATTATTAATAACATCTATGAAAATGCAAGTGCAAAGATTCGGCTGTTTGAAAATACAACACACATAAAAATTGGAAAAGGAGTGAGACAGGGTGACACCATATCTCCGAAACTCTTTAATGCCACATTGGAAAATGTCTTTCAATCACTGAACTGGGAAAACAAAGGGATAAAGATTAATGGAGATTATCTAACCCACCTTCATTTAGCTGATGACATAATCATTTTTGCAACTACCCCATCAGAGCTACAGAGTATGATCCAGGAACTTGCTGACAAGAGTAAAGAAGTGGGATTAAAAATGAACTTTCAGAAGACAAAAGTGATGTTCAATGCTTTTACAAGAAATGAAGATTTATCGATTGATGGAGAAAAGCTGGAGATAACAGAAACGTACGTTTATCTTGGACAGCAGATATCAAGTGAGGATCACATTGATGAAGAAATTAATCGGCGTACAAAACTTGCCTGGAGAGCTTTTGGAAGAAACAGCATAATTTTTTGTAAGAGCAATATGCCATTATGTCCTAAAAGAAAAGTGTTTGATCAATGCATCCTTCCAGTGCTTACGTATGGTGCAGAGACGTGGACTTTGGCTAAAAGAGACATACAAAGGCTGCAGACAACTCAAAAAAGCATGGAGAGGTGCATGCTTGGTGTAACCAGGAGAGATAAGAAGAGGAACACGTGGATCCGACAAAATGACAAGAGTGGAAGACATCATGATCAGAGTTAAATCCCTGAAATGGCAATGGGCTGGACATACTGCCAGAAGGACAGACCATCGATGGACAGCCGAAATTTCAGATTGGATTCCAAGGGACAGGAAAAGACCCAGAAGAAGACCACATGGAAGATGGGTGGATGAAATTCGAAAGTATGCGGGAGTGACATGGAGGAGACTGGCACAAAACAGACCGTTGTGGAGGAAACTTGGGGAGACCTTCGTCCAGCAGTGGATTGATAATGGTTGACAATGATGATGATGATGATATGATATACACAACAGCTTCGTGATGTCACTGGAAAAACAAGTAGTGGTGCCGTCAATGACACCCCTGTTTCAAGTACCTCAATTAAACTGTTATGAGCTCAATTGCTGTTCAGCAAAGTGTTAATGCAATGATGGTATACCAAGACAACCCAGGCAAGGCACAGATCATCAACTGAGGTATTTCAAGTGAGGCCTTATAGTGGGAAACATGAGGCAGGGGTTAGTCACCATACTGAATAGCCATTCAAATCAGTTGTGCTGTAAGCACAATGACATTGAGTTACAACATTTGGGAAGGTACCTCCACCTGCCACAGTGGATCTGGTCTATACAGCTGCACCACAAAACAAGAGGAAAATTGTCTCATCCAGGGACAAGCAACTGCAACCCCTCTGCCATATCTTCCACCTAACAAAATATGGCTTCTGTACAACAGCCTTTGCTCTCTATAAGGACCATCTGATGACTTTTAATAGGAACTGGATTACATGCATAGCACCCACGTCATTTCATGAGTCCATCACTTGTTTAGACACAGATGAAGGCTGTATAAAGATTCAATGTCACCAACGGCAGAAGGGGGGGGAGAGAATCTAGCATATATTCAAGGGGGAGGCATTGTTGTGGCAAGGCATGTTCTAATCATGTGAGGAACGAAGATGTGTGATGTGAAGCAAAATATTAGTAAGGTGGAAACAAATATTCTGAGGTTGTTTGGCCCTGTTGAAAGAATGAGTGGCGAGTTGCTTACAAAGAGAATTTATTCAGCCCAAGTGGCAGGAAAAAAAGGCCAACGAAATCCTGGGAGGACCAGATCCAAGAATACATGTATGAGAAAGTGCTTGCTTATACTATTATTTAATTATCCATAGTTTTCTATAAGTATGCATCTCATTGGTTTACTAATTATCATATTTTCTGGCATAAGAGAAGAATTTTCTCTTCAGAAGTCTGGGCCTCAACTTAGATTTACAAATTATCATATTTTTTGGCCTAGGAGACAATACCTTTCTCTTCAGAAGTCTGGGCCTCCACTTATATTTACTAATTATCATGTTTTTTGGCGTAAGAGACAAGACTTTTCTCATCAGAAGTCTGGGCCTCCACTTATCTGTGAAAATTCCTCAATAAGAGAGAGGGAAAATACAACTGTGCCTTAAACTCGATCATGACCCAAATACCTTGAAAGGTAATATTATGTTCATAATAAATTATTCCCAAAGCATACAAAACGTAATATTCCTTTCACTAAAAACTTGTTTAAAAACTGCTGAAATGGATATTTCCATTCCATAGAAACATTAAAATTGTGACGACCTATTTGGAGTGGCAGCTGTCATATGTTAATTGCATCTCCCTTGCAAAATACATTCACGAAGACCACGTGCGTGGCATTCACCTCTGGTTTTTGCAAAGCTGCCAGAACTCACCTCTGGTTTTGCAAAGCTGCCAAAACTACTTATCTCACAACGATTAAACATCTGAAATATGTCGCTGCCATGCAGCTGATTTGCTGGTGACAATTCTGTCGACAGTTGACTGCGCATGCGCTTTAAAAATAGCAATTAGCAGCAGTTAGCGAAGGCGGTAGTCCTTTTACAATCTCTCAATTGTATCTTTCGACCGAATTGAAATAAACTATTTCTTCAAATGGCTTACCTTAATTTATTTCATGTTTCTATTTGAAATCGAAAGCTCTTTTGATTTCAATATGAGAAAGCAGTGAACCATAACTCATGCTACAAGTATAAGTTTTATTTGACACACTTGTGTGACACCCCCACCCCTTCACCTTTGGGCAGTGGATTCTCCGACTGGTCGATTGGAGGGAAGGGATATCGGTAACATCAGTTCTGAAGAAAAAATAAGCTTACAAGATTCAATTTTCTGCCGAAAAGAAAAACACCAGTTATCTCATTTTCTCTTCCTTTTAATATTTACTGAAACATTAAAAATCTAGTTACAGAATTTTGGAACACTAACTGTATATGTTCTAGTCTCGTCTTATCATAATGGATTGACTTGTCCATGAATTAAGGTAACGAAATTGAGAAATTTAACACATTGGACTTGTATGCCGAAAAATATGGTAATCACTATATACTTACATTTATGCTATTTTTATCTTTCCCTTTCTTCTTGCAATGTACTAGTTAGTACCTTGCAAGAAGAAAGGGGGACAAGAGTCATTACATATAAAATTTTAGTCATTAACATAACTGATCATTTGAGTATCACGCTGTCTTCGTACGATATGAAAAACCTACTTTCAAAATTGCAAATTAAAACCATATTTATTTAAAAGTCTAAAAGTCAGTTAAAAAAGACAAGATCTTTCGGAGCTCATTAGGCTCCATCACATCAGGTCAAGTGCCGAGAAGACACCTGGGGAGCTTACATTATAAGCACCTGCGGTAGACCCACAATACATCTGGTCGCCAGCCTCACCTTTCAGTGATGCCAGTTTGATATGGTTAAAGTTCAAAAACCGATAGAAATCAAAATAATACCTCACCTTCAGACCGCCGCTCCGATGGTTCAATCAAACGTCTCCACTGCCGGGGCACAAATGACGGAAGTTCCAAATTACAACATGTTTCACCATACTTTAGGATAAACAGGCTCTCTGTGAAAAATACAGTTCGTTTGGTGACATTAGAGTTGAGTATCTTCACTTCAGACCAGTTCGGAATATATCCTCCCTGGTTGACAGCAACTGCAAAGGCAGTAGAAGTGTTGCCCGAACGTAGAGCATATTGATGCTCAGACAAACTGATCTTCAATGTCCTAAGTGTAGAGCCAATATAGTATTTTAAGGCAAAATACAGTTTGTTTGGTGATATTGGAGTTGAGTATCTTCACTTCAGACCAGTTTGGAATATATCCTCCCTGGTTGACAGCAACTGTAAAGGCAGTAGAGGTGTTGCCCGAACGTAGAGCAAATTGATGCTCAGACAAACTGATCTTCAATGTCTTAAGTGTAAAGCCAACATAGTATTTTAAGGCACCATTCGGGTCCCCATTGATGAGGGGGATACAGTAAACACCACGTTTCTGTAAGGTACACACTGCATCCCTATCATTACGTACTAAAGAGAAAATATTTGTGGTACTTATACCAAAATCTAAGTTATTTTTGTGACAAACCCTTTTTAAAAAGGGGACAATCATGGGGTGGTAATCTAGTTTACCAACAAATTTAACTTGAATGGATTCAGCTGTTAATGTCGTGAATCTCAGCTTCTGGACTTTTTGTACCAAACTTTGAATATAGTGGGTAGAGTAACCAAAGGAACAGGCTAAGGTCGTAATCGTAGAATTTCATCCCTCCGAATTCTACTGGACGAAGAGTGTGTGAAGGCTCTTTTAATTAGGAACCGTAGTGCAGAGGCTTTATATGTTCAGGAGGGTGAGTTGACGAAAAAGGAATGATACAAGGTGTAAACGCTGGTTTACGATATACAGAAAACCCAAGCTGGTTGGTGTCCTGATTGCGGGATAGTAGAATGTCTAAAAAGGTAATTTACCCTCAACCTCAAATTCTTTGGTAAACCTAATTGTTGAAAACTGGGAAGAGAGGCAATCCATAAATTCTTCAAGGTGAACCATCGAGCGAGGCCAAAAGATTAACATGGCATCAACATAGCGAAGAATGAGAGAAGGTTTATACGGGCAATCAGTCAAAACTCTCTGTTCCAGGGTCTGTAAAAGGATTTCAGACAAAATGGGGGAGAGGGACCCCATCGGTGCACCTTCTAACTGTTGAAAAAATCTACCAGCAAATCTGAAATACGAACGTTTCGCTACTAGCTTTAGGACTGAAATCACGCCATCATGTTCGAAAGGGGAGATAGAAGAGTCTTTCTGTAATTTCCCGCCAATAATTTGATGAACTTGCTCAAGTGGAACATTAGGGAACAACGACACTACATCTAATGACGCCGTGGTGAACACTGTTCCATCAGAATCAAAAGATTTAATTATATTCAAAGCCTGTGTGGAACTTTTTATAGAAACAGAAGAACAAAGGGTAAGTGGTTTTAAATAGGTAGCCAAAGCAGACTCGAGTGGACGAGTCGGGTTGGCATATCCTGAGACTAATAGCCTGAGAGGTCGATCCGGTTTATGAGTTTTCATTTTCCCAAATATTTCAGGGGTTCTGGGACCTACAGGAGGTTTCATCCTGTGGAAATGGTTAGAGGTAAATAGCCTTGGTTCCTCAGTTTGCTTAGTTCCTTGATGGTAGACAGTGTCGGATCAGACTTGATAACTCTGTGTGGAAGCAAACTAATCGCCATGTTAATTCTTGACAAATAGTCCGAACGGTCGAACAAGACAATTTGAGAGGTTTTATCCGCTCCCACAATGGACAAGGTTCGGGTTTTTGGCAAGTTGTAACAATTGTTCTCTTTCATACTTCAGAGCTGGTGACTCTTGATTCGGTTTCGAAAAAGCCTTGGCCAGAGAGTAGCGGGCTGGGTCCCGTTCCTCTTCTGGAAGGGCATTGACAATGTTTTCCACTTGAGAGAGAGAGAGAGTGAAATGGACAGAAGAGAGGCAAAGGAAAACTGTATTTTGATCCTCGGTTAAGAGCTGAGCGCTGACCTTCTGAAAGTTGAAGAGAGCTCAGGTTAAGGTAGGGTTCTGAGGAGTAATGTCCATGAAATTCATACTGGAGATTGGTTGTTTCATACATAACAACCAATCTCCAGTATGAATTTCATAGACATTACAAGTAGACAAAGTTTTCTAATATGACGTTGGTTAATGTTATCGATTTCATTTTGTAATGAAGTGAAAAACATCATTAACTTCTGGTTCAAAATGATATTCTGGGTGAACTTAGTTAAATGAGCATAAGCCCTATAAGCTCGTCCATTCAATACATCCAAGAAGCCTCATTTCCGTCGTATTTCAGAGGTCAGGCATTTTCCCTCAGCTCTTTTGGTGTTTCAATACTAAACCAAACTTTTTTTTTTTTTTTTTATTATTATTAACATAACTGATTCTTGCTTATTTTAGTTTGAAGGTCTTGGCAAATTCTTGCTGTGTTAATTTTGACTAATATATACAATTTGACATTATACTGAATTTTTCTTTTCCCTTGAAACTTAGGAGAATAACCCACTGATATTTTTTTCATGGTTTTCACACCTAAAAACTGAATACAATTGTCTTTTTTCTCTTCCAGTTTACACTGAATTTAATTGTCTTTTTTCTCTTCCAGTTTACACTTGATAACTCTGACTTAGTGTATCAAATTCAAATTTAATATTGATATCCTTTAGATACAAAGTTCAATATTTCTGTAGTGATAGCATACACTTTTGGATGACTATGAGACATTGACTTACTTCACTCTTCTGAAATTAACACAAATCCTATGAAATCACACATATCATGAAGTTGTTCTCCGAGATGCAGGTGTCATCTCCTCAAATTAAAATTATGAAGGAAACTTACTGTTGACAAAACAAATGTCTGTCTGCAGCAATCTTGACATACAACTCAAACTTCACACAGTCGTGAATCTGATCCATCGAATATTTCCTTGGTCTTCTTGCAACTTTGTTCCCAGCCATTTGGGATAAAATTCTCTTGGTTAGCATCTTATTACTTCTTCTTTGAAACAGCCAAACTACCTTAAAATATTTGTCTTCAATCTACTAATTGTATTTTTCTTCACATTACACAACTGCAACAAATCTTTGTTCCTCACGTGATCAGAACAAAGAGTCGCAACCCCCTGTAAGTAATTTATCACTTCAGCACACAAACGACTCTTATGTCTGTTTTGCAGTACCCAGGTTTCGTTGCTGTACATCAGAGTAGGAACAATATCCTTTTCATGCACAACCAATTCAGACCTTTTTGACAACCTGTCACTCCAATGAAATTCCCCTAAAGATGACTTTCAGATCTGAATTCATTCAACACAGGTAAATTTTGACCATTTAATCTGTATTTCCCATCAACCATGCTTCCTAAATACACAAACTGATTCACCTAGCCTAACTATGTACCATTCAATCTGTTCTTGCATTCAGTAGCAAGACTCCTTCACTCAAAAACTATGAACTTGTTTATTTATACTTAATTTGAATTTCACAAGCACCTCATTCACATTGAATGACACACTCTGCAGCTCATTTTTGCTCTCTGACAGCTGCAATGCATCACTGGCATACAGCAATTTCCAAAACATATACAATTACAGTCCATTTTTGCATCACACATGCATGCATCCATAAATATACTGAACCCTGGAGATTTTACACAACCTTGTTTGATCCTGAACCAATAGAAAATCTACTTGGTAAATAACTATTTACATGCACACATGATCTGCTGCAACAACCATCGTTTTCACAGTATATTCTCACCTATACCATATTTTTTGGAGATATTCCACAAAAGCAATTATGTTGCTTCATTATATAAGACCTATCTCCAAATCCAAAAATGCTGCAACAACTTTATCAGTCGACAATTATCAGCATATTTAATGTTAGTACAGCTTTAACATGGTATAAACCATTCTGTACATCCCATGCTTTCTCTGACATCAAGCCCCATACCTTATCAGTGAGGATCCCTCCAAACACTTACATACTTGCCAACTTTGGAAAATGTGCATCAGCAAAACTTTTGCACGAACACCATTTACCACAAAACAAAACATAATTATATTAATAAATATGCAGTAACAATCTTTGCATATGCCACAATAACTAAACTAGTATTATCTGTGTTTAAAATAATATTAAAAAAAAAAAAACAAAACAAAGTAAATAAAATCTTAATTTTGTTCAATGTCAGCCTCGCAAACACCTGTGGTGTTTCAATACTAAACTAAAATTTTCATTTGCTGATATCTTTGTTTCCCTTCCCATTTCTTTATTATTGTCTTTTTCTTTTTAATGCCCTTGGATGACAATTTTATCCATCATGAATGCATGACAGCTTTCATTATTTTAGATAAAAGATGTATAGTGTAACTTTGAAAATATAAATACTTTTGAACACCACGAATTAGTTTTTACAAATTTTCAGCCTCGCCATTTTCGTTTTCGGAACACCCCCCCCCTTCCCCGTTTATCAAACTGAAATTCAAAACTTTTTGTGGGGGAATATTTAAGAGTACTGGATACATGTTCTGATCATCGTTAGGAAAAAAATTTACAGTTACAGGGGAAACCTTTGCTGCGTCTGATTTCCGTTTTCGGACATTTCCCCCATTTTCAAGTTGAAATACAAATATTTATGAAATAAAATGATATTTAACAACAATAATAGGCAGAGGAAACATCATGTGAAAAATAAAATTACGATTACAGGAGAAATCTTTACTGCGTCTAACTTCCGTTTTCGAAAGTTTTGAAAGACGAAACTTCCTCTTTCGAAAGTTAAATTACGATTATGGAAAAAATATTTCTTCTACTTCCGTCTCTGAAAGACGAAATACCGCCCCGATGTGTATTTTTACGAATTGGCAAAATTCTTCGATGCATAGTTTTATTCGCCGAGAAAAATTGTCGATGCATATTTTTACGCGCCGAGAAAAATTCCCAATGGGCATATTTACGTGTCGAGAAGAATCTCCGATGCGTATTTTTACGCGTTGGTAAAATTTCGACACGTAAACACACTCTTGGATGTGTACTAGATGCATAATTACGCATTTTGGAGAACCCAGGTTGGCACGTCACTTGTGCACTCGCGTGGGGAGAGAGCTACCGCTCGACGTCACAAAGTGGAGCCATCGTTATTCTTGATGGCTCCGCACAAAGCCGGCGAGTCAAAGATGACATTATCGCATAACACAGTGCTCCTAAGGTCCGGTAGAAAATCTAAGTGGATGATTGCAGGGGATTGATATATTTCGATTGAGCAATCGAAGTATTAAAAAATCCGTAAAAAAAAAAAAATGACTTCTATCCGTAAATCAGTAAAATTGAGTTGAGCAGAAATCTGTAAATTTTACGGATAACCCGTAAAAGTTGGCAAGTATGCACTTACCCTGGCAAACTCAGCAAGCTGATTCAATGATAGTTCTTACATTTGGTCTGCTAACCATTTCCGTTATACAAAGAAATAATAAAACATCCCTTCAACAGTGAGGAAAGAAATCCTACCACAACTGGCAAATTTCAACTAAATAAACAATACCACCAACGCCACACTTCATGATCTCAGCTGCCATGTCATGTACTAGACCTACCATTTTATAGAGAATTTATAGCTTCACAAACCTCTTCCCTTGTTGTCATTGTAGTGCTTTTCTATCTCTCTACATGACATCTGCTTCTACCCCCAAACCTTGTTTAATTTTCATGTTCAATCACATAACTCATGCCATCTTTCATGGAATTCAGTGAGCTCCCAGACCCCCATAGCAAACCTGTTCTTTGTGCAATTTAAGATCTCCCTCCTGCAATTTATGCACTCTCAGAACAAATTCTCATCTTTTCAAAAAGCTAGTTCTTTCCAGTTTAACTCACCATTCTTACACTTTGCCTTATTTTGGCTTTTTGGGAAAACAGAATATCTAGTGGGCCAATTAATTCCTATGAAATTGGAAAATGTTAACATGGTATACAAAAAACTTAACAAAAGGTAATTTAAAAAAAGAATATCATATAAATGCCATTAAAGTATAAAGCTACATGCCTCACAGAAAAGCTGCCCCCTCTATAACCTCTCTTTATACTACCTTCAAGATGTTATTCTACTGCTACATATACTCTACCCAAAATTCCCAATGGTACACTCTCAATAAACTGTATAAGTTATGCCCTTTTAATAAATTAAATATTAGTGGCACCTATATATATAAAAAAAAAAAAAAAAAAAAAAAGCTCGAAAGTTCTTGCAAAACATAAGATACAAAAATGTACTGTAAATTAAATATTGTTGTATGACTAATAACAATTTTTGATCATTTAATAGTAACACACAACTATGCACTATACAATTCAATGTAGCAATTCTGTAAATAATGCCACACAGCACATGTAGCACCAACATTGCTAAAGAAACAAAAGACAAAAGAGTGACATGTAAATACTAACCCTCTCCAGTTCATCATTCAGCCAATCCACAGAACCTGTCCACTTTCGTTTCAAGTCCCCATTGCTGTGTAACATGTTGGCAGCAGCTGCACAGGAACTAAACAGGGTAACCATACATTTAATACATTGATACGCCCTCTTCTGATGGTGATTTTTGCTACGCTGTATAGTATCAAATAATCCATCTCGGTCATCAGGAATCCCTGCAAACAAAGTAATGAATATTCTTAACACCATATATATATATATATATATACACTTAAGAGCAGAGCCGAAAACATAAGAAAAACTTAAGAATTTAAAACGAAAGTTGCAAAATAACCTGAAGATCAAAACGCGCGACGCAGCAGTTATGAAAATTCAGAATTCACACATATATACCAATAACCAATTAAAAGTAGCACAGAAATGAGCATAAAGTGCTCATACAATAAGAATTTTAAGCTAGTGAGAGAATGGAAAGACAGAGCAGATGTAAGTATTGAAGATGCATACATTAATAGCATTAAAGTGACTTAAAATCCAACTTAGCATTAAACTGACTTAAAATCACGATATAATTTCAAAAAGGGACATATTATTGGTAGATAATATGAACTAGTTAACATGGATCTTTTCCTCTTTCATGTACAGCTGTATTCTTTAAGCCTGGACATTGAGAAGACAAGATGGCTTCAGAACCTATTACTGAGTAAAACAGTGATTATTATCATCCAATATTTATGATAAAAGAAAAAAATGCGCAGCACTATCTGCTGGTTAACTGTAAAACATGGGACTTAATTACATGCACGTGCATGACTGGGGTAGGAAGTTATCTGGAGGTAGTGATTATAGTAACTGTCCTTGAACATTTTCACATGCGCAGATGATTGCTACCCTTGTAAATATCGTATTGTGGAGCTGACTGAGAAACAGATGGATTTAAGTAGATGAACCAAAGTATACCTAAATGCCAAAGCAGACAATTATTCACGTACACTTACTACCCAAAAATGTGTGTTCATCATGGGCTCTAAAAGATGCTGATACATGGACAAGGAAGCATATGTTTTTGAGCAGGTTCAACATCTGGACTAAATAAAACATGAGAAAATGCATTTCAGCTGAACTGTGACACAGGAATATCTTACTTTGCTCTGAATCACAAAGGAGCAAATACAGCATGGTGTCACAAATATTATATGCCTCCCTCCTTTGTCATGAATGATGAGAGAGGGGGCTGGCAAGACAATGGTACTTTAGTGTATCTGTAGACCCTTTTTACTGGCAGCCCACCCAGCTAAATTTTCTTCAATGAACATTTGCACAAAGCACATAATAGTAAGAGTGGAAAACTTATTCCCACATACACCGTAAATATTGATGAAAACTGGCTGAAATCTGTGTTGAATATGATTAATTAGTAAGTAATTATTTTTATTATTATTTATGTTCAATTTTCTAATGCTGTTTATCATGTTATGTTACATTAATGCCTACCACACTGCTAAATATGTTTAATAAGTATAACAATGTTAAGCAACATTTTTTTTTTCTTGATTGGAGAAGTGGTCATTAATACCATCCAGCTAAAATTTCTTGTCACCCAGCTGTAGAAAAAAAAATCTAGGGAGAACACTGCACTTGTCTCTTGGGATTCAGAAGAGGTAATGATTCATACCCATGTTTTGCCATTTCACACAACAGTCAAAACTGAGTATTACAGTGATTCACTTAATGACACATATTAGGCATCCCCAGAAAGTACTGGAACCACAACTACAATTATTGTGTTGAGTGTGTGGCACTCGACCTCTATTTACAGATATGACTGGAGGGGTTGCTCAAGGTCATAAATGGTTTCTGCACCTGTTTTCATTCAGTTGAGTGTTGTGTTTCAGTGGTTTGGAAGATTTAGAATGTCCAATGTAAAAGAGCTGCAAGTTTACATCAAATTTTGCCTAAAACTTGGGAAAACTGCCTAGAAACACATGAAATATTGCAAGCAGCATTTACAGAAGCTCTAAGCTGTTCAGAAACTTTTGAATTGTTTAAGAGATTTAAAGAAGGCCAAACATTGATTGAAGATGATATTTGCTATGGATGTCCGACAACTTCCAGAACATAATTCCATCGCCAGTGTGGACGAAATAATCATAAATAACAGACAAGTGAATGTTGTGGAGATGTCTAACAAACCTGGGATTTCACTAGGGCCATGCCATGTGATTTTAACACAGGGTTTGGTGATGAGCATAGTGAGAGCAAAGTTTGGTCCTAGGCTTCTCTTACACATGATGAAAAGGTGCACTCTGTTGCATTTTTGTTCGAACCTTAAAAATAGTGCACCAATAGATTCACACGCTATAGAAAATATTATTACAGGTGACGAATCCTGGGTCTGTGGCCATGACTCTGAAACAAAATCCCAACCATCAGAATGGGGGAGGCAAAACCACTTTGGCAAGCAAAAGCAAATGTACAGGTGATGTTGACTGTTTTCCTTGATGTTAAATATGTGGTGAATTTTAAATTTGCTCCAATTGGCAGACTGTGAATTAGACTATTACAAAGAAGTTTTGAAAAGACTAAGGAAAAAATTCCACACAAACAGCCACAACAATGGGAAGACTGAATACTGGCTGTTGCATCATGATATTACACCTATATATTCAGCTCTGTTAATCTATGAGACCTGGAACAAACACCAAATCTCAGCAGTATCATGCTTACCTTAATCATCTGATCTGGCACCATACAACTTATTCTTGTTTCACAAATTAAAAGCAAAAAAAAAAAAAAAAAAAAAACAACCTTTAGGGATCAAGATTTGAGAGTGCAGACAGCATCATTGAAAAAGCAACACAGGATAGAATACAGTCATGCCAGGAGATGTCCAAACATGCTTTATAAAGTGGCAGACACTGGGATCAATTGTATTGAAAGATGCATTTCAATTTATAAGGATTGTTCAATAAGTAGTGAGACTCTTTGGCTGGAATGCATTTGTGCTTCATAATTTTGATCAATGGGAGGCACTAATGTACATGCAATTTAAAAGCTATGCAACTGCACTGCAGCTTGTTTGTTACGGAAACCATATAACGTGCTAGACTAATTTTATTGTTCTCTCATAGGAGGTGGATACATCCAAAGTTGCTCACCATGCTGTAATTCAGTTTTTGAAAGCTGAGAAAACGTCACTAAGTGAAATTCACAGATGAATGCAGCCAGTGTTATTGGCATGCTTGCCTTCCACGCAGTTCTGTTATGTGGTGGACAAACAAGCACTGCAGACCAACCAAGATCAGAAGCTTCAAGTCAGGCTGTTTCAGTGACGACAATGGCACATGTGGATGCTACAGTAAAGGCCGACTGAAAAATCACGACCCGAGAACTGGTGAACAGTGCAGGTGTGAGCATCGGAACTGTCAACACGATCATGCATTCACACATTGAATATTGCAAAGTCTGTGCCACATGGATACCAAAACATCTGCCCAGTGAATAGATGAGTTGATGAATTTGACTATTGTTACAGCATCTGTTCCGCTACAATGAAGAAGGTGAAAATTTCCTGCTACACATTATTGCTGGGGACAAAAGTTGGTGTCATCATTTCGAGCCACAGTCTAAACGCCAGAGCATGCATCATCGCCACTGCGGAGGAAATCACGGTTCACCATTTCTGCAGGTAAGGTGATGTTAAACCTTTTTTAACCATCAAGGACCATTGCTTCTTGCGTGGCTACCAAAAGGATCAATCATCAATGCTAAACGATATTGTCAAACTTTAATGAAGCTTTGACAAGTAATCGAAAACAAGAGACCTGGCAACCTTGCTCAGAGTATTTGTGCTTCTGCATGAGCCCAGTCGCATACGGCAGTTACCAGGCAAAGGACATTACAGTGCTTTGCTGGTAAGTCCTTCAACATCTGGCAGTCCTGATACTAACACCCTGTGATTTTCACATTTTTGAACCTATAAAAAAAATTCTATAAGACAAACATATCACTTTGTATGATCAGATGTGTGAAGCTCTGGATAACTGGTTGCAGCAGCCTGCCTTTCTCCTATGCTGCAGGAATACAAGGACTTTTGCAATGATGGGACCACTGTCTAAATGTCGGTGGTGATTATTTTTGTTAGGCATGTCATGTTTTGACTCTTTCAGGCAGAAAGTCTCACTACTAATTGATTGAACAAGCCTTACATAGCATGTAAGTGTTTTGCACTTTGAGTTACAAATGCAGCCCCCATTACTTTTTTGGATTCACTTTGTATGCTGTAAATTACAACAAAGATAATTTGATACATCCATCCCACTGAGTGATGCACATCCTCATGCAAAACATTTGCAACAACAATGGAAATCATTGGCTGGGAATTCATGAATGCCCCTTAACAGTTCAGGTCTTAGACTCTTGAAATTATTACTTGAGACAATGATAGAGCAACCAACCAAAAACTCAAGACATGTAAGAAACTGATGTGCTATGTCTTGAACTGATTATGCCATTAGGTATGCTTCTTTCTGTGATACTGACATGAATGTCTTGCCACAGAACATTCCAAAGACTTCCCAAGTCAACTCTGAACCACACGGAAAATGAAATTGTGCGATTTTAATGTATATTTTAATATCAAAAATAATGCCACACCACTGATTCAGATGCTTCTTAATTTACTCATTCACAATTGTCTTAGTCTTTTTAATTTGTACAAGTATGACAAGAGCCCAACAAATTTCTATTGTCACAAAGCACTCCGGGCCCTCCCAAATTCAAAAGTACTAAAAGACATCTGATTTTCTTCTCTGTAAATCTGTTTGACATAGACTGGTGGTAAATAATAACCCTTTGTACAAATGTACTGTTTACAAAGATGTGCACATTCAAGTCACATACACCTCATTTAATGTGGACAAGTATTAAGCCACTGAGAAAATTACCACTGTTATAGAATTGGATAAATCACTAGAAGAAAGACATTCCCAGTGTTTTTCTACCATAACAGAGGCCTAATTCTGACAGATAAAGTACAGGAGGAGGTATACAAGATGAAACACAACACATGTTATTGTGAAAATTCTGTTTCATAATATGCATTGTGAACTTCAAAATCATCTAGATATTTAACTTAGGAAACTCAGGTCGAGAAGTTTAACTCCTCCACAGCTGGTTCCTTCATCAGCATGTATACATGTTCTATTGCTCCTGCCAGTGGAGAAAGCAATTCTGAAACCAAATTCTTTGAACTGTTAACTACTTGTATATAATTTGCACCCACAAAACCAAAGTCACAGGGTACTACAGGTGGCCATTCTATATGAATTTCAGAACAGTTTAACTTTTCAAAGTTTTCCAGCTGAAACTTTGAAAATTTTTCCAGAGAAATTCTTAAACATATACCAGCACATATTTTTTATATGTAAATTCAGGTTTTTTTGTGTCTTTAGCCATGTTTTTATATATTCACACATATACACTGGCGTGCAAAAATTAAGGATGAGATGGTTTTCGAATGTAACGTCGTGCAGAAGTGCTCCACATCGACTCAAATCATACCATAAGATCACCAAGATGTAAGAATATGGGACAAGTGAGCAAAACCGTCCAAACAAGGAATCCAAAGGATACAAAGGCACTTAATTGAAAAGGTAGCTTCGAGCACAACTGGACAGAAGACAGAAACGTCCATGTGACAGGCGGCTGCCAAGAAAAATCCAGTCTTTAGTAGGAGATATGATCACCCCTGACTGTGTTGCAGGATTTACAACTGTCCAGGCTGAGGACGAGGTTGTCAAGGAGCTGTTGAGGCATCGCAACCCATTCCCCTTGTAAGGCATCGCAACCCATTCCCCTTGTAGCGCCAATCGCAGCTGCGGAATCGTTGCTGGTGGCTGGAGACGTGCTGCCAAGCGTCTCCTGAGAAGGTCCCACACGTGTTTGATTGGATTTAGGTCCGGGAACCTTGCGGGCCAATCCATGCATTGAATATCTTCACTCTCCAACAGCTCTGTGACAGCCGCTGTACGATGAGGTGTAGCGTTGTCGTCCATGAAGAGAAACTCTGGACCCACAGTACCTCTAAACAGACGCATGTGAGGCAGGAGAACCTCGGTACAATAGCGGACACCAGTGACAGAACCTCCTTGGAAGATGTGGAGGTCAGTATGGCTACCAAGCATGATACCGCCGCAAACGAGAACTCTGCCACCTCCAAACCGGTCCCTTTCGATGATGTTGGAGGTGTGATTGCGTGTTCCCTGCTCTCTCCAGATGTGTATACGCCTAGAATCGCTCGTCAGACTAAATCGGCTCTCATCCGTAAAGAGAACTCGACCACATTGCTGATGTGTCCAGTTCTTGTGTTCCTGGCATCACAGAAACCGCCGTCTCCAATGAGCAGGCGTTAATGGCACACACTGCACTGGTCGTTGTGCAAATAGACCACCTTTGTGCAGCCTCCTAGCCATGGCGAAACGCGATAACGGACGTCCAGTTGTCTGTTGCACGTGCCTTTCGATTTCTCCCGCTGTCTGCCGTCTGTCTCTTCTCGCCTGTAGGACAATATACCAGTCATCCGCCGCCCACTGCTGAACTCTCGGACATCTGTTCCTGTTGTTTGAAATGCTCTGAAAGCTCGTGAAACGATGCTGTGAGCGATCCCAAACTCCTCGGCCACACTACGACCTTCTTTCAATTTCCTAATGACGTGACCTCGGGTTAAGTCATCCAGATGTCGTCTACTAGATTGCCTGTTGGCCATATCACACGGTGGCAGCAACTCGACGTCGTTCAAACCGATGTACACCATGAAATAGCTTTCACCGAATTGCTGAGCGTACACCGCCCGTGTGCTTTATACCCTGCCGACCCCCACGTCACGCTTCATATATGCGCATGCCCTACCGTACCGGACCCTAGTCTATCTCCTGAGTGGTCTTTTGGTCCATTCTGCCTGCTCGTTCCGCTGTTATACTAATTTCTACTCTTCGTCCTTAGTTTTGGCACACCAGTGCATTATACTTTGTATATTTAGTACATCCGAGTACATACAACATGTGGGGTTGCTGTAATGTATTTGGCCCTAAATTACCATTTAAAAATAATTTTCTTGTCTTGAAAATATTTGTGAACAATTTTAGTGCAAAATACACTGCTCAAATATTTCTACTGTTTCGGAGGATTTTCTTTCCCAAAATACCAGGGAAGTGAGAATAACCAAAGTTAAATATTTATGTTTTTCATCAATAGAATAATAATTGGATTTAATAAAAATCCAATTACTATTGATGAAGACAATAACTGGATTTTAAAAACATCAGACCAAAAGTTCTTCACAAGCCTTGAACTGAAACAAACTCAGCTTTTCTCTCATGCTGTGCACATTTCTTTTAAACAAACTTTGAAACAACATTAGTTAAAACATGAGCTCAAAGTCCTACATAAAACTGTACTTCTGAAATCCGTTTTTTACACTGGAATACATTATTCTAAAAGTTGCACACTACTTATATAGTGCAATTACACTTAAGTTCCACTGTAAAAGCACTGGCTGAAAATCACATATTATCATTAAGTAACATACAGCTGTTGAGTTCCAGAACAAGCCATATGAAAGAGGTTTAAGTACTAATACACAAATAATTGAAAAAACCATGAGGATCACACAAGGTTGATTCGTTTTGATTACCCATATCTCAATTTTCTTTCAGAATTACTTTAAGCACACTGTTGCTTTGTAAACAAAAGCCATAACATCTGAACTTCAACACATGGATACAAAAACCAGTCTAACTACAACATAATCAAGAGAAACATGAACTCATTCTTGTAAAACAGAATTCAAATAACGGTGACAGTAAACAAATATATCACAATTACAGAATTTGGTATATCTGGCAGTAATTAGGGACAATTTGAAAAGGACCCTTGGTACAGATCAGAATTTTGACAAAGGTCTTACCAACTAGGTCTTAATTAGTAGAAACTGTAGTCTAGAGCATGGGTCTTATTTTAGATTATACTGAGTCAGTCAAATAAACAGAACTGTATTATTGTGATTACTCTAAAGTGCCAATATATTAACCATGGTGGTAATCTTAGTTTTTGAGGAAACTAATTTGCTCAGAGTAAGGGGAGGTAACAACTAAGCAAAATTTCCTTTGAATCAGACATTAACTTTGCAGCATAAACAGTTCTTTAACTTTCAGTTTGCAGTCTTCCCACTTTTTATTTTTGAGCTGCTGTTTCAAGCTTTCAGCATAAATTAAATGAGTATTGCGTGCCACATGAATACCCCCCTCAATACCCCCTGCAGCTTTAACTGTGCCCATCTTAATACGGCACTCAATTACCTTTGTTTTTTAACGAGGCACACACATGCACAATTTTTATTCCCAGAAAATCCTATACATACCTTGAGTTGGAATAACTAAATCAATGTTCAGAAACAATAAGTCGTTACTTTTTGTTGAACTCAGTTTTGCCGTACCTATGGCTCAGTTTCACTAGTATGGCATGTAAATATTCAAAGAACTGCTGTGATGTCATCAGTGATGCTGATAATTGTGGATTTTATTTAGTCAGTTGTTTCCAAGTGCTTAAGAGAAATTGAATGAATGCCACGTCATTGATCAGTAGCGATGAATTTTGCTTCCCATAAAACATCAAACTTGATGGTTGAATCTGGTTTGCTAATAAGGTTTAGCTTCTTCAAATATAAATTTTTGATTTTCATGATAGTGTTGAGCTATGGACGATTCCTTGCTCAACAGTTCTGTACAAAAGTCTTGTGCTATTTCAACTGGAAATGCAAGGCCTTGCCTGCCTATCTATCTATCGATCTATCTATCTATCTATATATAGGTTTTTCATCTTGAACTCCTTTTTCAAGAAAAAGCCACACAGGAAATGGACATGGAGACATCCAAATGGAACGACAAGTGAAATTGATTTTATTATGTGTAACAAAAAATTCGTCATAGAAGACTGCAGTGTGCTAAACAAGTTCAACACAGGTAGTGACCATAGATTGGTGAGATGTAAGATGCATCTCAACACGAAACTTGAACGTGGCAAGCTCATAAGACAAACAAAATGTATTGACATAACCAACCTTAAAAAACACCATAATACCTTCAAGTTGAAACTGAAGAACAGATTCTCCGCTTTAGAAGGCTTAACATAGGAAGAAGTGGATATTTCTGAAGTTAACAGATAAGTAACCAAAGCTCTTATGGAAACAGCAACAAAATTAGCTGGGTCTAAGAACAAGTTGCATGTGAACAAATTATCAGGAAAAACCAAAATGTTGATGCAAAAAAGAAGAGAGATGAGGACAACTAAAGAAGATGTGACTTCCAAAGTGGAATATATAGATCTATGCAAGACAGTACGAAAAAGTGTCACTGAAGACGTAAGGAAATTCAACTGTGAACTAGCGAGGAAAGCAATTGAAAACAACCAAAGCCTAAAGATAGCAAAGGGACATCTCAGTAAGGGAAGAAAACAGATTACGGCACTGAGAAAAGAAGATGGTTCTGTAACAAGAAATAGAGGCAGATTTTTGACAAGAGTGAAAGATTTCTACTCCAAATTATATGAAAGGGATGATACATGTACTCCAGATGTCATGAAAGGTACCAGTACCAGAGTTCCTCCAGTCCTCCCAGCAGAAGTTGCACATACAATCAAGAACATGAAGCGGGGAAAAGCTCCAGGAGAAGATGGAATTACTGTAGACATCATACAAGAAGCAAGTACAGAAATCGAAACAGTACTCGCCCAAATTTTCACTTGATGCCTTAATGAAGGGAAGATTCCTGAGGATTGGAACAATGCTACAATGATCCTGCTACATAAAAAAGGTGACATTGAGGATCTCAGGAACTACAGACCTATCAGCTTCCTATCAGTGGTTTATAAAATCTTCACTAAAGTTCTTTCACACCGCTTGAAAGTAACACTGGACATCGCTCAACCGAGAGAACAAGCTGGATTCAGGAGTGGCTACAGCACAATAGATCATATCCACGTACTGAGAGAACTAATTGAAAGAGTGAGGGAATATGAACTTCCATTGTGCATGGCTTTTATCGATTATGAAATAGTTTTTGATTCGGTGCAACCATCAGCAGTTACAATGGCTCTGAAATCCTGCGGTATTGAAGATGCATACATTAATATTATTAATAACATCTATGAAAATGCAAGCGCAAAGATTCGGCTGTTTGAGAATACAGCACACATAAAAGTAGGAAAGGGAGTGAGACAAGGTGACACCATATCTCCGAAGCTCTTTAACGCTACATTGGAGGGTGTCTTTCAGTCGCTCAGCTGGGAAAACAAGGGGATAAAGACTTTTTTTTTTTTTGATTGGAGGTTTAACGACCACCGTGAGCAACTCAATGGGCAATAAGCAGTCGCCCGTCCCTAATTTAGGGTCACTGGTTCCAGGGAAGGGAGAGAGCCAGTGCCGTAAGACAAACACAACATCCATGCCTCACCGGGATTCGAACCCGGACCCCTTCCGGAAATGATCAGAAGCCATCGCTTAGACCACTGCGCCACCGGGGCGGCAGGGGATAAAGATTAATGGAGATTATCTAACTCACCTCGTTTTGCTGATGACAGTCATTTTTGCAACTACCCCATCAGAGCTGCAGAGTAAGATCCAGGAACTTGCTGACAAGAGTAAATAAGTGGGATTAAAAATGAACTTTCAGAAGACAAAAGTGATGTTGAATGCTTTTTCAAGAAATGAAGATTTATCGATTGACGGAGAAAAGCTGGAGATAACAGACACGTACGTTTATCTTGGACAGCAGATATCAAGTGAGGGTCACATTGATGAAGAAATTAATCGGCGTACAAAACTTGCCTGGAGAGCTTTTGGAAGAAACAGCATAATTTTCAAGAGCAATATGCCATTATGTCTTAAAAGAAAAGTGTTTGATCAATGCATCCTTCCAGTGCGTACGTATGGTGCAGAGAAGTGGACCTTAACTAAAAGAGACATACAAAGCCTGCAGACAACTCAAAAAAGCATGGAGAGGTGCATGCTTGGTGTAACCAGGAGAGATAAGAAGAGGAACTCGTGGATCCGAAAAATGACAAGAGTGGAAGACATCATGATCAGAGTTAAACCCCTGAAATAGCAATGGGCTGGACATACTGCCAGAAGGACAGACCATCAATGGACAGCCAAAATTTTAGATTGGATTCCAAGGGACAGGAAAAGACCCAGAAGACCACATGGGAAATGGGTGGATGAAATTCAAAAGTATGCAGGAGTGACATGGAGGAGACTGGCACAAGACAGACCGTTGTGGAGGAAACTTGGGGAGACCTTCTCCAGCAGTGGATTGATAATGGTTGACAATGATGATGATATATATATATATATATATGAAAGACCATATTCACGCAGGATTTCCACAAATTCTCCATGAATTTACATCTTTGACATAGTCTTTTGATCTGAAGAAGTTCATTTTGTTTATGGGCTTGAAAATCAACTTGAAATTTGAACAGCTATATCCCCTTCACATTACAATACTTTTAAGTATTTAGCTGAGCACATATGCACTGCATGATATACATAACCCTAAACTGGTGCTAATTTCTTTGTTGCCAATGACAGCTCGACTTTGCACACGGGGGTGAAGAAACAGCAAATGATATACAACAAAACTCTAACAAAAGGAGATCCTTTTTAGTATGATAACAGGACATCAAAGGAATGATACGCAACCACTGTTTTTGTTCTTATAAGAAAATTGCATGTGATGATCAACTGAAATTAGAAGTTCAACTAATCTGGGCATTTCAGAATTCTTGCCATTCCAGGAAATGAATGAGCAATTCATATATCGGGGGGAGGGGTCCCCACCATAGGTCACAGACTTATCATTATCCTAAAATAAGACTTAACAATTAGTCCACAGTAATCTTTAAAATGTAATAAAATTTATGCCTGCAGCTGGTCATAAACAGTAGATCAAATGCTGATGAACACAAAAACCAATTGCTCTCCAACACAGTAAGAAAAAAATTAATATGTGCAGGATGCTAGAAGTTTCCACCACAGTGAAGCACAAATACTCCCATTTTCTATATTATGTGTTTTAAGTTGGTATACATCTTTATTGTTGAGTTGCCCCCCCCCAAGATTTCAGAATTTCAAATGTAAGCTCAGTGGAGTAAAATTTTGTGAAAACGTTACTGATATTTCCCCTTGTGTGCTGAGTTTTAAGACTGCAAATTTCATGGCTTTGAAAAAATTCCCATTGTCCTAGAAATTAACATTTTTTGAACATATGCTAAAGGTACAACTAAGATGCAAACACCTTAGGGATTTCACTAATATGCAAAATAGATGATCCATTTCAAGACCCCCCCCATTTTTACCCCGTAGAATGTAAACATACATGTTGTGATTTCATACGTTAGAACTACACATAGCCCGGCGAAGTGTAGCAATTTGACGTGGCATCGATTACATAAGCGGCTGCAAGGCTTCTGGAGATATGTTTAGCCATGCTGTCTGAACAGCCGTCCACAGTTCCCTGAAATTTGTAGGTGCAGAATTTTGGGTGAGAATGGACCTTTCCATTACATCTCATAAGTGCTCTATTGGGTTCATGTTGGGCGAATGTGGTGGCCACACCACCTGCCAGAACTGTCCAGAATGCTCCTCGAACCAATTTTGGACAACTTGGGCCTGTCCGCCTGGAAAATCCCATCGTTGTTGGGGTACATGATGTCCATGAAGGGGTGCAAATGGTCACCCAGCAGAGCAACAAAGTGATACTACTGGTTACTGATGTGTTTACGAGGACCCAAACTGTGCCACATAAAGACACCCCACACATGTATTGAACCACCACCAACTTGCACAGTGCCTTGTTGACAGCTTGGGTCCATGGCCTCATGGGGTCTGCGTCACACCCAAACCCTAATATCAGCTTGTAACAGATGGTAGCGTGACTCATCGGACTATGCCACATATTGCCAGTCTTCCAGGGTCTAATTACCGTGTTCATGAGCCCAGGTGAAGCACTCTGTCTGATGTCGTGGTGTTAACAAAGGCACTATATGGTGGGTCTTCTGCTCCCATACCCCATGGACGCTAAATTATGCTGCACTTAACTGATGGATGTCTCTGGTAACGCATTGAATGTGGATGTTATTTCAGCCAATGTCGCTTGTCTGTTAGCATGGGCAATCCTGGTCAGACACTGCGCTGCCGACGGTGGGTGGTAATACTTTCCACGAGGTATACTCCGTATACATGTGACACTGTGGATCGAGGAACGTTGAATGTTCACACAACTTTGGAAACTGAATGTCCCACCTGTTAGGCTCCCACTACCTGCCTCATTAAAACTCCAATAATTTATGTCAGTTTGCCATAATCCTCTACTGGCGGTTGTTCAACCCGACTCAAGAGATTACACCTCGCAACTGATAAAAATTGTGGCGGGCATCAATGCCTTTACATGACGGCAGCACCAGTTAAAAATTTGCATACTGCTATCCTATGACTTTTGGCACCAGTGTATTTCCTTACTTTGAGGAGGTTAATTCCATTGATCCACTCAAATTCCATGATGCAAGATTACACCAAGCAGTCTAATATTACAAATGACATTTTGTAAAAATATACAGTAATTAAGAGAGATCCTTCCATGCCCCCTCCTATTCAGCGCTTCTTTCTTACGCAGTTTCTTCTATGTCAGAGCTTTCAAATTTTCACTGGAAGAACAAGAATATTTCTTTAGCATAAATTTTATGTTCTATGAAGGACAGAGAAAACATTTAAGATTCAATGCATAGGCCACTTAATACAACCTGTCTTTTTTTTTTTTTTTTTGTTTCAATATGCAGAATTCAGAAGCTACAGATGGCCTTTTCTGATATGGAATGCTAAGATATAAAATCAGAACAAAACTAGGAATAGAACTTTTTACATAGGAAATCATCATCCTATAGCAACTGCTTGGGCTAATTTTATTTTTAAGATAACTCTACTTGGTTTCTAGTTTTTATATTCACATATAAGCCTGTTTGTACATAAGTATGCCCCCACCTCTCCTGAGTTTAGAAGATAAAGAAACCATTAAAAAACAAAGATTTATATAAAAAATGACACATTTAAAGAGTTTGAAAAACACGACATTTACTATGAACGGTACAACTGAAGAAGTGCATCTTTACATGCTTAATGAATTTACCTAATGAAATGCATGTTCTTTTCCATTCCTCGCAGTTTTCTTTCTGATAAACCATTCAAGGTAGCAAGAGATATTTAAGTTCAAAACATGTACTCTCTGTTTAGAGCCACAGTAATCTTTCAAAACCTACAGAGTTGTTTTTACAACACAATAAGTAGGGGCAGTATTATTTGAACAGTTTCTTTTGTAACACACATTTTCTCATTCCTTACAGTTTCTTTTCGCTACAACAATCAACAGAGCAAATATTTCCCCCATCTTTTCAAGTGAAATAAATGCTAGGAATTGGTACTCTCTGCTGTAAAAACTTGAATAAGCATAAAAGACTGTCGTAAACAAAATACACACAGATTTTTAAACTTCAGCTTCCCTTAGAAAGAGGAAGATATGCTTACTTATTTCATTGAATTTCCAGGTACATCCTTCAAATTCATTTGAAAATTCACGAGAAAATACAAAGCTGGCTCACTTTTTTTCTTTGAAAAACTATTTTCTTGAAATTTGTAGCATATATGCAAATATAAGAAAATAATTTTGCCAGAAACTGAAATTAACAGAAAATTTTCCTATGAAGACAAGCTGTCACAATCTATGGGACTAGCAAACTTTCATTAATGTTATGGATATAATTTATAACTGAAATTCCTTAACAACACTGGGCCATCAGCATTACTCAGTTCAATGCAGAATTTAATTTTATAGCTTTGTTTCTTTTCAGAACACTAATCACACAAAGTATATTTTACATATGAGAAAAACTCCCCCTCCCTGCAAGTGCAATGTTATTATCACACACTCATAACTCATGTAATTAAGAATTATATTTAACATTAAACATAAATGTGTTTTTAACATGGCACTACTAACCTTTTAATGCATTGTGAATCCTGTGGTTTTGCCAAGAATCTTCTAAAAGTAGCATATGTAATAACAGGTCCAAATAAGGTCTAAGCTCATAAGTATAAGAATATGATATTTGCCAAAGTAGATCATTCAGAACCATAGAAGAGAAATGAGGATTTTCCCATGAGCAGAACTGAAAATCAAAAACATAGGAAATTAGAAAATTCAGAGGCAATAAGTACACAGTTCAAATGATCATATTATATAAATTCTTACGGTTACAGTTTCTTCTCTCTTCCAAAAATAATACGTACAGACCTGCCAACTTTCAATGACCCCAATGTGTAGTCGTGCGCGGCATTGCCAAATTATTGCATGTTCAACCCCCCACCACAGTAATAAAAATGTTATAGATTATTGTTTTGTATTTTAAGTAATTTAAGATCACATGGATTACATATGACCACACTTCTTTCAGATTTGTAACAATTAACCTACATAAAATTATTGACCACAAAGAACCTCTAACATTAGCACATGGGTCAAAGTAACTGAATCTCCATGACTGAACTCTTGCGGGTGCACATAGATATATCTCGCAGGGGGGGGGTGTGTGTGTGTGCTATAGTGACATACATGAATATAAAATTTGAAGTAACGTACATAAATCGTGTAACGTACTATAGTGATGTACATAAATCTAAAATTTGAAGAATATACCTACTGTATATAATTGTTTTTTCTTTGAAAAAAGTACAAATGAACTCTATTTCAGGGTTTTTGCACTGCATGGAACTCCCAAAAAGGTAATGAAGGCTCAATTATACAAATGCTTATGTTACACAAATACGTAATTTGCTGCAACACCACTTACTAGTCAGGACTTTCAACTTTTTTATACTTGGCTGGATTTTGACTTTTTTGGTCTGCACTTTTTCTTCTATCTTTCTTTCAGCTGAACTGCCATGTTTACCGATATAGAAGAGAGTCTGTTTTCACCTCTCGTGGGTTTACAGAATGCCTAGTTGCTGAGAGGCTTAGTCTATTCAGTGCAGGTTTATCTTGTCCTAACCTTTGGGCAAAGGCAACTAGTTCTGGCGCAAGTGAAAAAGGCAAACAATGTTCACTCACGAAAGCAGCTGTTACGGCTCTCAGATCAGTAATTCTGTCACACATACTCTTGCAGGCTGCTCTTTCAGTTTCTCCCAGAAATGTTTGCATAAATGAACGGGCCACCATAGCCTTCTGATGCTTTGGATCTGCACTGTGGACCCAAATAACTTTTTTATTATTGTTCCCATATGACAGTGTTTTTCCACATGACACACAATAACAATGTCCAGGTTGTCCGATTTTGTGACACCATTCCAAATAATTGCATCCTTTTTGGTCAGCTTCCTTCAACCAATCCCATTTCCACTTATTTTTCACACCAGCTTCCAGCTGCTTCAATTTCTCAGAGTTATCTTCTGTAATGAATTACATTGTTGCTGTGTACTTAATATGTCTTACGTCTCATGCACGAATAATAAAAAAACTCACATAAATAAAAAGCTTACTTGCAAACACGTGTTGACGCAAAATGACAAAACTACATGATGCATAAATCCGTAATCTAAATTTCAACACATTCTTCGAAGAGTAGTACTTCTTACTGGACTAGCCTAACAACAGCATTACAACTGCTCATTAACAATAAAATGCACAAACAAAGAAATTCAATCCGAAACATAAATACCTGCACGCGCCTGTGAGGAGAAACAAATAGCTCTTCCTTCCGGACTGGCGGACTCCCCTCAGCGCATCGCTGGCATGGTCTTCGCGAACTCAATGAGGCGCCGGAGTCCAAGGAGAGCTGAAGCAATTACGTACTGGGGAACGTCACACGTCTTGGCCCGGCGAGAGAGAATGGAACCCCATCCAAATTCGTTTAATGATTGATGCGGCACAGATGCACATAAACGATCCTTCCTAGCTGGTGCGGTGAATTTATTTTACGTTTTCAGTATTAAAAAAAAAAAAAGATTTTTTTTGTTACTGCAAAGAGTTTGATGGAGATGGAGTGTGTCTGACTCAATGAACAATGGATGACGGAATACTTTTACCCATGCATTAGCAGTTAGTTATGTACCAGGACTTCCTCTTAAAACAAAAAGTTCTGCATTTGTTCGAAATTCAATGTGGGCCATTGCGATACAAAGGTTACAAAAGTCAAAGCTTAAAGGTGAAGAACCATTAAACACAGGGATTTCAATTGACTAAGCAAAATAAAATTCAAAAAGAAAGAAAAAAAAATCAATTACTTACTATATGAAGAAAGTTCCATGACACTGGAGCCAAAAAATTCAGTTCTTCAAGTGCTGGAGTCAGGAAGAGGCTCCATATTTGATTGAACATAACAGCATTTTTAATAGTGGAATTAACACACAAACCTTGCTACATGAAAAGTGTATGGCACAGTCACATGATGGTATGCCACTGATTTAATAAAGTCAGATCAGTCTCCTGTCTGCCATAAAGTTTTATTTTATCCACAATGTCACAAAACTTTAAACAATGACCATAGTTTTACCATACATATCCCTACTAGCATTTATCACGACTCACATAGGCTTTTAACTGGTTAACAGTTGCATGTTTTGCTGCTTCAAGCTGTTCTCGGTTGAATTCTCTCTGATAACAACATTCACTGTATGCAGACATCCTGATTTTTTCAACCAACAATGCATTTAACGTTTCAATACTGAGACAAGCACGAAATTTTGTAAGATTATTTCTAACAATACTGAATATCCTCTCTTTCACTGCATTACTGTGAGGAACCAATAGTATTGCTAACATGACCGTAGCAAGGCAAGAGAAGAGTATTTTCTTGTTTCACTCCCACCTGTTAATTTGGAAATCTTATCCCAATCAATGTCCAGCCTTGGAGAGTTCAAAATTTCTTGCTCAAGATTATCTACCTGGTACCTCAAAAACTCCATTTCAAGGTTATCCATATCACTGTTACTAACAATTCCTGGAACACTCGTTACTATGAACTGTACCGATGCATAGGAGGATTTCTGCCTCACTGATATATCTGCCACCTCAACATGCTTTAAAAACAAAACATCAGCCAATGGAAATTTCTGAATTATATAGTCACATCCCTTTTCATAGAAACATCTGACAGAAGAATAAAACAGTTTCAGTTGTGATTCTGGAAGTTCTTTTTTTATTTCTGTCAAATAAGATCTTGTTTTTACACCAATAATAAGATCTTCGTCAGCTTTCTGGTATTTAACCTTTGTGAACTTAGCTTGGGCGATAAATTTAATTAAAATACACAAATGCACACAGTAAGTTACATGCACTAACAATGACAAATTATGTTTATAACAGTGGACTTGTTTGATAGGAATATTTTAAAAGCCTATGCTGATATATATAAATTAAAAAGTGCTGCTGTATTGCTTCATGGAACATGAAAGACGGACCTAAAAAGGCCAATATTAAAAATAATAATAAAATTCAATTTCCATGCACATTTTTCAACAGCACACCAAATTTGTTTAATATTTTAAACATTTCTTTGCAACTTTCACAAAATATGTTGCACAAATTTTTCAGAATACTTAGTATCTCAACTAAATTCAACAGTGCCATGTTTAAACTGAAATTTAAACTCTGTATCATTTAATACACATAGTGGTAACATATCTGGGGTTAAATGGAGTGCATATAGCAACAATGAAACTTTAGTTCAACTGAATGAGCAGTCATACTGAACTGATTAGATGGGGGTTTCCGGCAAGTATGACAATTTAAATTGTATCAAATTACAAACTTCTCATTACTCTTTGGTCTAGAGCATGTGATCTTATACTTTGCCTTTTACATACCTTCTTTCATGAAAAGCCCTCTAGGCCCTTTTCAAATGCATTGAGATGGTGAAAGTTACACGTTTCAATTTGCACAAGACCACACTCTCAATGCTTCAACTTCATCACTCATCAGCCTAAAAACCTTTTGTTTACGTTTGGTCCATCACTACCAAATGTCACAAGTTTGAGTGGCGATAAACTGCTGTTATTAGGGGCTTCACTTAATTTTTTCTTTAAGTCCTCTGCAGTTTCATGGCCAATAAAAAATGTCCTGAGATGCCTACTTTCCAGCTTTTAAGATTTGTCAGACCAAAATCGAATTTTGATTTGCAGTTCTTTATGACCACCATCATTTGTTGTCTCATCAAAGCATATGCTGAAATAATTTTAATTTTGGAATGAACTAGAGGACGATTCCTCACATCATCCTCTGCTTTATTCCAAAATTAATGTCCAAGTACATTTTATACAAAGTATACAACTTGGGCTGCAGAAAAAGAAAAAGTAGTGAGACCTAGTCGAGGGAACATAGCTTGAAATGTTTCTTTGAAATCAGAGCAAGATGCATGAGTAGTGACAAATAACACATTTCATGGCCAGGATCAATTCTGCAGAAATGGAGGTATCCTCACATAATTATCTTAATTCCAAATGTAGACTGACCCAAATCATGCCTACATTCTTCATTGCTTGTTGAAGTTTCTAAAGCTGCGTTCTTTGATTGTGAAGAAGTACGTTCTGATGCTGAAGTAGTCAAACAGACTCCAGGTCCTTGTAATGCTAGTTTCAAATGTACAGGTCCAACTTTTATTTCACAGTTTTTTGAATGTTTTCTCATGCATGCATACATACACACATATCACTAAGCTGTTCTCTGAGATTCAGAGGTTAGCTCCAAAAAGAAATACACACTTCCAGATATTTTTATTTATTATTGTCGTATCAAACTTCTCCATTTACAGCGATCTTGACAGTACACTCCGTACACAAGATCTTTTATATTTCATACTCAATCTTTTTCTCATGCAGACACTCCTGAATCTGATCCACCCATGTCTTCCTTGGCCTTCCTCTGCCTTTCCTTCCTGCCACTTGGGCTGAAAAGATTTTCTTAGTAAGCATTTCATCACCCATTCTTTCAACATGGCCAAACCACCGAAGCATATTGGTCTCCACCTTGCTAACAACATTTTGCTTCACATCACACAACTGCAATACATCTTCATTTCTCACACAATCATATCGTGTCTTGCCACAAACCCCATGTAAGTAACGTATTTCTCCAGCACACAAACGACTCCTATGTTTCTTCTGCAGTACTCAGGTTTCACTGCCATACATCAGAGTAGGAACAATTACAGTTTCATACACAGCCATGCGGGACTCTCTAGAGAACCCATCATTCCTGTGAAAACTTCCCAGAGCAGCTATGACTTTCAAAGAAGAATTTACTCACCTACTGATTTCACCATCCAACTTGTTCTCTCTGTCAAACATGCTTCCTAAGTACACAAACTCACTCACCTGGTCAATCACAGTGCCATTTATACTTACATTCAGTGCTACCCGTTCCTCTCTCAAACACCATAACTTTGGTTTTTCCCTTATTTATATTCAGTTTGAATTTCATGCAAACTTCGTGCATCCGAGTTAACATACTCTGCAACTCACTTTTGCTCTCTGCCAACAGGACAGTGTCATCAGCATACAGCAATCTGCACACACGGATATCACCAAGACATAAACCACTATTCCCTATTTTGGCATCACGCATGCATGCATCCATAAATATATTAAACAGCCATGGTGACATTACACAACCTTGTTTAACTCCTGCACCAATGGAAGACCATTTTGATAAAACACCATTCACTCGTACACAAGCTCTACCACCAGCATACATGGCTTTTACACTATTAAGCAGATTCCCAGTAACACCATACTCATTCAATACCTTCCACAAGTGTCCTATTCACTCGGTCGTAAGCTTTCTCTAAATCTATGAAGGCAGTAAAAACTTTCTTCCCAACAGCCAGATACTTTTCAATCATCCTGCGTAATGCAAAAATCTGGTTAGTGCAGCCTTTGCCAGGCATAAAACCACTCTGAACATCCCACACTTTCAATTATGTAAGACCCCATACTTTTTCAATAACAACCTTACCAAACACTTTCCCTGGCACACCCAGTAGGCTAATACCACGATAGTTCTTACATTCAGTCTGATCACCTTTTCCCTTATACAAGGGAACAATGATAGGAATGGTCCCTCGGGATTGGAAGGATGCTAACTCCCAGCACAACTGGCAAATTTCAGTTAACCAGTCAATTATAGAGTCACCACCATACTTCAACATCTCTGCAGTTATGCCATCAACTCCCAGAGCCTTACCATTCTGAAGAGATTTTAGAGCTTTACACACTTTTCTCTTGAGATCCCTCCTGTGCTTTCATCCCTCATTGTGACATCCTCTGCATCTGTCTCAGAACCAACTTTGCTTCCCTGATCTAATAACTTACAGAAGTATTCACCCCATCTGTCACTTAACTCATTGGGCTCCCATATCATTTCTCCAATCTCATTCTTCACACAACTTACAACTTTGCTTCCCCTATTTTTCCTGAGTCTCATGTACTTCCAGAAGGACTTCCTATCTTTCCAAAAAGCCAGTTCATGCCTTTCCACTTTCTCTTTCCTATCTTTTGCCTTACTGTGGCGAACCAGTTTAGCAGCTTCACACTTCTTACAGCGATATTCATCCACAGAGACTCTACCTTGCAACATCCCCAAATAGGCTTCCTTCTTTCTCTTTACTGCCTCATCAATCTCACTATTCCACCAAGCATCACCTCTATTGTTACCCACTATTGTGGTGCCACAGACCACTTTAGCAGCAGTGAAAACACAGTTCTTAAAACATTCCCACTTCTTTTCTACATCCCTCTCACCAGGCTTCAGATCCTTCAGTTGTTCTCTGAGTAAGTCAGAATACCACTGATGATCTTCAAGGAGCCTATCAACCTTTATTCTTTCTATCCTGGGTCTTTTCCTATTCCTTTTCCTCCAACCAACATTAAGTTTCACTCGTGACACTACCAAGTAATGATCAGAACCAACGTCCGCACCTCTCATCACACGGGTATCAACAACTAAGTGTTTCAAACGCTGATCGTAGACAACTAAATCTATCACACTCTTTCAGGGTTCGTACACTTTTGGGGGAAAAAAATTCAAGGACTTTCCAGGCTTTTTCCAGGACATATACAAAAAATTCCAGGATGATTATTATGCTTTACAGTATCATGTTCAAATTACTTTTTAAAAATAATTTCAGTTTTAAGTAATAAAAATGATGAAAGATGCAAATGGATGAGTGTGCTTTATGCAAATGGATCAAGTTTATCAAGCACAAGATCATAAAGAACGGATTCTGTTCTAATGCCCTGACCTTTGAATTCAATTTGGACCATTTTCTACAAGGGTAGGTTTCTCCTCCCTGATAACATACCAAAATTTCATTGCAATCAAACAGATTTTATGTGAGTTAACATTCCTAAGCTAGGCGAACAAATACTGCTCTTATGTCTTGGTCTTTGAATTTAATTTCGACCATTTTCAATAGGGTAGGTTCCCAGGTTGTACCTAACGGCATACTAAAATTTCGCTGAAATTCAACCGCTTTCATGCGAATTATCGTACGGACAAACCCAAAGCATAAACGTTTCTGCAACCTATAGTTCGAAAGGGTTAGTAATTTCGAAAATAAAAACATAACGAACAGCGCGAAAACTAGCTCATAAATAGAATATTTGAAACTACAGTATGCACTCTTAATTATTAGGGATTAGAGGGGTAGGGAAATTAGCATGTTTTTCGTTGCGTAAGCGCTTAAGTACTGCTGAATTCCGTCAGACCCCACCTACACTCAATGGTCAAATGATTGAAATGTGCTGACGTTCATGGAATGAAAGGGTTGATCAGCTATGATGACCGCATAAAAGTTCGGAAGAAGGGGGGGATTTTTTTTTTAAGTCTATGCAACATTTTACATCACTCCAGGATGTATCTTGTTATCATCAACAATCGCAATGCAACTACCACTTACGATTGCGGATATCGGCAACCGAAAATCTGTCATATCACTAAGTGATACAACACACAGGTATCCTGTTACAATGTATTGTGATTGAAAAAAAAAAAAAAAAAGACGTTTCAAAACTGCCGTTTTCCTTTATAATGTTTAAAAACATGTTTTTGCTTTTTTACCTATAATAAAAAAACTGTTAATTTTTTTTATGGAATCAGATGTCCGTATGTCTGATTGTCTTGTCTGAGTTCACACGTTAACTACTGTGTAAAGTAGGCCTATTTTTTCAGATCAAAAATATGTAGTTTTGTATATATTCACAGTATAAGCCATTCCTTTATTCCCACAGAACTGAATTCAGCAGATGCAAAATGAAGAACATCATCAAGACCCGCCCAACACCATGTTTTTTTGATTGTTGTTTATATTCAAGAAATGCAAATATGGATCAATGGTGAATGCAGCAACTATGATTTTTATTTATTACCAAGAAAAAAAAAAAAAAAAAAAAAAAGAGCCGTGAAAGCTGTAAAACTGAAAGGGATATTTCTCTCAACCCCCCCAGACACAAAAACATTCCGATTAAGATCAAACAGCAGGATGATGCGTCCATGCACAACCTTTGGAATGTCCTGATGGAACGGCTTCTTTTCATTTGGCACATTGCCATAAATCACCACTTGCAGCTCACTGAACTGTCAAGTTGCACCCTTCTTCCTTCACCCTAACTATAGGAGAATATGTAAGAAAAAAAAGCTCCCCAATTTTTGCCAAAATGACCAAATTTACGTCATGATGTTGCAATTTACTAAAATACGTTTATCTGCTGAATTTCGCCTAAATCCATTAAACTTTTTAATTATAGATGATTTTTTTTTTATTAAAACAGTAACTCGGACATCTGAATAAAAATGTATGTTTGTAATTCAAATAAGAGTCCATATCATCACAGAAAAAAAAATATTAAGGATCACTCTGTTTAAATAAACCATGGCATCTAAAAAAAATAATTCACTTGCTTTTCCCGTAATTTAGAATTATTGTTTCTTTTTTTCAATCCGATCATGCAAGGAAGATTTTTTTTTTTTTTTTTGCATCTGCTAAAGTTTCTAACGGAATTTGGCGAAATTTCCACTAGAACTTTATTGTGATGTATCTTAAATACTGTAAAAAATTTACTGTGTTGTTTTCAAAATTCGGGAAAATGGATTTCTGAAAATTTTCTCCTAGTCCCTGTTTGCTTTCTTTCGGTGTCGTCGCTTTTGCGGCCAGTCCGAAAAACGTAGCTTTTGCAGCCGTTCGTATTTTAATTCCCCCTTTTCAGATAAAACAAGGCTGCCCCTTTGTGACTTTCAGACTTCCCAGGAGTGTCCGCGTGTTGTTCCCCCACCACTGATTGCCCGAGGGCTAGATGTCACATGGTTTAAAAATCGCCAAACCTCATGGGACACGTGGACTGCCATTTCATTATAATTCGTTTTGAGCGTGCATCGTTTCGGATCTTTAACAATGGAATCTTTTGAAGTCATTGAGACAACAAAAAACAAACCGTGTGCTTTACATGATGGTTATCGATATCGAATGAAAAGGAGAAATCAGAATGGTTTGATAATGTGGATTTGCTCGAAAGAAAAGAGTGAAAAGTGTAAGGGGGCGAATGTCTTCAAAGGAGAGCTTTGTTTTACAAGTAACAGATCATACTTGTAAACCAAATTTAGCAAAGATTGATGTTAAAAAGAAATTACATAATACCAAAAAGCGGGCTCGCGAAGAAGATCAACCACTGCCAACAATTTACCGTGAAGAAATGACAGAACTTATGGACCGTGGGTATGACTTCGTGACGGAAGTGCCGTTATATTCTACCGTGAAGCACAGTCTGAATCGGATTCGGACCAAAGCGCATGGGACTTCAAACGACCCCAAAAGTATAGAAGAAATTATACTGACTGACGATGTTTTATTGCTCAAAGAAGAAAAGGAGAGTTTTCTTCTATTCGATGATGGAATGAAAGAAAGAATAATCGCATTTGCCACAAAAAGGGGAAAAGAAGCTTTAACTAAATGTGAAGCCTTCTTTGTAGATGGAACATTCAAGAGCTGCAGTAAGCAATTCTTGCAGATTTATACAATTCGTGTAGATATTGGTAGCTCCTTACAAGAAACGAATGCAATTCCTGCCGTGTATGCCTTAATGCCAAATAAGAAGAAACAAACATACGAACGGTTCTTCTCCCTTGTGAAGCAGCACGTAAATGAATGAAATCCGGAGACGGTGAACATGGATTTTGAGATGGCTGCAATCGACTCATTGAGGAATCTATTTCCATCTATAAAAATTAATGGATGCAAATATCATTTTAACCAATGTCTCTGGCGCAACGTTCAGAACTTGGGATTGGTCAGCGAATATACCGACAACGAAGAAATGAGACTGCGCATACGCATGTGCTCTGCTTTGGCTTACCTTCCTGTCGATGACGACTGGTTAGCCGTACAAGAAGACTCTCCCAACAATGAGAAGCTACAGCTTTTTTATAACTATTTTACAGAACAGTGGTTGGACAATGATAATATTAAGCTTGATTTTTGGAACTGTCACGGTAGACGCCACCGTACGAATAATACTGTGGAGGGATGGAATTTCCGATTGAACTCATTAATTAAGAAACCACATCCCAATTCTTATGTTGATAAAAAGTCTAAAAAGTGAAGCCAAACACAATGATCTTATTTACGATAGGAATACCCTCAATATGAAAGGAAATAAAAGAAAAAAAGTGTATATCCAATTAGATGAAAATATTCGCAAAACTCTGGAAGACTATGCAAAAACCCATGGCATTAAATTATATCTTAGAAAGCTGGCGCATATACAAAAGTTTCAGTAAGGATAAAAATGGGACGCGGATGTCCTAGTGGTCAACGTTAGTGACTGCCACGGAGAAGATCTCAGGTTCGATCCTAGGCAGCTACGGACGCTCGAATCACCAAATATCAGCCGTGCGTCGGGCCCCAGGTACTGGCCCCCTGGTTATAAATAAGGGACTCTTCCTTCTGCTTTCTACCTCGCTTCCGTGTGACTTTCCTATCAGGCACTCTAGCCCAACTCTCCTAACTTTATATTTCTAAGGGTTGTTTAAGACCTGCGGTCAGACACTCCCTTCCTAAACTTCTCTACATTTTAAAACAAAAAATGTAACTTTTAAACACGCCAGCGTTTTCTTATTTGTGCAAACGATGCCAGTCCTAAGCCTGGGCAAAGTGTGAAAGAAAATTTACAATTTTGAAGCTTCTCCTTTCTAGTTAAAAACAAAATGCTTGTCTATCCACAATATGCGGCTTTATGCTTGTCTGCCCCTACTGTATGTCTATCTGCTTGTCTGTTCCCACTATATGCTTGTCTACTCCCCTGTTCTCAGATTGCGATAAAAGTGTAATTCGCCCGTTGTACTTTTCGCTTTTTTCTTTAAAAAAATTCCATATTATCGAGCCACACTGATTCTTCCTTTTTATTCTATATCGATAACCATCATATAAAGAATACGTTTAATTGTAGCATATCTTTTGTAAAAAAAAAAGCAAGTGCTTATCGTATCACTTTGACACCATATCTCTGAAACTATTATTCCGATTTGAAAATTTCTGTCTTTGTCGGCGAGCGTTTCTGGTGCGAAATGTTTTACTTACAATTTAACATTTTTCTTAAGGTACAAGTTTGCCACCAGAGGGCATATATGTTCATGTTTCTGTTCACAGCATATTTATAGCACTTATCCGCGAGTCCAAAAAGCCGATTGAAAAAATCATTTTTCAGTCAGATGCTACTAATTACGAAAAAGAGTTGTGGGCATTTCCTTTCTGAAATAATGCACAGTTTGGTTGCCGGGAAACCGCCACACAGGAAAATTGTCACGTCTTTCACCAACTTGGAAAACAGCCACACAGGAAAATTGTCCCATTGGAAAACCGCCACACATTCAAAGTGTTACTCGGAGGAACAGCAATTTGTGCCCGGCCCCTTAATGAAAAACATGTGGCAGTTTTCCTGTGTAGTAGTTTTCCGATGTGTGGCAGTTTTCCAAGTTGATGAAAGATGTGTGGCAGTTTTCCTGTGTGGCGGTTTATAGTGATCCGCACAATTTTCCCGCTAGGAACGTAAATGTTAGTCTTCTTGCTATCTCTGCTTCCAGGAGACGGACGTATTTAAAAAATAATCTTTCCTCAGCAAACCTCTTCTTCTAACTGTTCGACATGAAAATCCATTTGTCTCCGATATCTTCCTTCATCTACGAGAAATCTTTTGTGCACAGTTTATGAATGATTTTAAATATTTTATTCGTGTCGGAAGAATTCAAAAGACGTGTTCATTACAACCGAAAATTCTGTTTCATCTTTCTTGTTTGTTGTCTCAATGACTTCAAAAGATTCCATTGCTAAAGATCCGAAACGATGCACACTCTAAAAGAAATTGTATTTAATGGCGGGCAATCAGTGGTGGGGGAACAAACAGCACAAAAGGAACGCGGACACTCACAGGAAGTCTGAAAGTCACAAAAGGGCAGCAGCCATGTTTAATCTCAAAAGGGGAGAGTCAAAGAACGAACGGCCGCAAAAGCTACGTTTTTCGCACCGGCCGCATAAGTGACCACTTCCTTTCTTTCCAACCAAGGGCTTTGGATCAGTGCTCCCAGCTGTCAATCAACTGTTGCTATGGTAACACCCTTTCTGCTCCAGGCTTACTTTGTCCAAAGAGGCACACATACTTGCCAATAATAAAAATTTCCAATGCTAACTTTTTAAGTTTTAAATTGATTCAATTGGATTTTTGGGAGTAAGCTTCTGTAATCCAATTATAGTGAATGTAAAAATTTCAGCCACTTTCGTGAAAAATTCGCAAAGATAGTTTTCTTATTTTTTTATCATAAGTAGGGGATGTCTCTTGCGAGGTGGGTTGAAATGTACATAAACAACGAGCAGATGAATGTGTTGTTCAGGCATACTCCTCACTGGTGGATGCCAGCTGACTTGGTGCATACGCGACCCCCCTGCACATGCTAAATGTTTCTTCTTACCCCTTCCAATGTCCGACGACGGACATCAAGCTCCCCTTCCTAACAGACCTACTAGTAATCATCCAATTTTATTGCACTGGAAGTAGTGTTTTTTTTTGTTTTTTCCCCCAGCCAAATTAGGATTTGGTGCACGTCCGAAACATTTTTTGAGAACAGAGAGGAACTTTAAAAATGAAGGGGTAACAGTAACACGATTTCCTAAAAGGGCATTTTTTTAAGCACTATTTTCAAATTTCAAGGCTTTTCAAGACAGCATTAAAAAAAACACCATTTTTCCAGGATATTCCAGGCCTTGAAAACGTAATCATGATTTTCCAGGACTTTCCAGGTTTTCAAGCACGCGTGCGCACCCTGCTCTTTTGACCAAGAGTACGATTTTCCCAAGTGTATGTGTGGATATACTTGTGGTTGAAAAATGTATTAGATACACATAAACCATTCTCAATGCAGAGTTCAATTAATCTTTCACCATTATCATTCACACAAGGTTCATTAAACTTACCCAGAACATTGCCAGAAATTGCATTCTGCACACCTACTCTAGCATTGAAATCCCGTTATTATAACTTTTTCTTTAGCACCAAACTGGCTCAAAACAGCTTTTAGCTCATTCTAGAAATCTTCCTTCCTATCAGAAGGTTCTGAGCCACAAGGAGCATAATACACTACAACAATTACTATTCTCCGAAGTTTCACTTTCAAACGAATCCAAAGAATTCTCACTTATGCAGCTATAGTGAATCAAGTTGTTCTTCATCTTTTCACTTAAAATAACACCTACACCAGCCTGTCCTCTCATATTATCCAATACCCCAGACCACACACTCACCGTGCCATTCACTTCTTCTACCCCAATTTCCTTCTTTTGGTTTCACTTACACACAGCACATCCAGTCTATACTTATTCATCTCCTCAATCACCTCACTCATCTTGCCATTTATACCTCTAGTATTCCATACGCCAATCTTACATTCACTCAGCCGAGATCTTTTTCTCATACGCCGTTTAGAAAGTCCAGGTCGATTCCGTGGTGGACCGTCCTTCTCAAGTGTGGTAGGTCCACCATATCCCACACTTGAGTCATTCTTAATATTTCTTTTTGTCTTTTTAATCAGGTAAGTACACCAGTGTGGGGGATTAGCCCATAGCTGAGGGTTCCAGTTGGTCATTCAACCTAAGGATTCTGGAACAAAACCCAGTGAGTTGGGGTCTTTTCGCCAATGTCACACAGAACTAGCTTGCACCTCTCCAAAATTCACAGAGGCCCTAGCTGCTGTTGTGTGTGCCATTGTTACCACGGAGCGCCCCGAGGAGGCAAACCCATCGCTCACTACGACCGCCCGCCTTGTGGTAACATGCTGACTATTTATTTATTTATTTCGTGTCCGAAGCATGCACGATTGTGGTAACATGCTGACTATTTATTTATTTATTTCGTGTCTGAATCATGCACACTACATTCATAAAATCACAAAATACATCAATAAGAATGATCACAAAATCAAAATGATAAAAACATAACATTATACAATGCAAAAAACTTAAGACATCTCAATTCAAATGATGCAATACAACGTTCGCAATGGTTTATGTGTAGTTTGAAAATGCAGTGTAGAACTCTGCCATTAGTATAGTTGAAGCCAAGGTCAAATAAACATGGATGCACCAATGTTGAACAACGTGCTGACATGTGGGGAAATTGGGGTTAGGCAGAATATTACTATTATGATGAACTTACTACTTCTTAAAATGCAAACATTACAACAACTTTATTTAAAAAAAAAAAAAAAAAGGAAAAAGGCCAGTTATCTATCTAGAAACCCCAATTTAGAAATTTTAATTAACAGAAAAACACCCAAGCCTTGATCCTAAAAGCTCCCAGTAAATGGAAGGTGATTCCAATACCACCGACAAGAGAAAAACACGAACTGCTGCAGGTGATTTACTCAAAACAGGTAATCCAGGTTGAACAGCTTCAATTTCTTACCCTCAGGCAAGTGATATGAGAAAGTTTACAGTAAGTGCTATTATATTTTTGTTTAGATATTTTTTTTTTCTTTGCAGCTAGGCCAAAAACCAAGTTAAGGTAATAAAAAAATATAAAAACAATTTGGTCAACAGTTCAGTAATGCACAGTCTTAGTATTGAAAAAAGTCCTAAATCTTTCCTCACAAAATGTTTGGTAACCAACTAGCTTAAATTTCAGACCACTTCCGGTTCTTCACCTAGCAAAAAATAAATAAAATAAATTAAGTTGTTCCCAAAACAAAAACTTTACTCCCCACTACCTATTAGGCAATCCCTGACAGAACTAGGACAACTCTACAAACAATAAAACATTGTACAACATTTGTTGGTTCTGGCCAGACCATTAACTTCCCACATACATTTGCATTTCTTTATTATCCTCCCATTTTAATTACACCTTCCCCCCCCCCATTTTTTTTTCTCTTACCCCTGAATTTAAATTTTTACATAATTTCTTTTCAGATCCGGACACGTTTTCCCAATAAGGTGGTCCTTATTTTTTCCTTCATTTCCCCTCCTCCTTAATTTTCTTTTCTTTTGAAATTTTTCTATGCCGAAGTTGTTGTTTGTTGTGTTGTTGTTACGAAAGCCGCTGGGGAAACGGGGCCTGGCACGATTATGATGTCACGGTAGGTATTCCCCCCCTGTTTTTCTTCTCCCTTTAACTTACTCCTGTAGCCCCTGCTTTAGAGGAGTTGCTCTCTCTCACGGTGACAGACGCCAGCGATGTTACGGGGCGGGTTACGAGGTGTAATGCCTGCTCTTGCCTCCGATGATGCGTCAGAACGTCGTCAAGCAACTTTTGCGCGCCATCTCAACTTTTTCTTCAGGGCCCAGAAAAGTTATGTGGTAACATATGAAGCAAAAATAGAAGGAAAGCAGCAGAGATCCTACCGTTTGGTTGACATTGCGGAAATCGGCTTGTTGACGGTCAGTCATCTGGAGAAGCCTTTTTCAGGCATGAAAGTGGGCAGTGATAGGAAAAGCTGAACTTCCACACGCGAGAGATGGGGATGGTAAAGTGTTAAATCTTGCATTTCACTCTCTAATGTATACAACCATGACATTTAGGTATTGGTCACATGCCTGCCAACTAAATAGATTTAAAGTATGTATTTTGTTTCAAGAAAATTAAATATATAGTACAATATAATGTAAGGGAAAAAATGGCTGATGTGATCATATGCATAGAAAATCACTCACCTTAGTACAGAACGATGTCTTTAATCAAATGAGGAAATTAATCAAATGTCTTTATAAGATAACAATGTTGTATGGAAATGAAATCTTGAAGGTTTGAAAACTTCAGACATGTTTGTTGATAAGTAATAAAAGTTTGATGAAGAATAAATGTTCATTCTTGATTTGACACAAAATTATTAATGAAGAAATATGATAAATGCTTGCAAAAATGTTAAGACATCTTGTAAATAAATAATAAAAGTCATTCACAACTAATTAAATATAATTTTCTTAAGTAGTTTCTGTCTAACAATTTGTTTTAACCTTCTTTTATGAATTAGCCGGCTAGAGTTTTCTTTCTCTTGAACCAATTCATTTGATTTTAATTTGCTGCGTAAGTTATTAGAGATATTTAGCTCCTTTCATCTTTTCATTTCTTTCTTATATTCTGAATATGATGATTTCATATTTTGGCATAAATCTCTATTTACAGGATCATGCAAATAATCGTTTTTCTAAAAAAATAATAATCCAAGGCTGACTTATCCTGATTCAGTAGCTTATATTTCATGGTTTGAACAGATGAAAATGTTTCAATTTTCATGTTGCTGGATTCTTTATCAAGTACACCCCCCCCCCATACTAAAAGGACTTTCCACTTGAGAGCCAGGAAAACAAATCAATAATGCCTTCATTATTTTTGACAAGGCACTGAATTTGTTTAACTTAAAAAGTGCATGTTTTGGGATTCACTGAAATTTATTTATGTAAATATTAAACTGGAGCACATCACTGTATTCAAAGTATAAAATTACTGACATTTAACAAAAACACAGGGTAGAGGGAACATCGCACGAGCAGGGATTACGATTACCGGCGAAATCTTCGCTCCGTCAGACTTCCGTTTTCGGACATTTTCCCTCAGTTTTTCAAGGTAAAAACAAATATTTATGCATTAAAATGAAATTTAATAACAATACTGGGCAGAAGAAATAGCGGGGAAAAAATAAATTATGATTATGGGGGAAAATCTTCACTCCATTTGACTTCCGTTTTCGGAAGTTTTGAAAAATGAAATACCGTCCCCCGACGGAAAAGACCCCCCCCAAAAAACCCCCAGCTTCTTTTCAGTTTTACATCGATCTTGAGAATGACCCAAATGGTGACAGAGAAGCAGAATTCCGCGAATCCACGACATAACATCATGTATGAGTAAGTAGTAACTAAGAAATGGAAAAACACGATTTTTATGGAAAATTAAAGTGAAAAACCGATACTGTGTTACTCACTCTGCCGTGAAACAATTTCACGGGACACAGAAACGGCGCGGATTCTACCACGCACGGATTAAATACCGATCTAGAAATTTAATCTTGTTTAATAAAAGGGAAAGGGGTGAAAACGATTGCTCTCTATTGATTAGTTTTGAAGAAGTAAGTATTAGAAATAGGGTAACATGCATTTCATTAGAAAAAATTCTTAAATAAAAACAAAGAAACGAAGTCGCTCCTTTTCACTATTACCAAAGATATTAAAAACGAGGAATATGACAAGAAAACATCAAAAATAAAAATATGATCAGGCAGAGAGAGAGAGCGAGATAAAAAAAAGGGGGGGGACTTGTCGAAAAAATGTAATATGAGGAAACGAAAACGACGTGACATTCTCAAAACCCAAGAAACATTCACGAAAATATTTAACAAGTGTTAGAATCTTGAAAACACAAAATAAACTTTACACATATATTTCACTGAGATTTTCGATTTTTGTTGCATACTCAATGTTTTCCGTTGTTCGTAGCGGATCGGCGATTTCCATAGCATACTTGATGATTTCCGTCGTCTGTCATGGACCGACGATTTCCATGGCAAACTCAATGTTTTCCATAGTAACGACGTAAAATTTCTCGTACTTGGAGTCACTGAATCATTCTTCCCACCGCATGGACTTACTCAGCGTCAAGCGGAAGAGTGCGCACAGAGAATTTACTGTACCGAAGTCCCGATGATGATGACGGGGCACAGGGATACTGGCGCCCAATGGCGCCAGACTTTTGTTTTGGCACACTTTGGCACAGAAATTCCATCACTGGAAGAGGTGACGTCATTCCCAGCCGCAACCATCCCGTCGTTCGAAGTCATTACACTTTTACTTTCTGCAAGAGGGAGGCATACCACCCCCCCCCATAAAATTTTTATTGCATGTTTGGAATAATATCGGTAACACCAAAAACGGAACAGAAAAAAAAAAAAAAAGGATTTCCACGCTTTCGCGGAAGTCTTTCATGCCTGCTTTGTAGAGGCAACTGCCTCCTTTTGCGGATCAAACTTCAGTGTGTGAGGAACACGCAAATTTTTTGTTCCCCGCCGAACCCTTTTGCGCACGCACCCGAAATGGCAGAAGGCAATTGGCCCGAAGTTAAGACGGAAGGCGGAGAGAGGGACGCAATGCCCAGAAAATAGCCGCCTCGCATTTTCTCGGAGTTGAAGTGAACTCTGACCTGACCTCCCAAAAGAAAAGATAGCCGACGATGGAATTTCTCTCGGCGCACATGGATTAGCAGTTGGCAACAGATTTTAAGGCATTCTCCTGACATTTTACGCATAAATATTTGGCAAAAATCATTGCAGAGCTGGTGAGAAAGAATGTGAAGCGTCCGACTTGTGACGGCGCCAGGTTATGATTGTGTTTTGGAGGAACCCACGCCAAGCTCATGGTAGGCTTCCTTTGAGTTCGCTTTGAACAAAGAAACTCCTAAAAACCCGGGGAAAATGGTGACCACTTTTACAAATTCAGAAAAATTAACTAATATCTTTTATACAATTACATTTCGCTAAATTAGTACGTAGGGCTAAAGATCAAATTCATGCCTCGCCGAAGGTAAGGACAATATTTCCCCCTTTCTGCGATAGGAATTACGAAGAACAAAAAGATTCCTTACTGCCTGCCATTTTTAACCAAATGAATAAGAATTATATTTTCTGCAATTTATTATTATTTTCTTTTCCATCTCGTTTCAAGTTTCAATCGAGTTTGCGATTACATAAGAATAACTTCGTAAATATCGCCTAGCTCTTTCTTCCTCAAAGATACGGTTTTACTCTTCCTAAATAGTCCTCTTAGAGAGTTAAATGCTGACATTACATATAGTTCTAATCACTAATAGTTACAAAATTAAAATTAATACACAACTAAATAACGGTTAGTTATAGGCCACGGAAATAAGACACGACCCACGTGTTCGTTTTTCATTACGAACCCAGTTACAATACGATTAAATTATTACTTTACTACATATTTATGAATACTTTAACATAATTATAGTTTACAGGTTAATATAAACAAAGAAATAGCAATTACACGGCGGTAATTAGGAAATTAATTATGCATACTACTTACGATTTTTATTTTTCTCGTCAACCCGACGTTTCAATCGTTGGAGTTGGCGACAAAATTACATATACTTTACCCCTACATATGCTATGCAAAATTACTACTTAGGCATTAACTAAATTCATTTATGATACACTAAATACTAGATTTAAAGATACTTTACTAAATTTCTGCACACTTTCGAACACTACACAATACAATGAAAATCAGCACTCAAAAAAATAATGCAAAGAAAAGGACAACATTTTAACACTTGCTTAACTAAACAAACCAGCCAATACTTCTGCCCTTACACAGGAGAGAGAGAGAGAGAGAGAGAGAGAGAGAGAGAGAGAGAGAGAGAGAGAGAGAGAGAGTGTGTGTGTGTGTGTGTGTGTGTGTGTGTGTGTGTTCACCTAAGTTTTTCTTGACTTCTATAATTTCTATCCCCCTCTATGCCAAAGGGGGCCTTTTGAGGTAATACCACAGAAAGAAAGAAAAAAATCTCATTGAGAGTTCGTGGATCTAATTGGGGGTTTTCCCCGATAAAAAAAATATTAATATTTTTGGGCCAATTAATTTAGAGATCGGGAAACAGCACCAGATCAGTGCTGTAGTGAGATTTCTTTGGGAACAGGGAAATTCACCAAAGGATGTTGGCTCAGTACAGAAGTGTAAACAGCATGATTTAGTGAAAAGTTTATATGTGTAGTAGAAAGGTTTAAAGCAGGAATAACAAGCTTAACCGACAAAGCTCGATCTGGTTGGCCATAAACATCATTCACACATGCCCAAATTGACAGGGCAAACGGATTGATCAGGAAACACTGACAGATTACGTTGTCCGCTGCTGCACATTTGGATATAAGCTATGGATCCACACAAGCTATACAACTTGCACAGTGACTTGGGGCACCATAAAGTTTGTCCCAGATGGGTACCCAAACAGCGTACTAATTTGCACAAGAAACAGTGTGTGGAGGTTGCAACTTAATTCCTGAAATGTTATGAAAAAAGTCCGAGTATTTTGGAGTGGACTGTCACTGACAGCAGGAGATGGGTTCATAACTTTGAACCAGGAAACAAGAAGACAAAGCCTGCAGCGAAAACACCCATTTTCTCCAGTAAAGAAGAAATTCAAACGACAGCCCTCAGCACAAGAAAATTGTGTTGACCTTTTAGGACATGAAAGTTTCTGGTCTGGCACATTTTCAGGAACACGGACAAATGGTGACCAGGGAAAAAAAAACCTGTGCCAGGTGTAGATTGAAACTGAAACCTGGAATTCACAGCAAAAGGGGACTGCTGTCAAAAACAGTCTTGCTGCACCATGACAATGCACGTCCCCACGTAGCAGTTGCAACAGTGGAGGGAGGCAACAACTGTGGATTGAACATCTTCTACATCCTACTCACAGCCCTGATCTGGACAAGCTATTATCATGTCTTTGGTCCAGTTAAAGAGGATGATCACAAGTTTACCTTTGATGATGAGGTTAAGGAAGTGGTAAAAACCTAGATTACCTATCAGCCCCAAAGCTTTTTCTTCAAGGAATAAAGATGCTAGTGGAATTATACAAGATAAGCATCAACCCACAGGGGACTACATGGAGAAGTGAAATAATTGTTATGTTCATGTGCTCACGGTTACTGATATAAAAGAGTTCTTTACTTTTTGATTTTCTCTCGTACACACACACGACATGGAGGATATCAGGAACTACAGGCCTATCACCCTATCAGTGGTTTATAAAATCATCACTAAGGTTCTTTCACATTGCTAGAAGGTAATGCTGGACATGCTCAACCAAGAGAACAAGCTGGTTTTAGGAGTGGCTACAGCACTATAGATCATATCCATTTATTGACAGAACTAATTGAAAAAGCAAGGGAAATGAACTCCCATTATGTATGGCTTTTATTGATTATGAAAAGGCCCCTGATTATGTGAAACCACCAGTAGCTACCATGGCTTTGAAATCCTGCGGTACCGAAGAAGCATACATTAGCATTATTAACAACATCTATGAAAACGCAAATGCAAAGGTTGGGTTTTTTCATAGATGCTAAACACCAATCAAAATTGGAAAGGAAGTGAGACGAGATGACACAATATCTCCCAAACTTTTCAATGCCATGATGCAAAATGTCTTTCAATCATTGAACTGGGAAAACAAAGGGATAAAGATAAATGGAGGTTATTTACCTCCCCTTCGTTTTGTTGACGTCATTTTTGCAACCACCCCTTCAGAACTACAGAGTATGATCCAGGAACTTCCTGACAAAAGTAAAGACATGGGATTAAAACTCCCAGAAGACAAAACTGATGTAATGCTTTTACAAGAAATGAAGATTTATCGACTGATGGGGAAAAAGGGCGTGCAGCAGCCCAATGAAAAATTTTAAGTAGAAATTTTAGGACAACTACTTTTCTCACCCCCCCCCCCAACAACAACAGAACAGTAAAATGAATATGAAACACTTAGAAATAAAATAATCTTGCATTAGGGCACGACACTTAAGCTCAGTTTCCCATACATACATAAATATCACTAAGCTGTTTTCTGAGATTCAGAGGTTAGCTCCAAAAAGAAATACAAACTTCCAGATATTTTTACTTATTGTTGTCATATCAACCCCTATTACCTAAATTTTTCTTACCCTTAGCTCCTAAAAATTTAATTCAGAAGTAATCCTTCACTATTCATCATTTGGATTAAAGTTTGTACAAATATAAAATATTTGGATTAACATCATCCAAATATTTTATATTTGGACGATGAAGGATCTACTACTTCGGCATGTACAAATATTGGGATTAAAAATGAACTTTCAGAAGACAAAACTGACTTACAATGCTTTTACAAGAAAGGAAGATTTTGTGATTGATGGGAAAAAGCTGGAGATAACCGATACCTACATTTACTTTAGACAGCAGATATCAAGCGAGGGTTGCATTGATGAAGAAATTAATTGGCGTATAAAACTTGGTTGGAGAACTTTTGGTAGCAACAGAACAATTTTTAAGGGCAATATGCCATTATGTCTGCAAAGAAAAGTGTTTAATCAATGCACCCTTCTGGTGCTTACATTTACATATAAAGTGGAGACATGGACCTTAACTAAAAATGACAAAGAATGAAGACAACAGAAAGCAGCATGGAGAGATGCGTACTTGTGTAACCAGGAAAAGTAAAAAGAGCAGAGATGCCAACCTGTTTCAGATATTTTCAGTAGTTTTGGCCATTTTTCAGTAGTCATACCAAAAAGAATAATTTTAACCGAGGAAAACAACTCATTTAATTTAATTAGCATTTTTTTACTTACTTATTCATTTATATACATGAAAATCTGTATCAAAATATTCCAAATTTTTCACATGGAAAATAATATACACCATGACTGATACATTTTTTTTACGCAACAAACAATGGATTAAACAGCTTTCTTTAATGATTTCGCCGTACAGTGTTTTGCAGATTTCAGTTCCTCAGCAGAAAATATTTTTTCATAACACACTTGCCCAGAGGAAAACATATTCAGTTTTGCAATAAGAAGTGCTTCTACAGTTTCTAAACTTAAATTAGGTAGGAAACGAGCGAGATTTTTTCGCACTAAACTAAAATCTCTCTTATTCACAGCATTCGAGTGTAGAACTACAAGTATTGCAAACATTACTTTCCAGAGAATAATATACTTAACCGCTCCATTACACCCTTGTAATTTTGAGATTTCTGACCAAGTGACATCTATTCTATCTGTTACTGCTATTGTCTCTAATTTGTCAGCTTGATAACAAGGAATTCCGCTTCCAGTACATCAAGTTCATTTTCAGTTATTATTAATGGAAGGTGTTTGACTAAGTGTAATACAGAAGTAAATGATGTTATGGCTCTAAGCGAAGGATCTACTACTTCTGCATGTTTTAAGAATTCATCATAGATCAGTATCTTTTCTTGAATATAAGAACATTCTTCAATGTGAAATTTTCCGACAGATGTATAGAACTTAGAAAGTTCATTTTCGTTTAACGCTTTAATACATTCTTGTTTTTACTCCAATTACCAGTTGTGTCCTTTCCTGATTTTTCTTTTTTGAAAAACTGTTATTTGAAAAATTAAGCTCAACATCACCATCAGCTACGACAGTAGGCTTCACAAACCCCTTGGATGCCATCACAATTTTATTTATCATGCTGAAAGAACTTTCAGTTTGAGGACCACGAATACATGATAGCTTTCACTATTTTAGATAAAGGTAGTGTAACTTGGAGAATATGAATGCTTTTGAATATCATGCATCAATTCTTACAAATTTTTCAGCTTCATCACTTTCGTTTTCGGACTCTCCCCCTTTATCAAGCTGAAATGCAAACCTTTTTTGGGGGAATATGTAAGAACACAGGATACACATTCGGAACATCGTTGGGGGAAAAAATGACAGTTACAGGAGAAACCTTTGCTACGTCCGATTTCCATTTTCGGACATTTCCCTTCCACATTCAAGGTGAAATACAAATATTTACAAAATAAAATGAAATTTAACAACAATATTAGGTAGAGGAAACATCGCATGAAAAATAAAATTACGATTACGGGAGAAATCTTCACGTTACCAAAAGTTTTGAAAGACGAAATTTCCATTTTTGAAAGTTTCAGGCGAAAAGCATCCTTCCCCACTCCCATTTGCCCCAAAATTTCTGTTCAATTATGCATCGATCTCCAGGATAACCCAAATTATGACGAAAAAGCAGAAATTCCTCGAAGCCGAAAATTACACGGGAATTTTTGTGCCGTCCAAATTTCCGTTTTGGAAATTTCCCCTCCATTTTCAAAGTGAAATACAAAGATTTATGGAATAAAATTATGTATAAAAACAATACTGGACAGAGGCAACATTGCAGGAAAACGAAATTATGATTACGGAAGAAATCTTTATTTCGTTCACTTCCATTTTTGAAAGGCGAAATGCTGTCCCGATGCGTATTTTTGCGCGTTGGTAAAATTATTCCATGCATAGTTTTACGCGTTTCTTGATGCATATTTTAGCGTGTTGATGCATACTTTATGCGCTTCACGACATGCATGTCTACGCGGCGCGAAAAATTCCTGATGCATATTTTTACACGTTGGTAAAATTTCGACGCATACTAGACGCGTAATTACGCATTTTGGTGAACTCTGCAACGAAATCCAAGCATACTTTTCAGCAACGCAAGAAAAAAACTTCAAAATATTAATTACTGACATGAATGGTCGACACACGATTAAAAAAAAACAAAAAAAAACCAACCCTCCAATGCCACTCATGTTCTGCACCAAACGATTTTCAACAGCTTGCCACTGCACTGCGAAAGAGCTTCAGGCCGAACTCCGCCCACGTCCAACACCAAAGCGAGCTACGCTCAAAGTCCCCAGAATGTTGCATGCTGGGGAAGGAGGGTCTCATCGAGTGCCAGCCGTTTGCGCTAAGATCCGAACAGCTTCGAGAGGCAGAACTGGAAGTGCAGGCAGCATTGCAAGCATGACGGATCGCCAAGTGGCCGCCATTGCGTTGGGAAGGGGAACAAGCAAAATAAAAATTAATAACTTCCGTTAATTTTCCGTAGCAAAATCACGGTTTTTGGTATTCCGTAGTACAAGAGCTTTTTCCGTAGTTGTTGGTATCTCTGGAAGAGAAACTCATGGATAAGGAAAACAGCAAGAATGGAAGACATCATGATTAGAGTAAAATCCCTAAAATGGCAATGGGATGGACATGTTGCCAGAAGAACGGACCATTGATGGACAACCGAAATTTTAGACAGGATTCCAAGGAATAGGAAAAGACCCAGAAGAAGACCATGTGGGAGATGGGTTGATGAAATTTGAAAGCATGCAGGAGACAGGCTCAAGACAGAACGTTGTGGAAGAAACTTGGGGAGAGCTTCATCCAGCAGTGGATTGATAATGGTTGATGATGATATGGAAACAAAGTGAGTACATAGTTTTTTACTCCAACTGCTTTTTGGAGCTCTTGTGTTAATGCACACATATACACATCTTGATTCACTACTAAAAAAATTGGGATCTGAGAAAAAAAGCAAGATAAATAACATTAGTAACTTCATGAACTGGTACATGCATATGTGACCTGATGCTTTGTGAGCTGTATACATGGGGAATAAAGCTAAGGAGCATACACAAAACAGGATGAAAGGGGCATCATAGAAACGCATGAAAATTAATAATACTCACTTTTAGCAACTTTATGGTGTCTTCTGAAGTATTTGAGTCTTCAATAATTTTCTTTAAATAGCTAAAAATAAAGGGATATTCTTGAGACAAATATCAAAATAACAACACACATTCATGATTCTGAATAACTACTACAGGATTATCTAGTTGCACAAGTGATTTGTTAATTTCACATTACTATAAACAACTTCCTTCTCTCTATTTTATTCATGTACTTTATAAGTGAAATTATTGGGCAAGTGCGAATAAAATGTCCGACGCGAACGAGCAGTGGAGAAGGCCCCCACCACAGCGAAATGGAACCACCCACAGGTGCTGTGGGTATTACATCACAGAGTCACTATAAATAACTAGCATGTCTGTGAAGAACAAGGTTCAGGTGTGGTTTGTTTGGACGTAACGTGGTTTGCAAAGGAAACATGCAGATGCCAAATTTGAGAGTCATCTTCCTGTATGAATTTAAACTGGGCCATTTTGCAGGAATTACTGCTCGAAACATTAACAAAGCGTTTGGGGAGAATACAGCCAACGAATGAACCATTCAGCGATGGTTTGTTAAGTTTCGCAGCGACGATATGGACCTGCAAAACGAAGCATGTGGTCACCAACCTGTTGCTGTTTCTGATGATGTTCTGTTACGTGTGGTTGAAGCAGACCCCGAAAAACATGTTGTGAGATAGTGGTAGAGGTAGGTGTCCACCAAATGACAGTTGTTTGCCATCTGGCTGCACTGGGTAAGGTCAAAAAGCTGGACATGTTGCTGCTGTACGAGTTGACAACTGCCAACAAAACTAGGCATTTGGAAGTCTGCATGTCGCTGCTTGCCAGGAATAAACAGGAACTTCTACTGCATCGAATTATCACCTGCAACGAGAAGTGGGTCCTTTATGATAATCGAAAATGATCTGCACAATGATTAAGCAAGGCCTGTGCCTGCTGGATGGCATCTCTTAAGCCACCCCTACACCCCAAGAAGAAGATGCTCCTTGTCAGGTGGTCCACAGCCGGGATAATACATCGGAGTTTTTTGGCAAGAGGCCAAACCATCATTGCGAGACGTTATTGTGCTGAATTACACTAGATGTACTGCAAATTGCTGCAGAAACAACCGGCTTTATTCACCAGACATGGTGTTCTGCTCCAGGACACACCCGCAGTCATGTCGCACAACGATCGATGCTGACACTAAGTGCCTTGGGCTATGAAGAACTGCTTCATCCTGCCTATTCCCCAGACTTGTCTCCAACAGACTATCATCTGTTTCGTCACCTGGATCACTTTCTGCCCGGGAAACAGTTCACGACAGACGAGGTTCAACGTGCAGTTGATGACTTCTTCGGGTCCCAGCCACAAGACTTTTTTCGTTTCGGGATCATGGCCTTGCCAGACAGATGACAACTATGTGTCGATGCTGAGGGGGATTATTTTGCCTAGGTAAGTTGTCCTACTTTTCTGTTCTCGCCGTCCATGAGTGATGGTCCTTTGCCAGACATTTCATTTGCACCAAACCAATAAGATGTCCTTAAAAGAATTGTGATATACAGTACATACGTAATTCTAAATTTTTTTTGCAAAGTGAGTAATTTCACCTTTAACCAACATTTTCATTAACAAAAAAGCAAAAACAGTTTTTGAAATTTCCGAGAAATGTGCTAAGAAAGGAGAACAGGCATTAAAGTGATGCAAGAAAAAAGGGGGACGAAGTAACAACAACAAGTTTAATACTTGGTCTAAAGGTATCAGTGAGACATGTGAATCCTCCTAAAGAAATTTTTCTTTACAATTACATGGGAAGCACATAGAAAGGTCATTATAGGCCCAATAGTGCTGCATTTTCACTTTTCCCATTTAGCCATCTCTTCAGAACACTTTAAAATCACACTTTCCTGCAGTGGGATTCAACCCACATTGCCTGATTTCCATTGGAACGTGCTACCATTACAACACTTAGGACAATGAAGTTCCCAGCAACTGAAGCTAAGCAGTTATATAACATAGGAACCTGGAAGTTGTTCAGATTTGCACTAGTTGAAGCAATCCACTGCTTCTTCACAGAATTGATAACCTTTCTCATCAAGGTGAGAATGAAGTCACATATCTCCAGTCTACAAGGAAGTGTCGGATTGCTTTGACTAGCACACAACTGATTGATTTTCAGATTCCAGAGTTACAACTGCTTAGCTTCAGTTGCTCAGAACTTCACTACCCTGGGCGATGTGATGGCAGCATGCTTGAACAAAAACCAGGAGATTGGGGCTCTATTTCTGTTCCAGGGTGAGGCAATTTTCAAGTTTTCTGAAGAGATGGCTACATGGGAAACAGCGAAAAACAATGTTATCGAGTCTAGAATGAAAAGAAAAGAATTTAAAACTCTGCACTTAGAAACATGGCTAATATTTAAGACACTATGAAGACAGAATACTGCCTCAGCATGTGCTTTCCAGATATTAACACCACCAACTACAACTGAAAGTGCACACACTTTTAAAATTAGGCATTTTACATTAGGAATTTTATAAGAACCACTGACTGCAAAGTTCAAACAATAACTGCCTCCCTCATATGGTTCAGTTCAGAAATGAATTAAGAATGCTACTGTCCATAAGCTCTGAAGTAACTGCTGCTTCTTATTTCAGCATTTAAATGCTAGTATGAACTAAATGCGAAACCAAAGTTCATTGCAACTGAATATCTATGTACAGTAAATTTGATTATCTCAGGGGTAAGAGCAATAAAAAATATAATTCAGGACACAATTTTTCTTAAATTTCAGGACATATTTTGACGAACCTGGTAGGTAAATTAAATCAAATATTGGTACTAATGCAGAAATGTTATTTTTTACTAAAAAGCTACCTAAATTATTGCCCAGTTGTTAGCAGGAATTTTTTTACTTTTAAGGCTAACAACACCCCTAAAGTTTCAGTGGCTAGGTTTGGCCTAAATTCTGTTTGACTCCTACAGACAATGCTAAAAATTCTTTCTGCAGTTGCATTACTGTGTGGCACAACAAGAATAGCATGTATCCGGTGTGGTAAAACTTCATACTTTTTAAGCACCAATTGCACCAGTCATTTTCAAAATGTTTGATCATGCGGTATTCAAATGTGGGACTATTCGAAACACCTTCTTCCAATTCATCAATTTGATATAAGGCAAACTCCATTTCCAACTTGTACAGATCATTGTCACAACAGCAGCTGGGAAAATATTTGTCAAGTACATTACCAGGGTTCATACTCTTTTTTGAAAATGGAAATTAAGGAGTTCTTAAGGAACTTCAGGCTATTTTTAAGGACCTTTAAATATTTTTTAAGGACTTCATAATCACTGCATGCAAATATACACAATATACAAAATGTGAGTTAACTAGTACAACATAAGTCATTTTAACACAATAATTCAATTTTGTTGAAATTAATGAATATTCCATTGCACAAATATATGAATTAAAATTAGTTCTACTAAAATAAATCTAAATACTCCAACAGAAAAACCAACTAACTTAAAAGTTCCTTATATACATTATTTACTGGTAATACTGGATCCATTATTTGTCCTGAAGCATATCTTTGCATCACAGAACTAGCACTCTGCTTCTTCGTATTGTGGTGTGAAGCATAAAATTTATTTACTTTGGAATTTCAATTTTCAACAAATTTTCACCCATTAATTGTGATTATAGGCCCAACTTTGTGGTTTCAGAAACTTTTTAAATTTGCATTTATTTTTCCTTCAAAGTTTATCCAAATTTATATATTTTTTATTAATTTACAAATTCATTTTAACAAAAACAGTATTACAAATACAGCTTAGAATTTCATATGGCTGTCAGTCTTTAAAATTTTTGGTATCTTTACCTTTCCATTCAATAACTTAATTCCTTCCATTAGAATTACTTTTACAAATATGTACTGACACAGGCTAAGAAACTAAATGCATTAATTCTGTGGGTGGCATCACTACAAGTGCTGCAGCTGGAAAGATAACACTTTTATAAAAATGCAGCACAGCTTGTTAGACCTTGTTTAGGTTAATGAAGCAAGTAAACACACTATCTAAATCAGATCGACACACACTAGTTCATCGTAACTTAAATCATATCATCGGAATTGAAAGCCTTAAGTTCAATAAAAATGTTTGCATAAATTTCAAAACTACATTGGCAGAATTCAAAGAACCAAAACACTGAACAGTTAAGCATCACTTTCTTTTAAGTATTTATTTATTAATTTATTTACTACACAGCTTTCGAATTCCCAAATCTAGAGAAAAATTTGGTTTTCGTAGATTTGGATGAATAACGCATTTTTGCTTGCGTAACTGTTGCTTTTTTTTTTTTTTTTTTTTTTAAGTTCTACAGCTGTAGCACTTGTAGTAACTTCTTCCATACACTTAATGCAGGTTGATTTTCAACATTTGGCAATAGCAGGGGTGTTAGTGCCCCTACCATGTTTTGGAGCAATTCTTGGAGCAGAAAAGTTGGGTTTTGGAGCGAGAAAATTTGCATTTTGGAGCAGCTAATGATAGTGTTTGAAGTCCATGCTGTGCTTTAAGTTATGTTTATATACTGAATTACCATTGTTTTATGAACTATGAAAAAATGTTATATTTCAAGTTTGTTGACATTTTACTGCTTCTCTTACGACTGTTAATTAGCATGTCTGTCGTTCCTACAGTGAGATAAATTGGAAAACAATTATAATACCCACGATTTATTGAAAACTACATGACCTACAATATTTTAAGCGTAACACATTAATATCAGAGATTTTCTTCCGAATGCATTTGTTTCGCTGTAATACAAATAGGATGCTGCCGCGTCCAAGAACTGTTGCTATTGATACTGAACACTTGCGAATATACACTTAGGAAGAATAAATAATATGTAATTACTGTTTGTTGTTTGGTTGGTTTTTATAGCAGCATATTTTTCGAGATTCATGGCATTCAGATTAAAATACATTATTTCTGAAACCAACCAACTGGCAAGCCACGCATATGTGGTTTGCGTGTTCATCACAAACTCCTAAGGTTTTCTGAAGGAAAGCATACCTTCGATATAAAAGGAAAACTAATGTAACATTAAATAATCAAATTGGAACCAAAACTATAAGATAACAGTGAAAACTATATGCATCATCTTTAAGCAGTTGCACCATGACACTCTTCATACAATGTTTTTTATCAAGTAATTATCAATGTCAAACTTTCGTTATTGCTGTGAACAATTACAACTGGAACCAAAACTATAAGATGATAGTGAGATTCAGTAAAGTTGGTTAGATAAAAGCTGCTTCTATCGCTTAATGCTTGCACAGTGACGTTTTGGCATGAGATCCCCCTCTTCTTCAGTAGTAGAATCAGTGTATGACTTTTTGTTGTTGCTGTCTGAAAGAGCCACTGTTCTTGCATACATGGGATCCTGCATGTATGGGCATGGACATTAAGCAGACGATTGCGAGTTAGTAAGTGGTTCAACGCACCTTTCATCTGGAAAAAGAAAAGTGTGAGGGTGAAGATGTTCTCCAAGGTAGATCAAAATGAGAAAAAGAAAACCTCCTAAAAATTCTGATCCCTGAATGTACGGGGCAAAATTCGGACTTTAAGTAAGAACCAAAAGAACAGTATTCCTGATAATTGATTAAAAGTTATGCGATATAAAAAATCCTTTCATTTATCCATAGCGCTCGTGAGCGATTTTAATTAACATACACGAGACTGACAAAGAAAAAAACAAAGCTGTACTTTTTAATTTGGTGAAAAATCAGACTGCACAGTGAGAAAGTGTGAATATTACAAAGCACGAACAAAACTGAATCGTTTACTGTAATTTATTTATGAAAGCATTTAACTAGATCACACCACTGTATTCACAATTATAAAATTAGTGAATTCCAAACAAAATAGGGTGGTTTTGAAAGAGAGCTTCAAACAGTTTTTTTCCTGGTTTTGTTCTTGTACTTGCCAAAATATTAGCTCTGGTTTCCTCTTGTGAGCAAACCCTACTTTCTTCTCAGCAAGTTCCACGGCCATATTTGTCTTTTGTTGACTCTGCCACTGCACAGCATCCACTGTTTATTTTATTTTTTTCTGCTCATAGTTTTCCCTTTACCATTTTTTTTGTTACTTTTCTTTCTTTTTCGTTTTTTTTTATTCCCTCAGATGACAATTTTATCCATCATGCTTAAAGAACTTTCAGCCTGAGAACCATGAATTCTGATATCAGAGCTTTAACTATTTCAGATAAATGGTGTAATTTTCAGAGAATGAATACTTTTTTATTTTTTTTTAACACCATGCATCAATTCTTACAAATTTCCAAACTTCGTCACTTCTGTTTTTGGAAATTTCCCCCACCCTCATCAAGCTAAAATGCACACACATTTATGAGGGTGATGACATTTAACAACTACATAGGAGTGGAAACATCGTGGGGAAGGGGGGATACAATTACGGAAGAAATCTTCGCTTCGTCTGACTTCAGTTTTCGGAAATTTATCCAACATTTTCAAGCTGAAATACAAATATTTATGGAATAAAATGATATCTAACAATACTGGGTAGAGGAAAGATTGCGAGAAAAAAAAATTACGATTACCAGAAAAATCTTACCTGTCTACTTTCCGTTTTCGAAGGATGAAATGCCGTCCTCCGACGGAGAAAACGACCCCCCCCAATCCTCCCAAAATTTCAGTTCAGTTATGCATCAATTTCGTACATGGTCCAAATGATAACAAAAAAAGACGGAATTCCTCTAATCAGCGTGAGAATCTCGTCGCCGAAGATTACGGGGGAATTTTTGGGCGGCCTAACTTTCGTTTTCGGAAATCGTTACCTACAATTTCAAGCTGAAATTGTGCAAATGAAATTATATTTAACAATACTGAACAGAAGCAACATCGCGAGAGAAGAAAAATATGATTACGGGAAAAATCTGCACTTCGTTTAACTTCCATTTCCGAACGTTTAAAAAGACAAAACAACATCCCCAGACGGAATACGACCCCCCCCTCCCAACTAATATCCTGAAAATTTCTTCACTTTTGCATCGATCTTGAAAATGACAAAAAAAAAAAAAAAAAAAAGAACAATGTTTTGGCACGGGCTGGCGCAATTGGCGCAGGTCTGGCAGCCCTGCAATAGTGTATAGGTGTAAAAGCTAAAACAAACTGCAGCAACAACAAGACACCTATGAAATTTCCTTCATAATTTTTACTTCTATTATACATCTTTTTTTGCTCTTAAACTTAAAAAAAAACAGTAATGCAATTTAACAATGACTGCAAGGAAATTATATTATGTACATATTCACTTTTTTGAGGTCAAACAAAGGACGTAGGCCTACAATGAAATCAATTTTTCAGCTCCTTTTTTTTTTGCAACTACTGACATGGTAATTTCTGCCAATTCTTCATTTTTTTTCCTTTATCGATTTTCGAAAACTATTTGATTGAAGGAAGCAGTTCATATCTCTCATCAATTCCCCTTGGGCGGCAAGGCCACCTGCACGTTTCTCTAATTCGGCAATATTTTTTTCTACTTTCAGTTTTTTCATACTAAGCATTTGCAATTCCTCCTCAATCAATTTACGTTTCCTCCCAGATGTTGCTTGGCACATTTTTTTTTTCGGCATCTAAATATTGGGAACATATTTCTGTCTAGCTGAAAAGACAGAAGCTCTAAGCTCTTTACTTAGTACCACATTCTCTAATAAATAACAGAATATAATGATCTGAACTGCACTGACCCCACGCAAAGAAAACAAGCAGCCAGCAATAAATCTAATCTAAACCAAAGGGATTTGATAGAAGGTAGCTGGTTGGCAAACTGCCAAAAGCAATACAGAACATGGATAAACTTTTGCGACATGCGATCTAGTGACGTAAAACCATCATCAGTACGCTAATAAAACCAGCTGGCCTACGTAACGCGCACATTTCTATGGTTAAAAAAAATAATTATGACCTTTTTAATGACCGAATATAGTATAATTACGGTGTTTTCAAGGACTTTTTAAGAGCCCTTAAAAACAGAACAGAAATTAAGGAGTTCTTAAGGACTTTTAAGGACCGTACGAACCTTGATTACTGAAGAAAAGGAAGCTTCTTCCATCCTAATTCCTATATCAGCAACTTTTGCATGCAGCAGAAATTCACTTTTCAGTCAGAATTTCTTCAAAATATAGTCATGTGCAACACTTAACAACAACGCAGGATAGACAGAACATCGCAGGGAAAAAAAAAAAGAATTAAGATCACAGGAGAAATCTTTGCTTCGACCGTCTTCCGTTTTGGGAAACTCTTTCCTCCATTTCTAAACTGAAATGTAAGTACTTATGGAATAAATGAATATTTAAGAAAAATACTGGAGCAGAAAAGAACATCGCAAAAAAATATTACGATTACGGGAGAAATCTTCACTCCAACTAACTTCCGTTTCCGGAAGATGGAATTCCATCCTCAAACGAAAAACACCCCTCCCCCAAGATTTCTGCTTAGTCTGTGCATCGATCATGAGAAAGCCCCAAATGATAACGGCTGACGTAACCCAGGGCCCGGCACTGTGCATTCTTTCCACTTGGCTCTCAAACAAGCAAAACAAATTCCTCCTCCTCAGAAAGAAAAAGAGAAAAACAAAACAAAACAAAAAAAAACCACTAAGCTGCATCACAAACTTTGTTCAGAGGCTTCGGGCTGACGTAATACTAGCACAAAGCTGTGCTTTCTTTCCAATTAGTTTTCAAACAAGCATAACACATTCCTCCTCCTCAGAAGAAAAAAAAAAAACTAAAGAAAAGAAAATAAACAAAGAGTTGCACCACAAACTTTGTTCAGAGGCTTAAAAGAAAAGAAAATAAACAAAGAGTTGTGCCACAAACTTTGTTCAGAGGCTTTGGGCTGACGTAATCCTGGCCTGGCGCCGTGCTTTCTTTCCTCTCAGTTTTCAAACAACCAAAACACATTTCTCTTCCCCAGGTGGTGGGGGGGGGGAATGGAAAATAAACAAAGAGGTTCGTCACGAACTTGGTTCCAAGGCATTGGGCTGACGCAATCACGGGCCACAGCGAAAGAAGCACGTCCGGGCTGATATTGCAATCCTGTGCCACGGTGGAAGAAGCGCGCCGGGCCAATGTAATCCAGGGTAATGATGAAAGAAGCACGCCAGGCCTACGTAATCCTGGCCTGGCGCGGTGCTTTCTTTCCACTTAGCTTTCAAAGAAGCAAAACAAATTCTTTCTCCTTGGGGGCCGGGGGCTGGGGTGTTAGGAAGAGGAAGAAAGAAACAAAGAGCTGCGACATGAACTTTATTCATATGCTTCGGGCCGACGTAATCCAGAGCCACAGTGAAATAAGCATGGCAGGCCTACGTAATCCCAGACCGGCGCTGTGCTTTTTTTTTTTTTTTTGCATTCTTTCAAACAAGCAAAACAATTTCCTTTTCCTAAGGGAAAAAAGAAAAGAAACAAAGAGCTGTGTTACGAACTTTGTTCAGAGGCTTTTACATTGATTACTTACAAATCCAGTAAAACTTTTTTAATAACAGTGAAAATCTGAATATCCGTAATTTTTCCGTTGGTCATCCGTAATCCAGGGGGAAATCCAAAATAATTATGGTGATTTCGCTATGGTTGGCATCTTTGTCCGTCCTCTGTAAGAAGCGGCATCACGGCAGCTTCAATTTTCGAACGATCTCATAATCACGTTCATGTACATCGCAAATTCAAGAGCGAGAGTTCTTGACGATGACATCACAACGATAGAGTACTCTCGCTCTAGTTCCATCATTTTTTTTATCTATGTGGTACTTGTAAACACTATATGATGAATCACTATACATAGTTTACCATTTATTCTTAAAATTTCAGGATACAGAACAAAAATAAGGACATTTCAGGACAAAAAAAAAAAAAAAAAAAAATCAGGAACTTCAGGACAACTGACTCGTTATCTATCAAAATATTCAAGAAATAAATTTATTTTAACTTATTACACATTTTTGTATCTATGCTGCTTGAAAAAAATTGTTATACTTTGAATGACAGAGCTCTCTTTTCACTGTCAACATAAAAATGATACTTGTGTTCACTGAGGTTAGCGCTCAAACTGCATTTGCCTCATTTTTAACATAAAAAATGACCATTTTTGATGAACAGTTTGTAGCAAGTCCTTATGAAACAATATTACACATGAACAAATAGAGGAAAGATGCACATACTGAACTCTAATAGGGAGTATGGTTACCAGTGACCCCTATAATGCTGGCACATCAGTGAGGCATTCACAAAATGAGATTATCCAGTAGTTTTTGGGAGCTTCTTGGCTACATCTCATTGCAGGTATGCTCATACATGAGACCGGCCGATGAGAAAAAAAGCTGAACTTTTTAACTGGGTGGAAAATTGGGACACGCGAACGCACGGCGTGAACAAATTCAAATACAGCATATACATTATTTAAGATTGCACAAGCCATATGGAATTATTTTCTGTAAATTATGTAAGTAAATATTAAAGTGAAGCACATTATTATATTCACAATAGAAAAGTAGGGAATCAAGAACAAAATAAAATGAAATATTTTAAAAAATCAGATTAAAACATAGGGCCACAGCGAAAGAAGCACGCCAGGCTTATGCGATCCTAGCACCGTGCTTTTTTTTTTTTTTTTTTTCACACTTTCGAACAAGCAAAACTAATTCTGCCACCTCAGAAAAAAAAAAAAAAAAAAAATACAAAGGGCTGTGTTACGAACTTTGTTCAGAGGCTTTTTCATCGATTATTTACAAAACCATTAAAACTTTCTTTATAACAGCGAAAATCTGAATATCCATAATTTTTTGTTAGTCACCCGTAATCCAGAAGGAATCCGTAATAATTACGGAAATTCCGTAATTGCCAATTCCGTAATCTCTGTGCGTCCTTCATAGAAAGAGTTTTCACGAGAGCTTCGATTCTCGAACGATCTCAGAAAAGCAGGAACGCATTCGGATACATCGCAAATTACAAGAGAGAGAGAGAGAGAGTTCCTGGTGATGACGTCACGGATAGAATGCAGAGTGGCGATTTCCCACAAGACATGGAATGGCTGTCTCCTCGTGGGCTGCGGCAGTTTCCCTAAACACGAAGTAGGCAGAGCTTCCACCCTTCGCGCCGCGATGCTCAAGTGACTGACAACCCATCCATTGTTGACAGCAGTAAACGAATTGAGCTCCTGACTCCACCCTCCAACATTTCTTCTTGCTCCCCAGTGCCTGCTCCATAAAACAACGCTTTCAGCCATAAAGCGCTTAGTTCTTTTACTCCACAAAAAAGCGAAATCGCGGAATTCCGCTTTTCAAGGATTTTTCTATAGAAGGACGACCCCCCCCCCCAAAAAAAAAATTTTGAAAAATTTCTCTTCATTTTTGCAATGACCTCGAGGATGACCAAAATGATGCCGAAAAAAAGCGGAATTCCGCGAATTCGCGGAAGAATCTTATGTATGGGTATGCTCCAGCTGCTGAAGCAACATGGATGAGCTGCAACACATCTACTAAGTGCACCCCACACATACTCAATGGGGTTGAGGTCTGGAGCACAAAGGTCTGTTTGCCCTCTTCCTGAGGAATGTATTTCACTAGGTGGGCTCAAAGTAGGCAACATCATTCATGAAGAGGAGCACATCCCAAACTGCCATAGCATAAGGCACGCTATTATAAGTTGCAGAATTTCAACTTTATACTAGACTGCCAATGCCAATGCCTACCCATACAAAGATTCCACCAGCACTGAGGGTATCTCTTTCCTGCATGAAGGCTGTATTATTCAGTGTTCCTTGTTCATGTCAGAAAAGGTCATTATTACTGGACTGCAAGCTGAACTATGACTAATCCACGAAAAGAACGGACCACTGTTTGCGATCCCAACTGTAATAAACTTCAGCTTACTTTGTGCAGAGAGGGGACAGGCACACTATCGGTTGCAGAGAATGCAGTCCTCCTTGGTGGGGCAAGTTGTGTGTGGTCAGTGTGGGTATACCTGTGGCCACAGTAAACAGGTGTTCAATTGTATTCTATTAGCAATTCCTATGAGCCAGTAAACCCAAATACCAACCATCTCGTGCTGTTGTTGTTGATACTGGCCAAACCCTGCCATTCTTTCTTTGTACTGTTCTGGTATACTGGAAACACATCCACAGCCTACTGATGACACTTTGAGAAACTCCAACTGCTTTTGCCACTATCTCCTGTGCCAGATCAGCTTGCAGCCTTCCAAGGTTTGGGGGTACATAGTGTTGCTCAAATATTCAACTAAAACACAAACATAGTAGCAACTTTCTATTGAATAAGAACAACTTGGTGGGCATAAAAACACACAGCCAGTTTGCTTTGAGTTTCAGTAAAGTGAACAAATGTGTCAGTGCTACTCATTTGCACGCTCCGACACCCTTCTTCTTATAACATGTATTCGTAAATATTCAACAAGCGCCAATTGATATTCACGGAGTTTATGTGGATTCTTCATAAATTATTTCAGTAACTATTCAGTACTGAACGAACTTCTGTTCAACACTTTATTGATAGAGACTTCTTACTTTGGTCATGGGCTGGTCATAGATCTTCGTGAACTCAAAGTTCTTATTAATTAGTTCAAAATATATACGCACTTGCTCACCTTGTTTATTGCTGTTGGTCATTCATATTCGGTTCTGTTCAATACAAAGTACTATTTCGTTTGGTCCCTGTTCGGAATCTCGATGTTCATGTGCATCTGATATCACAATATTTTCATGGTTTCAAATGTCATTAATCCACAATATCAATGTGATAAATAGTATAGATAAAATCCAATTCCAAACAGTATTTATCAACCTTCTTTAACAATTCCCTTCCGACCATTCATCGTAAAATCCTCTTTTTTAAAATGAGTTACCACAGATAAAAAAACCACCATGAAATGTAAAAACCAAACAAATTAACCACAATGAACGTTACATATTAAAACCAGAAGATTAAAATTCGAACAAGAATAAATCTGACATCATACAATATCCGCTGCAAGAGCACCGGCACGTACTTGCACAATCCCTCGCTACTCTGGACGAGTTTCGGGCATGTACCTCCACGGCATTTTCAACAGCTAATGAGTTTAACTCTGTCACATCTGCCACTGCACTTCCACTGCGCAAGCACACATCACCAACGTCAACCATCTTCTCTCCCAGTGTCCAAACCAATTTGGACCTTTGAACTCTTCTTTCTGTTTTTGGTTGTAATCGATTTTTCAATCTTTATTATATTTTCCCAAGATATCGAAATTAGTGTAGGACTCATTTTATTACATACTAATGGTTCATTTTTCTCAATAACCAATGACTCCTGCAATCAGAATTGCTCTCCAGGTGTTATGCACAGCCAATATCTTTACATTTTCCCATAGTGGAATAGCATTGTTTGCGATACAATACTCCATTAACAAAGTCTTACTCTCTTTTATTGTCCAATTGGTGAAATGTTCCATCAATCGAATTTTAACGTTTCTTTTTGTGCTCCCAATATATTTTGAAACTTTGAAACTACTCGTTTATTTTGGTTAACAATTGGAATACAATATACTCCAGCTCTTTTTAGAATGGAAGCAGACTCTTGATTTGAAGTTATCGATTTTATATCTTGCACACAGGTAATGAAATTGAAGTTATTTTTCAAGCAAATTTTCTTTAGAACCGATTTAATTTGAGGAATCTAAGGTAATGATCCACAAAATTTAACATTATCTGTTGTTGACATATGTAAACTTGTAATTTTACTAGAGGAATATTGCTTAATCAATTTATTCATTACTGCCAATGCAATGCCAAATTGTTGTGCTACCTCTTTAAGCCAATTTAACTCTTTATGCAGAGACCTTTTTGTCAGATGAATGTGTGAAAGCTCTTTGGATGTATGATCTAAAAGCTGCAAATTTATAATTTTTAGGATGCATTGAAGCTGCTGGAATAATATTAGCTGTAAAATTTGGCTTATTGTATACTTGATATGTTATTTTATTGTTAATATTATTGGTGAACAATATATCTAAGAATGGCAATGTATGTTCATTTTCTGTTTCAACTAACTTTTATTGTTTCATATATGCTGTTATATTCATTAACAAACTGCTGTACTTTTTCAGATTCATCTTCCCACATAACAATAATATCATCCATGTATCTTCTAAAAAGGGTTGGTTTAGGAATATTATTATTTAGTATGACTATTTTTTCAATATTTTGTAATATGACTTCTGCAAGAAGTCCAGATATGGGTGAGCCCCCTAAGCTGTTTGTAAATCTTCTGAAAGGTGAAGTAATTGTTATTAGTTATGAAAAGTAATGCTTTCTTAATGTCATCAATTTCAACTTTGCTTCTTCCTACTTTAATAAGATGTTCTCTTAATTCAATGGCTTGGTCAACAGGAGTGCTGGGATACAATGATACAACATCTATACTGGCAAGCACAAATTAACTTGTGTTTGATCTATTGTATAATTCTATTTCTTGAATAATATGTTGTGCTTTATTAATACTGTATTTGTAATTAGAATAGTAAGGTTCCAAAAATTTGTATAATTGTACATTCTAGATTTATTGTTGGTGAAATTATTTTGACACAATAGGCCTCATAGGATTACCTACCTGCTTTATGTGTTTTAACCTTCCCCAAAATTTTGGGTAGGTAGCACCTATTGGAAGATAAGTTATTTTCTTTATTACATCAGGTAAGAAACTGATTTTTCCAGATTGCCAACTGTCTAATAATCGTTTCTGTGGGATCTTTATTAACCACTTCTGTATGCAGATGATCTATTGCTTCAATCATTTTTGTATCATACTCTGTTTTGTTCACAGACCTGCCAACTTACAGAATACCGTAAAAATTTTTTAATCGATATAGTCGCTGAAAATTTTAATCGATAGATTCGATTAAATTACTTGTCGCGCATATTGATTAAATGTACCGAACATATCGATTTAAAAAAACGATGTTACCTAAATGAACCATCAACTTTTAATTGAAGTGTCTACAGATGTTTAAATTTATCGGCACATTCATATAGATTAAAATAAATTCTATACATAATTTCTCATTACTATGCTATCATTATGATCTATAAAGTGATGAAAATTTACTTTTACAGAAGTTTGCATCTAAAGGGAAGGATGTTCTACCCTTTCAATGGGACCATGTCCCACGCCGTCATGAAACATACTAAAATATTTTCAAAAACAAACCATTTTCATGTTAGGTTTTTATCTTACGGAGACACGGACGATGCAACAGTCAAATAAAAAAAATTAAATAAGTAAGAGTGACTGAGAGACACTAACTGGTAAATTATGTTCAACTAAAAATGAAGTGAACAAACATTTTGTACGAATCGCATAGAGTTCATTATAACTTTTAACAAAGGAAGTTAATTTCGTTATTTTTTTCCCATGCAGTCAACGTTATATTTATGCTTGTCACTAGAAATATGATTTGTAAAAGCATTCCTTCCACCATGCAAAATGTTGAAATTGCATCGGCACATAGCGCGAAACGCATATTTTCCTTTCTTGAAGATTTCGCAATACACGGGAATTCCGCAGAATACGAATCACGGAATATTTTATAGTACTTTTTTTCCCCTTTTATGTTGCTGCTGATAGCGAATCACTAATACTAAATTTATTACCACTCTGGGAAAAAAAATGTAAGTAAAAACTGCTATAGTAGAGGAAAAAATACTGATTACAGTGTTATCCGATTCGAGCTGGTCAGCTAGGAAAGCAGAGAGCAACTGAAAGGTTCTTTCATCTAGAAACAAAGGTTTAGGTTTTAGTTACGAATGTCATTCCCTTGAGTTCGTTCCCTCACTCCCCATCATTCCTCACAGGCGGATCGATGCCTTGTCTTTTACTAAATCCGATCCCTTTAGCGGCATCCGTTATACTTCCAAATGGCACTGATTTTATAATAAAGTTCTGTCTTCTCTTCTTGTCCTCCCCCTCCCTTCATCTTACCGAATAGAGCTTCTCTAGTCATTCCTTTTAAAAACAATCTGGGCCCATCAACGTCTGAACCAACCCCTCTCCTGCAGTAAACTAACACAATGCGTTTTGCCAGAACAAAACCAACTGTCTTTTACATCAGGCGTAACCACGGCTAAAACGTTTGAACCAGGATTTTAACTCCGATCTTATGTCTCTGCAAAAAATAAAATAAAAAATAAAAATAAAATGGCCTAAATGACAAACTGTAGAACACACGTATTCTGTTTTAGAAAATGAAAATCTCTAAATATCACACAATTCACTTCGGTTTGATAGAAGTTACAAAGCCAATGGCGCTTTTTCCCCGAACAGATAAAAAAAAAAAAAAAAAATCCACTTCCTCCCTAGATTAAACTCGTGCTGTCAAAATCCAGATATTTTAAAATTCAGAGTTGTTTACTAAAAGCCCAAAATTTCATAGATACAAAAAAGTGTGGGTTTGCAAACGCAACAGTGTTCTCCACGATACTTTACTGTTTTCTTTACGAATCCCTTAGTATGAATTAATCGATATTTTGCGTGTTTTTGCTTTATTATAGAACATTTTTTGTGCCTGTTAATTTCTAAATTAAAAAGCTGCCACACACGCGGCATTTTATAATTAAAAATTCTACCCAAAGCGGTCAATTTCCACGGAAGATATTGTGCTAAAATTCTGAAACGCGAGCGAACAAATCTCGCGCATGTGCTACTACACTGTCCCAGTGAATGCTGATAGCAACCATTTTCAATAGGATAGGTCCACTATGGGTGCTGAACAGCATATCCAAACTTCATCACAATCATGCTTTGATTTTACGCAAGTCGTCACGCCAAAAGGCGGAAGAATGAATCCCGCTCCTACGTCTTTGACCTTACCTTTGACCATTTTCAATAAGGATTAGATGAATTAGTATGTACCCCAACATATTAATTTCATTGAATCAAGCCAAGACATTTTTATGAACGTTACCGAGCGATGAACAAAGCACGGTTCGAAAGCGAAAGCGTAGAAAACTTACTGACTAACGGACCAGCAAAATAAATCATTGCTGGAGCAGCACTGGCTCGAATGAACATTGGACTTACTTTTTTTTTTTTTTTTTAACTTCCTCTTATAGTAGCATTCTTTTATTAGGTCAAATTTATTGCCAGAGAAGAAGTTACGAAACCATGCATGCCCCAATGCATTTTTAATTTCACAAAACTGGCAGTTTTTGCTTAATTTCGTCATGTTGGGTATCGATCTGGGGTTAAAAATTCCACAGATTTAAAATCCGTTGGAATTTTTTTCTACGATAACTACGTTCTGAGACAGCATTTCGAACTGGGAGGAATAAAGATAAAAGACCCTGCTCCAACGCGGACAAACCCCACGCTGGCCTTCTGAGAAGTTGCGACTCGGGAGATGAACAATGCATGATCTGAAAAGAAAGGCGGGGGGAAACAGCGTGCACAAGAGAGGAAGAGAACCAAACAGAAGGTTAAATAAGCCCAGCTGGTTGGTGTTCTAGTGTTTAAAAAAAGGCAAAACAATAACCTAAAACGTGGGAAAACAAACACCAGCAAAATGTTCCCAAATAAACACATGTAAATAAAAACTTATTCGTAACTTACATCGGCACTTTACTTTGAATGGATTAAGTTAAAAAAAAAGTTTTAATAGTGGGTGCAAAATCATCAGAAAAAGAAAAAAAATCTTGGAGAATCGCCAAATCTGTAAAATTAACATTTTGCCTGTAAAACAAGTCACATTTCCGTAAATTTTACGGGTAAACCGCATAAAACCTGGCAGGTCTGTGTTCATAATAATCAGTTAGTTGGTTTTATCTGATAGTTATTTTTATATGTGGGTTATTTCTTAATTCTATCAGTACTTGCCTTTCATATAACATTCTAACCAGTTTATTTGTTTGTTTCTTTAATGATTTTTTCCTGCAATTTGATTAATCTTATTTCTAGTTGGTTCGTGCAATGGCCAGGGAAGTTTATTATTTCTTCTACTTGCAGTATGAATTCAGTCTTTTTCAGTCTTCAGGATATGCATATTTAACACCGCAATTTAGAGCTGTCATCTGTAATTGTATTAATGGTACATCTGACAAATTGATAAAGGTTGGATCCATTTTCTTAGGTTGTTGCTGATAAATCTGCATACAGAAGTGGTTAATAAAGATCCCACAGAAAGAATTATTACACAATTGGCAGTCTGGAAAAACCATAGTTTTCTACTTGATGGAATAAACAAAAAGCAGGTAATCCTATGAGGTCTACTGTGCCAAAATACATTTCACCAACAATAAATCTAGAACGTGCATTATACAAATTTTTGAAATCTTACTATTCTAATTACAAATACAGTAATAATAAAGCACAAGGTATTGTTCAAGAAATAGAATTATACAATAGATCAAACACAAATAAATTTGTGCTTGCCAGTATAGATGTTGTATCATTGTATCCCAGCACTCCTGTTGACCAAGCCATTGAATTAAGAGAACATCTTATTAAAGTAGAAAGAAACAAAGTTGAAATTGATGACATTAGAAAGCATTAATTTTTGTAACTAATAACAATTACTTCACCTTTCAGAAGAATATTTACAAACAGCTTAGGGAAGCACCTATAGGCTCACCCATATCTGGAATCCTTGCAGAAGTCATAATACAAAATATTGAAAAAATAGTCATACTAAATAATAATATTCTTAAACCAACCCTTTTTAGGAGATACGTGGATGATATTGTTATTTGGGAAGACGAACCCGTAAAATTACAGCAGTTTGTTAATGAATATATCAGCATATATGAAACAATAAAAGTTACAATTGAAACAGAAAATGAACATACATCACTATTTTTAGATATATTATTCACCAATAATATTAACAATAAAATAACATATCAAGTATACAGAAAACCGAATTTTACAGCTAACATTCTAGCAACTTCAATGCATCCTAAAAATTACAAAGTTGCAGCCTTTAGATCATACATCCAAAGAGCTTTCAAACATTCCTCTGAAAAAGGTCTTTGCATAAAGAGTTAAAGTGGATTAAAGAGATAGCACAGCAATTTGGCTTTGCATTGACAGTAGTGAATAAATTGATTAAGCAACATTCCTCTAGTGAAATTACAAGTTTACATGTCAACAACAGATAATGTTGACTTTTGTGGATCATTACCTTATATTCCTCAAATTAGTTCAGCTCTAAAGAAAATTTGCTTGAAAAATAACTTCAATTTCAGTACCTGTGTGCAAGATATAAAATCGATGTTCATACCTGCCAACTTTCAGAAACAGAAATCTGTAAAAAAAAATCAAAAAAATCAATATATTCTATGAAAATTTTAATCGGTATATTAGATGACATTATATTAATTCAACATTTGTCGAAAACATTACGTGGTTTCAGAAATTATTGACTATATGTCAACAAAATAGTTTCCATATCATCTACTGTTTTGCACGTTACTAGAAATTCGAGCACGGGAAAAATGTCCATATAATAAAAAAATTATTTCAACTTGTCACTAACATTCCTTTTTGATGTTCCTTATAATAGTTTAGAATTTTGTTATGAAGATTACAAATTTATATGAAAAAATGTTTTTATATGTGCAGTCATATGCATCATAAGTTGTCAAAGTCCTCCAATACGTAGAGACAATATGTATTAAATGATTAACATTATTCCAGTTTTTTAACTCACGATTCACGAAATTAATACAATATAAAAGAACTTTCGAACCTTTTGATTATGATGCGTTGAATCAGTAATAAGCCATCTTGTTATCGAAGAAGGCACGATTTTTCTTTCCTGTGGTATCAGCTTCCAAGTTGAACTTCGATCTCATAATTTCTTATTATAGATGATGGTTGCATGTTTCATTTTCCGTGGCTCGATATCCCAAACTAGTTTCAATTCCTTCTTTTTGGAATCATCTTCAGTGGGTATTATGATCTACTTCTCATACACGTTGTATTTCGGCTACTTACATCGATTTTACTGGCGGCGTCCGACTTTTCACGGCAGTTGTACTCTTGTGCATGCTATTTTTGGTATTAATGCTCATTCTTAGTCGTGTTTTGATATAATTGGATGATATGAATTCCAATTCTAAATTAATTGGTGTTGCCATTCGTTTGTTGAAAATAATTAATAAGGTCTTTTATTATATTTTTTATCGTTATTTTCTTTTTCGATAAAATATTTCCAAGCGTACGGTAGACTCATTGGATCATTATTATTACAATTTATTTCTTTAGTTTTTTCAATCATTACTGCTTCTGAGGTTAATATTTGATTTTTAGTTTTATGTGAGGTTATTAATTTTGCATCATACCAATCAGGATAAGCTTCATTTTCAATACAATGATTTATTAATGATGTTTTGTTTTCTTTTTTATTGCAGTTCGATATATGTTCTTTTAATCTGGTCTTAAATCTTCGTTTTGTACTTCCTATGTATACTTTATTTCTTTCTATTTCTGTATAATATTTTGTTGGTATAGAATATACTCCGGCTTTATCAAGCATTGATCTTCTTTCATTTCCTGTAGTTAATATAGTTTCGTTATCTATGACGGTTTCTGCTAATATCATTTTTTTCTTTAACGCATTCCTTCTTTACCTATCTGTTATTGGAGGAATGTAGGGAATTTTACCAGCAAATTTTATTTCATTTTTTTGTTTATTTTTACAAACAAAATCTTACGGAGACACGGACAATGAGACAGTAAAACAAAAGAAAAAATAAAATAAGTAAGTGACTGAGAGACACTAACTGGTAAACTATGTTCAACTAAAAATGAAGTGAACAAACATTTTGTACGAATCGCATCCAGTTCAGTCTAACTTTTAACAAAGGAAGTCAATTTCGTTATTTTTTTCCCCACGCAGTCAACGTTATATTTATGCTTGTCACTAGAAATATGTTTTATAATATCATTTGTTCCACCATGCGAAATGTTGAAATTGTATCGACACGTAGCACTAAACGCATATTTTCCATTTTTGAAGATTTCGACACTGGAATTCCACAGAACACGCATCGCAGATTGTTTGATAGTACTTTTTCCCCCTTTTATATTGCTGCTCATAGCGAATCACTAATACAAAATTTATTACCACTCAGGGAACCCCCCCCCTCAAAAAAAAAAACCGCAAGTAAAAACTGCTACAGTAAAATAGTAGAAGCTTCAAGAGTTGCAATTTGAAGAGGAAAAAAATACTGTTTGCAGAGTTATCCGATTCGAGCTGGTCAACTAGGAAAGCAGAGAGCAACTGAAAGGTTCTTTCATCTAGAAACAAAGGTTTAGATTTTAGTTATAAATGTCATCCTCTGGGGTCCTCCCCTCCCTCCCCATCATTCCTCACAGGCGGATCGATGCCTTGTCTTTTACCAAATCCGACCCCTTTAGCGGCATCCTTTATAATTCCAAATGGCACTGATTTTACAGTTCTGTCTTCTCTTCTTGTCCTCCCCCTCCCCCTCATCTTACTGAACAGAGCTTCTCTAGTCTAGTTATTCCTTTACAAAAACAATCTGGAGCCCATCAACATCAGAGAACAAAACCAACAGTCTTTTACATCAGGCATCACGAGAAATGATACAGCCACTTCGTCGGTGACATAATCCCCATCTCATCCCCTGCTCTCTTTGCGGTGTAGCCACGGCACAAAACGTTTGAACCAGGATTTTAATTCCGATCTTATATCCCTGAAAAAAGGTTTAACATGACAAAATGCGGAATAAACGTATTCTGTTTTAAAAAATGAAAATTTCTAAATATCACACAATTCGGTTTTATTTTTTTCAAACAGAGAAAAAAAGTCTACTCTCTAGATTAAACTCGTGCTGTCAAAACCCGGATATTTTAAAATTCAGAGTTGTTTTCTAAAAGCCCAAATTTTCATGAATACAAAAAAGTGCGGGTTTGCAAAAGCACAACAGTGTTCTTCACGATACTTTACTGTTTTCTTTACGAATCTCTTAGTATGAATTAATTGATACTGTATATTTTGAGTGTTTCTGCTTTATAAATAGAACATTTTTTGTGCCTGTTATTTTATAAATTAAAAAGCTACCACAAACGCGTCATTTTATAATGAAAAATTCTATCCAAATCGGTCAATTTCCATGGAAGATATTGTGCTGAAATTCTAAAACGCGAGCAAACAAATCTTGCGCATGTACTACTGCACTGTCCCCGTGAGTGCTGATGGCAGACGTGAGAGAGTTAAACTCATTAGCTGTTAAAAATGCCGTGGAGATACATGCCCGAAACTCGTCCAGAGTAGCGGGGGATTGTGCAAGTACGTACCGGAGCTCTTGCAGCGGTTAGGGCTAAGGTCGATACTGGGCATTCATAATATCGGAATTGCACAATGTCAGATTCATTCTTGTTCGAATTTTAATCTTTTGGGTTTAATATGTAATGTTCATTGTGGTTAATTTGTTTGGTTTTTACATTTCATGGTATTTTTTATCTGTGGTAACTCATTTTGAAAAAGAGGATTTTACGATGAATGGTCGGACGGGAATTGTTAAAGAAGGTTGATAAATACTGTTTGGAATTGGATTTTATCTATACTATTTATCACATTGATGTTGTGGATTAATGACATTTGAGACCATGAAAATATTGTGACATCACATGCACATGAACATCGAGATTCCGAACAGGGACCGAACGAAATAGTATTTTGTATTGAACAAAACCGAATATGAACGACTAACAGCAATAAACAAGGCGAGCAATTGCGTATATATTTTGAACTAATTAATAAGAACTTTGAGTTCACGTAGATCTATGGCAAACCCATGACCAAAGTGAGAAGTTCCTATCAATAACTTGTTGAAGTTTGTTCAGTACTGAAATAATTTACCCTTCTTATTGACAAGCAAAGCACAGAGATTGTCCTCCTTACATTACAGACTGCTGATTTTTCTTTTTCTGAGACTTCATGCAGATACTGCAATACCCCCCCCCCCGTTTTTAACAGTGCAAGAGAGATAACCTCGCTCCTTTTCATATTTAATTTCCACAGTTTTATCAGCAAATTTCTAATTAAAATTTCAACACACAACTGTTACACAATAATAAAAAAATGTTCCACTTACCTGTTATTATTATACAAAATATCAGCTACTTCAGATTGAATTACCATTAGGTATTCTTGACATACTTGATCACCAGCATGAGGATTAGGTAAAGGTGCTGAACCCTTTAAGAAAAATAAAGAACAAGGAAAATTTACATGTGCTTCATTCAAACATAGTAAATAACAATTCATATTAACTAATCTCATGCTCAGAAACTCAATTTAGTAATGAAATAAAAATACATTGCTTAAAAGAGAAAAACAATTCATTGTTTAGCAGTTATCACATAATTTCCAATTACAAGTTGTAAGTCTGGCATTGCTCTTTCCTTGGCCATGTTAACATGTAAAGGCTGTAATTTTGCAGTGTGCCATTTTCTCAGGATTTTACCAATTTAACATGGGTGTCAAGTTTTATAACTGGCATCTTTGTAACAGCTTACAGTAAGAAAAGGGAGGAGGAACGAGTTTGTTAGTTAGCTATGCTAAATTTTGAGAAAAACTGATTTATAGTTGAACATTTTTGAAAACTGAAAGAGTATGTGAACATCCAAAAATAACCAAGTACTTAACAATGTGGATATTCAATAGGTGAGAAATATGCAGTCCTAAAAATTCATTCAGGATAACTGAAAGCCAGCAGCACAGCAGACAACAGTTCTTAAAATACTTTTCACCTCTGAAAGTGTTTAAATTTCAGAAGACCCAAGAAATTCCCAAGAATAACTTTATAGTAGATTTGCTATTTAAACTCGTAGAGCTTAGTTATCTAAAGGGTAATGAAGCAACATTTGCTCTAAACATGGATTGGCAAAAGTAAAAAAGTATCACCTCTGGTGTTTTAGAATATCTCCATAATGCCATGCAAATCAAAATGATTCCCCTCAAGATTAATCTGAGCAAAATCAATTTAAAATAAGTTCTGTGTGGAACCCTTTAACAGTTTAATAAATTTCATGAGGGATAAATCATGGTAACTTTATAACTTGAATGTAATGCACCTCTTGCTGCATTATGAACAGTAAGTTTTTCCTCTGACCAACCTCACTTGAAAATATCTTTGTACCAATACTGAGACTTATTCCCCGCCTTATTGATTAATTGCTTAATCAAGTTTCAGTGCCTTACAGACTTACAGAGTGAAATTAGGCTTTGTAAACAGGAATGTTCTGACAAAATTACCAGGTAAGCATTAGCAAATCTGGTTCAGTTAAACGAATGAACAGAAAATAAATGGAAAAGTGGTAGAATTGGCAGAGGATTAGAAAAATTCAATTTAAATGCGATATCAGGTTGAAGAAAATGCATGCATAAAAAGGAGTGGTAGAATTGGCCAAGAATTAAAAAATTCTATTTAAATGTGGTACATATCAGGTTGATGAAGATGCATACACAACGGAGGTGTGTTTTTTTGTGGCAAATTTCGCTTGATATAATCTGGTAAAAAGGAAGCACAATTTGTTGTGGCTCCTAGGTCAATTAGGTGGGGAATTGTAATGGTACAAGTTGTTTTTGAATTTGCTGGCATGCACTTATTGAGGCAGTCTATGGGCCAGCAAGAAAGTAGTAGCTCAGAAGACGATTTCGTATGCTGATGAAAACCAGATAGATGGAACAAAATATATATAAAAAAAGTTAATTTTTTTGGGGATCTGAAGAATATGTTGGAAATGACAACACACAAGAATAGGAAAGGCATAATGAAAGAAAATTGGGCTATGTAGACAGGAAAGTGTTCCATTCATTCAAGCCCAAATTTAGGCAATGCACTTGGAATTATTAGATTTAGTACCACGGCATCTGCAAGTTTACTTGTTGGGAAGGGGAAAATTAAAAAAAATGTATAAATTACCATGCCACAGTGGAATGGTTGCTACAAAATAAATTAAAGACATGAGTTTTCCTTTGTAATAGCACCTACTCTTACATGGCAGCTAGTAAAGAAACCAGTAGATATATTAACATGCATCAGGGGTATTAGTTTATAGAAGTAGTACAGTATTTCCAGAAGTCTACGGCAAAAGTTTACAATAAAATCTAAACACTCTACCGAAAAAAGTGTTCAGGCTGAATAGAACAGATTAATAAGATAGATAGTTAAGGCCTCAACAGGAAAATGTGATGAGGAACAGTAGATAAGGACAGAAAGTCAGAAACCATTGTAGGAGATCAAAATGGGGGAGGGCTCCAAGTGTTAAAAATGCTTGTCACAGTCTAAAAAAGATAGCACAAAAACTTGTCAAAATGCTAAGCAATCCATTAAGGCTGCTAAAAGAAGGTTCTTGTGGGATTTTTAAGATGTACTGAATGAAAACCCTAGGACTAGTAAACAGGCAACTTAAAAATGACACAGATGCTAATGATGGTGACCAAGAAAACACCTCAGGTATTCATGAAGTAAGGGATAATAATACTTAATACAGGGATAATATTTCATTCCTAAGTGTGGTAAAACAAAATCACTCTAGAACAGAAGTCTTTATAATATTTTATTCCTAAGCAGGCAACAACAAAATCACTCTAGAACAGAACAGTCTTTAGTATAGCAGAATGGCAAGTATCTTTTGTTTACCACCTGGATCATTAAGAGGACATGAGAAATTGGTTTAGTTCCCGAGGTGCAGATCAGCATCGTGCTGAATAATAAAAAAAAAAGTTAAGACAATTACTGTGGCATCATCTTGTGTTCTAGGCAACATTTATTCAAGCACCTTGAGTAACAAAATGAGAAAAGTGTCTGAAAATTATCTGGATGAAGGATTGCAATTTCAGGAAGATTGAGGAATACCAGTATAATACATTTCCACTCTGGAAAATTTCATTACACGAATCAGGATTTGCAAAGGGTGTTTATTAATCTTCAGAAGACTTCTGCTTGGGCACCTGGGAACAGTTCAACTTTCAATTTCCTTAAATTTTTGACTATTCAAACTTAGATTTTCAACTACCTACCTCACACAGAAGTAACAAATACAACATAAAGCTGAGTGACTAGTTTATTATGTATATCTGCTTTCTCCACGACGAAAACTACTACTTCAGTGACTGAATGATATGCTCATACAATGCTATTCCAAGCATCTAGGTTGGTTTCTAGAGAAGCTCTCTCTGTGTGTGTAATTAAGTATTGTGAATGGGAAAGTTAAAGAATTTATATTCCATTGAATGTGGCATGGTAATGCTAGAAGCACCACTATTAGTATCTCAGAAACAGCAATATAATCTGACTGGGTTATACATGGTAATATCTTGGCTGTATTAAGATTTTCCTGATTTTTTTGTTTTCCAGGGAGTGATTCCTGGAAAACAAAAAAAAATATCAGGAAATAGTACTGTAGATGGTAACTGATCAGACAGGGTGGCAATGAAAGAGGCAAACTGGTATGAGATACAACTTGTATACACTGAGAGGACAGAAATTATGGAATACCTGGTTCCTGGGAACACGACACAGACATCTTTCACGCTAGTGAATGAACAAACCACTTGCAGGTACATAAGCAGAAGTGCTGCATTCACATAGATGGTAATTCCATGTCAGTATGGATAAATACTGTGAGTTAATACAGTTTGAAAGTGGGATGATAGTAACTGGCCAATGCATTGGTCACTATCACAGAGGTGATATAAGAAACACAATATCCTTGTTTGACACTATCAAGAGTGTATCATGAATACACCATTTCTGGAATAACAGCGTATCGTGGGCGGACAAAGTGGTGGATGAACGTGGCCATCGCATCTGTTTCACATAGTTGCAACCAAATGGAGAGGGACAGTGGCACAAATCACTGCCAACTTCAACAAAAGAGGTGCCAGAAACATCTCCACTCAAACCATCAGGCAATCATTAGCTGAAAAAGGTTATAGGAGCTGCCAACCCACCTGAGTCTCATTGCTAATGCTACATCACTGGACTGTATGCCTTAATTAGGCAAAAGAAATTGGCAATGGACCTTGGATGATTGGACATGGGCCTCCTGGTCCAATGAGTCTTGGTTCCAATTATTTTGCATGGACGGGAGAGTGCGGATCTGGCAGAAACTGCATGAAGTGATGGACCCAGCATGCCAACAGGGAACTGTTTAGGCTGGTGGACACTGTTATGGTCTGGGGCATGTTCAACAGGCATATCTACAGGCATCTCTGAAAAGACCACATTACGTATCCATCCTTGCAGACCATCTGCATCCATTTAAGGTCATCATGCACCCATAGAGTAATGGACTCTCCCAGAAGGATAAGGCTTCTCCTCACAGAGCAGCAGTGACTAGAACATGGTTAGAAGAGATTTCTGCAGAAGTTTCTGACCTGGAATGGTCTTTCCATTCATCAGACACAAACAATGCAGAAAATTTTTGGGATGCTGTGGAAAGGTTTATTTGATCCTCTACCACGGAATGCAGCAGAATTATGGACAACAATGCTGTAATCATGGGTGGAGATACCAGTGGAATACTCTTGTGACATATTGGATTCAATGCATCACTGTGTGACTGCCCTTATCTGGGCAAAAGGTGGGTCTATTCATTACTAGGTAGGAATCCTACAATTTCTGTTCCTTCAGTATATATACGTATATGTTCATAGGTTCAGCGAATAACCCAAGCAACCCTTAAGAGCTATACGCCGCCTTCTACTTCAGGTGTCATGTCCAGACACGGATATTCGGCAATTCATCACTGTGGGCTGCACATGGACATAGTGACTAACATTCTGGGGAAAATACTATTATGAGGTGGTTTCCCATTGCCTGGCTAATCTAGTGTCAATCAAACAAACATCGGAAAAGGCTTGGTACACCCTGTGGCAATTTTAGCGCTCCATCCACACATTTACAGAATCCCTGGAACACTGAACTGTATGGTTGGGCGCACATGATTTGATTGCAACAAGCATCTACCACACAGACACTAGTTTGGCAATTAGCCAACTGTGCCACACTGGTAGTTATAAGAAGCTATACACATGTATGTCCCTAATTTGGAGCCACTGGTTCCATGGAAGGAAGACAGCCAGCGCTGTAATAGAAACACACAAACTACAACACATCAGGGACTTACTGGCCTATTTTGGACAATATGCCATCTTGTTAACTACAGTTGAAATGTGCTAAGAAACATACGCACAGAATAATGGAGGTTGGAAAAGTGTCACCTGGTTTGGAGGATGACAATTCCAGATGTTTCGCACTGATGGGATGACCAAACTATGGGGAAATCCTCACGAATCCATTTTGCCAGTAGGCAACAGTATATCAACAATATTCAAAGAAATTAAAACACTTCAAATAGTTTTTATATTAATTCATTTTTGTACAAATGTTGCTGGCTGTTACTAACAAGGAAAAAAAAATTCTGTTTTCCTCGTCCCACATGGGCACGAACGGTACAATTCACAAATTCAGTATATGATACATGATTGTACTCACAGCTTGCGACGATTGTGTTTTACTCGTGACATCACAGCAACGAATCAGCAAGCTCACAACTTGGTACAGCTTGCCTAACTCTGCATATTGGTACTTAATGGGAGGACCAGGGCCTTCATCTAAAGCGACTTTCATGAATGTTGAAGGAACATTTAACTGAAGAAGTTGCATTCTCTGTAAATACAAACAAGACAAGTTACAAACTGAAGGAAAATAAAACAAATTTACAAGTAGAAATATAATGATTGCACAACAAATTTTTTTGTGGAACGTGAATAATAACAATAATAATAATAAAGGTTATTTGGGATTTTTACTTTTTTAACATTTCTAGACAACTCTGTAATTTACCTTGAAATAAAACAAAACAATTATATTTGAATTAATGTCCCCTTAAAAACAACCACTCAGTGATGCTACATTACTCAACACATTTGCAGAAGCCCCCCCCCCTTTGGAGTTGCCTTATAACACATTTTCATGAATTTTCTCAAAGATACCAAATCTTAACTTTTTGCAACTGAATTTGATTAACTAGAAACAGCAAAGTCTGGCGAATAAAAGACATGATCAGACTGGAAGACACTGCTTTTGATCAAAAACTATTTAACTGAAAGTGAACCAGTATCTTTGAAGTAATACAAGACATGACATACACTTACAAAAAATTGAGAAGAAATGTTCTGCCTTCAACTGTGAAGAATTATTACGTCAGGGAGATATGTTTCTCACTGACTTTAATGATCTGAAGTACTGGAGATATGAGACAACTATTCGTACCTGGATGAGAAGAGGGTAATTGACATTATGAGGAAACATCAGATTGCTTTGACTAGAACAAATCTGAAGGTTATTGAGAAAGTTAGCTATAACTGCTTAGGTTCAATTGTATCTGAAGTAAAATAAAATAAATAAATAAAAAAAATACAAAAATACAATGAAATTCAGCACCTTGAGCTAAGATCCTTATAACATGCACTTTTTGCTCTTTTCAGTTCATCAAGAGTAAAATTTTTATTGTAGCAACAGTCCATGTTAATTTCTCAATTAACAGTGATCCCAATGTTTTAGTACCCAAACTTTATCTAAATTCTCTTTGATTTTTCTGCACCATGCTGAATACTCTTTCTGTTGGAGCATTGCTATGTGGCACCACAAGCACAGACAGCATTAATTTAGGTAAAAGGGAGTATTTATAAGTACCATCTCCATTTCTGAGTTCACTAATTTTATGTCAGGCAATGTCCATCCTTTCACATTCTGTTATATCTGGAGGAAATTGATCATTCTGGTAACGTGCAAATTCAAGTTCCAACTCATCACTATCTTTACAACACTGAAACAAGATCCGCAAAATACTGAGCAGACCGACAGTTTGCAGAATGACGTGAATTTACATTTGCCACAGCTGCATGGTTATAAAACTCATCCTGTAAAGGTATTTTTTTTCAGAACATAGTTGCATGCTGCACAATTTTTTTTTTCAAACAGATGAAAAAAACTTTATTTCATTGCTTGAAAATTTTGCATCTTTTATAAATGATCTTGTCGTTGATCCAATAACAAATTCATCATCATTTTTTTTTGGTTTTTAAGCTTCATAAAATCAACATTAAACACAGATTCAGACTTCGAAATGGCTGAAGGTATTATGAATCGAACAAGTACTTCAAAAAACAGTTTAGACAATTCATCCTTTACAATATGAATACAAGGCTGTTCTTTTTGAAGGGTAACATTCACTTAGGTAAATGTTGTAATGACAGTACAGTTTTGTCTCAGGTGATTCAAGTAACTTCTTAATTGTGCAAAACCGATTACTTTTCTTTTCTAAAACTTGAATATCACAAGTAAAAAAATCATGCAAAGGTTCCTATTGTTCTACAATCCTATTCAGAGCACTTAAAAGAGAAAGCCAACGAGTAGATACATGCTTCAATAACTTGTGAGCTTTTTCACCACACACACTTTAGCATACTTTTAATTCATTTTTTTTTCGCTACTTTTTTCCAAGTAATAATATATTTGGACAACTAACATTTCTACATCAACTGGTAGCACTTTTACTGCTTTCTGAGCAGCAAGATGTATCAAGTGGCACGGACAACCAACAACTTTAATATCTGGCTGTTTGCTTTTAATATAAGCTGCTGCACCTTTGAAATGGTCAGTCATAGTGCTCGCATTATCACAACAAACGGATACACAATTATTCCGCCCTATGCCCAGTCTTGTTAATTCAAAATTAATTAAGTTAAATATTCCTTCTCCAGTATTATCAGAAGAATCTAACAATGACAGCAAAGTGGTTATGATTTGGCCCTTTTAATGAGCATAATAGCTAACAACTAGGGGATATAGCAATTTGGCCTTGATGTCATTGCTGCCATCAGTCGCTAATGCAAATGAATTATTTTTAAGTATATCACAAATCTTAGATTTGCTGGAATCCGCCATTGTGCGAATGATGGCACCTATTTTTGTGCACCCACTGCTGTATTTCTTAGCAATAATGGAGTCTGGAAACATTTTCGTGAACAATGGACCTGCAACCAAAATTGGAATGTTATGTTCGATTAGAAATCTTGCAAAAAGATTTTCGGATCACACAGTACTAAAATCATATTACAAAATAATGAAACACTGTGATTTAAGGCTTTACTTTTTACAAATTCTACATGTTTTTTGCTTGCAATGTGGCACCGACAATCGTCACAACCCTCATGAACCACAGAAAAATTCAAAGTACATACTGTACAATAGGCATACCCGTCTTTCTCAGATGATGCAACAATACAGGGCCACTGTTTGTAATATTCCTCTTTAAATTTCTGGCAATTCTTCAATTTTTTGGGTGGCGCTGAAGCTGCTTCTTCATTCTGACGCTTTTTCAGGAAACAATCCATCTTCGTAAAAAAGAAACGCGCAATACAACCGTACACACTAATGAAGCGAACTTAGCATGTGCAAAACTCGAAGTAGACTCACTGACGCGGGCCCTAAGTCCTGAGACAACGCGAGCAGAACAGGTAACATTGCCAGATTTCAGTTCAAAACTACCACCAGTAACAATCAATTTGATGCATTCGGAATCGCCCAACGCTTACCCAGAGCGAACTTCAGCACGCGAACATGCATTGCGCGAACCTCCACTTACCACATGATCATACTGTTACACCAATTCCAGTTTATGACAAAGAGCATTTATATATATCCTGAAATATTAGCAAAAACACTAATTTTGAAAAACAAAAGGAAAATCCATAGACTCGTCTGTAGTTTCAACAAGGTTTCTGTAGTCAGAAGACTGAATCCGTAGAAACTACGGACATTCCGTAGTAGTTGGCAGGTATGCAATTGTAAAAAAACAACAACAGCACCCTGATTTTTTAGTTCCAGAATAATTTTTCATTCCCCCCTGATTTTTTGGAGCCATTTTTATTTTCAAATTTTTTAAGAATTCCAAGTTTTCCGTCTTCTAGGTTGCAAGGGAACTCTGTTTACGATGCCATATGAATAACAATCAGAAGTGGATTCTATTTCTATTGGAGGTTTAATGACAACTGTGAGCAATTCAATGGGCTATAAGCAGTCGCCTGTTCCTAATTTAGAGCCACCGACTCCAGGGAAGGGATACAGCCAGTGCCACAAGACAAACACAACATCCATGTCTCACCAGGATTTTAAACTGGACCTATCTCGGACGAACGATCAGAAGACATCGTTTAGACCATTGCGCCACCGGGTGGCAAAATCAGAGGTGGAAAGCAATCCAAAAGATGGAAGGGGGTCAAAATCACGCAGTGGTTGACAAATTTATGAATGTGATTTGGTGCCGTTTTCCGATCTCAAAATCAATGGGCCCAAAAATATTTTTAGATCGAAAAACCCATTACCAGATCCACGCACTCGCAATGAGAGTGAATGCTTTTTCTCTGTGGTTGCCCCAAAAAGCCCCTTTTGGCAAAGAGGAGGGCTAGAAAATATAGAAGTCAAGAAAAAATCAGGTAAATTCTTTCATTCCCCCCCCCCTTTGGTGATCTGTCAAGGTAAGCTAGCCCTCAGGTTTTGATGGTTATGTAGAGGCAGAAGTACTGGTTAGTTTAGTTAAGCAAGTGTTAAAGTGTTTGATGAATATTGCCTTGGTATCTTGTTGTGCTTCTCTTTGCACTTTATTTTGAGAGCTGATTTTCATGGAATTGTGTAAGTGTTGGAAAGTGTGCGGAAAGTTCTAGTATTTAGTGTAGCATAAATGAATTTAGTTAATGCCTAAGTAATTTTGCATGGTATATGTAGTGGTAAAGTATATGTAATTCTGTCACTAACTCCGACGATCGAAACGTCGGGTTGACGGAAAAAAATAAATAAAAATCGTAAGTGGTGTGCATAATCAATTTCGTAATTACAGTCATGTAATTGCTATTTCTTTGTTTATATTAACCTGTAAACTATAATTATGTTAAAGTATTCATAAATTAGTAAATTAATCGTATCGTAACGGGTTTGTAACGAAGAACAAACACGGGAGTCGTGTCTTGTTGCCGTGTCCTATAATTAACCGTTATTAAATTGTGTATCTATTTTTATTTTGTAACTAGTTGTGATTGGACCTATGTAAGGTCAGCACTTAACTCTCTAAGAGGACTATTTAGGAAGGGTAATTCCGTATCTTTGGGGAAGAAAGAAAAAGCTAGGACATCTTCACGAAGCTATTTTTATGTAATCACGAACTCGATTGAAACTCGAAACGGGATGGAAAGGAAATTAATAATGAAGCGCCAGAAAAAGGGTTATTATTCATTTGATTAGGAAAATGGCAGGCAGTAAAGTTTTTTTTTGTTCTTCGTAATTCCGATCGTAGAAAGGGAAAGATATTATCCTTACCGTCGGCGAGGCATGAATCTGATCGTACTAATTTAGCGAAATGTAATTGTGTAAAAGATGTTAATTTTTCTGAATTTGTAAAGGTGGTCACCATTTTTGCCCGGGTTTTTAGGAGTTTCTTTGTTCAAAACGAACTCAAAGGGAGGTCCACAGTGAGCTTGGCTTCCTCCAAAACACGATCATAAATCGTAACCAGGCGCCGTCGCGATGTCGGACGTTTCGCATTCTTTCTCACAAGCTCTGCAATGGCTTTCGCCAAGTATTTATGCGTAAAATGCCAGGAGAATGCTTAAAATCTGTTACCAACTGCAAATCCCTGTGTGCCGAGAGAAAATTCCGTCGTCGGCCATCTTTTCTTTTGGGAGGTCAGGTCAAAGTTCAAGCCTGACTCTGAGAAGATGCGAGCAAGCGATTTCTGGGAATTGCGTCTTTCTCTCCGCCTTCTGACTTAACTTCGGGCCAATTGCCTTCCGCCATTTCGGGCGCGTGCGCAAAGGATTCGGCGAGGAGCGGAGAATTTTGGTGTGTCGCTCAGAAGACACTTCACTTCAGTCTATCCTGCAATCGAGACTCCAGTCTTAGATTTTTCATGAGGGAAATCCCTCAGAAGTTCGCCAGACGAACGCGCTGATGTCGACCTTGCCGAAGCATTCCATCAGGCCGCGATGGCCCCAAAACGGTAGGATCGTTTCCTGTCATTCCCCCCCCATGGCTCGAAAATTACTCTGCTGAGCCCTAGTTGTTTGTAAAGTTGAGATGGCGCGAAAAGCCTTACGTCGTCCAGACGTTCCGAGGCACTAGCGGGCATTACTACACTTCGTAACCAGCTCCGTAACATCGCTGCCGCCTGTCGCCGTGTGAGAGAGAGAAAGTTTCCTCAAAGGCCGGCATCGGGAGTAAGTAGAGAAAAAAAAAAAAAAAAAAAAAAAAAAGAAAGGAGAAGAGGGAAAATCCTACCATGTCATCATAAGAGCATCAGGCCCCGTTTCTATGGCGTGCAGGCTCTCATAGCGACAGCACAAACACCAATTCGGCATCAAAAGGAAAATTTAAGGAGGAGGAGAAACGAAGAGAAAAAAAAAAATAATAATAAAAAAAAAAATAAAAAAAAATGACCACCTAAAATTGAAAAAAAAAAAGTGTCTTGATCAGAAATGGAATGATGTAAAAAGTTAAAATTCAGGGGTGAGAAAAAAATGGGGGAAGGTGAAATTAAAATGGGAGGAAAATAGAGAAATGCAAATGTATGTTTGGAATTAATGGTCTGGCCAGAACCAACAAATGTAATATAATGTCATTGTGTATTTTTTTTTTTGTAAAAATGTCTAGTTAATGCCAGTGACCAAAGAAATGGATTGAAGTATATTAATTTTGGTTTTCTGTTAGAACAGGGTTTTTCGTTAGCTCAAATGAGAGGAAAACAAAGAAATGGATTGAAGTATATTAATTTTGGTTTTCTGTTAGAACAGGGTTTTTCATTAGCTCAAATGAGAGGAAAGGGACAGCAGAGTAGGATATTGAAACGGCATGCCTTCCCTAGGAAAATTGTGGGGGGGGGGGGTGAAATTTGATTTTTGGCTCAGGTAGGGGAGCATACCTCTTCCAATAGCCTATTTTTTTTTTTTTTTGTTGGTGTTTCACCAGTAAGAGTAGCAACTGTACTTATGCATAGATCTTTTTTTGTCATGATTAATGTGGGGAGTCCTGGCAGTGACTTGACATTTTTGTTTGTTTTGTTTTCTGTTACTGTAAAGTAAGAAAAAGATTTTTCCAGGTAACTGACCAAAATCAGTGTGTTGTGAAAAAAAAAAAAAAAAATTAATGTCACTCTTAACCATCTAAATCTAAATTGTAAAGGGCATCTAGCTCAAGGTTCAACATGTAACAGATATGCACATTGAGCATTAAGCTCTTAACACTCTTTGAGTGAATGATCCCATCCTTTGATGATTTTGTAAGGCAGGCTGGTAACTAAATTGTGCCACTTACCTCCCTCATCCTCTAAACCACACAGGTGAAAACTACTTGGTTTGCAGACCAGGGTTTCTGAGAGGATTATATTTAGGACTGTTAACATACGCTGGATTCTAAAATTCATAGCTAAATTCTTTTTTTATTTGGCCTAGCCACCTAAAATTTCCTTGTATTGAGTTGTTTGCCAAGATGTGCCTGGGAGCACAAAATAAATTTTTAGTTAACCTGGAACATATGTTTAATCAAATTATTTTGTGTCATATGTGAATTTTTCTTGTCGGTGGTGGTGGAATCACCTTCCATTTACTGGGAGTCTTTAGGATCGTACCTTGGGTGATAGTCGTTAATGGAAAAAATTCTTAATTGGGGTCCCTAGATAAGATCACCGACCTTTTTCTTCTTTTTTTTTTTTTTAGAAAACAAAATTGTTGTAATAATTTGCATTTTTTAGAAGTAAGTTAATCATCATAATAGAATAAAGTCGTAACACCAAACCACATCGTATCAAATGTCTGAAATTATAATATCAAGACCTTGGCAACAGTTCCAAGATAAAGTAACATGCACTAAGCAGATAATGCAAGGTCAACCATGATCCACAATTGAGGATGACCATTACATAGCCCCAAAAGTAAAGCTCAATAAATGCACGACAGCTCGTCAACAGGAATATCAGTATCACGATAGACTGTATCCAGAAGGTTAATTTCTTCCTCATATACTGAATCTTTGGACAACAAATATCAAGTGAGGGTCACGTCGAAGAAGAAATTAACAGACATAAAATTTGGCTGAGTGCATTTGGAAGAAACAGTACAATTTTCAAGAGCAATTCACCATTATTGTCTTAACAGTTGATTCTTTTATTAAAATGTGTCCTTTCAGTTCTTACTAGAAGAACACATTTTAATAAAAGATTAAACTTCTAAGACATAAAAGAGACAGGGACCATAACAATAACAAAAAAATATACACAGGGTGCAGACAATTCAGAGAAGCATCAAGAGATGCATGCTTGGTGTAATCAAAGAAAAGACTCCTGGATCTGGAAAACAAGAGCGGATGCCATTATGATCATAGTAAAGATCCTCCAGTCACACTGGGCTAGACACATTGTCAGAAAAACTGACCAGAGCTGGACAACAGAAATACTATTATGAATACCAAGGGACAGGAAAAGACCATATTGGGAGATGGGTGGATGAAATTTGGAAGCTTGCTGGAGCAACATGGAAGAGAACTGCTCAAAACAAAGAGTTATGAAAAAAGGCTTGGGACAGACCTTTGACCAGCGGTTCATTGGGAATGGTAATATTGGATCTTGTATCTGCAATTCAATACTCATCCTCATAGAGGGAATATGGGGTGCTTAAAAGGATTTTTTTTTTTTTAAAGTCCTGTTGACTTCCTTCAGCAGCCATGTGAATCAAATAGTAGTGATAATTTTGGAAAACAACCATTGTTGGTAGCAATTCCTTAAGAAATGCTGCTGTACCTTTTAAATGCTATATTGCCATGTTAGAATTATTACCAGTGAAAGACTGTTCCCAGATAATGTTTATTCCTTTTCTTACACAGAATTTAAATTGGTTAAGCTTCCACAAAGCCCTATGTTCAAACTATTTGGCTGTTCTGTCATTCACTGTCGCACTCCACATACATTTATATCAAGCAATAACTGAATTAATCCTGTTTTTCAAATATTTCACTTCAGTACATAGACAAAAAAAAAAATAAAATAAAAATAAAATGGCATCAGATAAATTGCCTGCTTGTAATCTGTAAATCTAACAATCTGAAGAAGTTCTTGGGTTTAATTTTTAGAAGGTGAATACATCCCATCTTAAGAAACTTAGCAATGGGTTACATACTTTATATGGCAATCTCTCAAGTATTTTCAACAACACTGACTCTGGAAAAGAAACCTTTCAGCAAACAAAATAGTTTTATTTTGCACTGACACTCATTTTTCCAATATCAGGCTGTTATGACAACTGTGCAAGGTCGCACAGTGCTTCCTTTCACGGATTTAGCAGCAACGGTTGTAGGAAAAATGGAACCCATGGACAATGTTTCCTGGTGATTCTAAAAATACATGGCGGTGAGTAATGTATACTAGCCCTCGGACTATTCGCATATTAGTGTATTCAAATAGTATTCGATTACCAGAATACTGCTACTCGAATATCCGACATTAGTTATTTGACTATTTGGTTATTCCAATAGCACAATATACTCCGTAAAACATGCACCTGCCAATGTATATCGTAATACGCAATAGTGAAACACCAGAAACCTCAGTTAGACCCATTTGGACTATGTTACCGAAGACAGTATTGACAAACATGTTGTTTACCGGAAACTGCGTTGGCGTAGCAGCAAGCATTCATGGTCAGACCAGGTCGTTGACCAAAAACAGTGCGATAAACAGATTTGATTTGCATCTACAAGACAACGAGCAGTGAACTGCTATTGGTCCGTGAACCGGTCTGACTATGAATTCTTGCCGCTGCAAGCTACTTAAGCGGGGAACTAGCTCCCTGTCGGAATGCGAGCTAATCGCAGTGGATGAGGCACTATAGAGTAAGCAATGAGTCATCAAACGTTGAAGAGTATTGCATGGTGTTTTTACAAATGATCTTCCGATGGCTTAGAAGCAACCTGCAAAATATGCGATGCCATTTAAGGTGCAAGGGAACCACTTCTGCATTGTGGAATCACCTGCGATTCTTATATGGGGAGCAAGAAGGAGTACAATCCGTGCTTAGTGAGGGTTTGTAGAAAAACAAGTGAAAATATGATGAAGCCAGAAAGTGTGGATGAGCCTAGCCATGTAGATTTGCAGGGACCATCCAGTAGCCCATCGGTAAGTGTGGCATCCTCCTCGACATCTGTAACTAGCAACCGTTCATCCAGAACTTCTAAAGCATTTCAAACAAGATCATGCGGCAAGGATCATACAAGATCAACTTCCTATTGACTTTGTTGAGGGCAATGGTTTCCGTAACTTCACGGAAGTAATTGAGCCAGGATAAGAGGTTTCCTGTTCCAAAACTGTATCTACTTGCATAGATACAGCATATACAGGTAAGCAATGCTACTTGCAAGAAAATATTGCGAATTACGACTTTGTTGCACTAGATATGGATTCTGGAAGTCCTTTGGTTATGGACTTTTACTTCACGAAAAATGCACACTGCATGGACAATAACTGGGAGAAACAAACTTTCACACTGTCAACAGAGGAGATTGGCGAGAGACACACAGCTGTGAACTTGCAAGAGCACGTAGAAACAGTTGGTGAATCGGACATTAATAATAGATTAGCTGCGATTATTACAGACAATGTCAGCAATATGACAAGGGTAGCAGATGCTCTGGATCAAGATGGTGGTGTACGCTGAGCTGCCCATACTATGCAGCTGAGTGTGCAGAAAGGTCTCAAGTTAGAGGTTGTAAAGGATATAGTTGCTAAAGCATCAGCAATAGTGACACATTTCAGGCACTCAACTGTGACAACTGCATCATTGAAACATAAGCAACATCAGCTGGATCTTCCTGAGGTAAAACTTATTCAACGGTGTCCAACCCATTGTAATTCGGAGTACTTCATGTGTGTAAACTTGATTAGGAACAAAACTGGAGTGAATGCCGTACTGGGTGATCGCTCGGTAACTAAAGTCAGTGTAACACAGCGTCTGGAGCTTACAGATGTGCAGTGGACAACATTAGAGGGACTGATAACAGTTCTTAAACCTCTACAGGTCACAACAACTCTATTCTGTTCACGTGAAGAATGCCTGTCCGCGGTCAGGCCTGTAGTTCGAAGTTTGCTTAACATTCACCTTTCCACTAAGGTAGATGATAATCCCCTTATTCGATTGTTCAAGGAAATAGTTTACCAAGATTTGCGCGAACGTTTCCTGATGGACTGGACCGAAGGAGAGGACAAACCTAGCAAGCAGCAAGTGCCCTGGACCCCAGATACAAAGATTTGCAACACAAAGAAAAAAAGGCAGAGGGATGCTATGTGGGACTACATCACTTCCAAACTTGAAGAGCTCAATCCAAATACTCCAGAAATAGGGTCTTCACAAGAGAGACATCGAACTGCTTTGGATTTTCTCTTTTGGCAAGAGTCCATAGCAACAGAACCTGTGCAATAACAGCTCCAGCATTACAGAAGTAACACTCCCTTAGAACACAATGCTAGCCCACTGAAATGGTGGAAGGGCCATCGTGAGATGATCCATACATACAAATACATACCACTAAGCTGTTCTCTGAAATGCAGAGGTTAGCTCCATAAAGAAACACAAACTACCAGATAACTTTTACTGTTGCCATATCAAACTTATCCATTTACAGTGATCCTGACATACAACTCTGGCTTCACTGACATCCATACATTTCTTTGTGCCTTTTTAATCAGGTAAGTACATCAGTGTGGGGGATTAGCCCACAGCTGACGGTTCTAGTTGGTCATTCAACCTAAGGATTGTTGAACAAAACCCAGTGAGTTGGGGTCTTTGCAACAATGTCACACAGAACTGGATGGCACCTCTCCTAGATTCACAGAGGCTCTTGTTGCTGTTCTGTGTGCCATTGTTCCCAAGGAGTGTCCCAAGGAGGCAAACCCAACTCTCGCTAAGATTGCCTGCTAAGACTATCACTGCAGTAGATAAAATGGCCATGTGATACCGTACTATCCAGGCAACTTCGGCATCCACTGAGAGGGTCTTTTCAAAGGCTGGCAATGTAGTTTCAGCTAAACATAACGGCTTAAAACCAGAAAACATAAACAAACTAGTCTTTCTTTTTCAGAGCAGCCACGCCAAACGAGATTCCGGATGTAGTTTACTTTAATTTTCTCCGATGTTTAAGGTCTATGACTAGCATGACTGGCATGATTACATTTGCTTGTTTACTATTTGTACGTATTGAAATTAATCATGTATTGTTTGTATGCAATAGATCAACTGCTGGCAATGTGGTTTCAGCAAAACGTAATGTTTTCCATACCAGAAATCATAAACCACTAGTCTTTCTTCTTCAGTAACACTGTGCTGAATGATGTTCACAAAGCCGTTTATATTATATTTGATCTTAAAAGTTGAGGCCTCAAAGTGGCACAATGGTTAAGGTTACATTTCGTTTAATTGTTACAAACTGTATTTTGAACATATAAGTCAGTTTATGTATAAATTGCTTTCCTTTATTGTGCAGTAAATGGTTTCTCAACATCACGTATCGTAGCATTGCATATTGGACACCTTACACCTTTCCTTATTGACAATATTATATAACGTGGATCCAGCTGTTTGTTTAACCAGTGCATATTCGAACAAATACTTGAACAGAACAAAATATACAAATATAGCATTCGGTTAACTGTGTATTCGGGTTTTATTCAACAGATATTTGTCTCAAACAGAAGTCGGCGATCTTTCCACATTTATAAGTGAGTCACGGAAAAATTATCATGACTTCTGTTTGATGTTCCTAGTCCACGTCAATTGTGTGCATTAGATGTTCGTCTTCTATTGCTAATCAAATAGTCGAATACAGAATAATTTGGTTTCAAGTCTGAGCCCCAATGTGTACCTGACACTGCTTTGTATAAATGCTTCACATAAATTCATGATAGAACTACCAATATGATCTCAGGACATGGTTATCATTTGAAATGATAAATGAGTGTCAGCAGAAAATATAACTTTTCCAATGACACACAAACAAGACATGAAATTAATCGGAAAAATTTCTCCATATTGGGTACAGAATATTTCTTGGCTGTTAAGTTGGCAATCTTGACAAAACAAAAATTCTTAACATTCAGCCCACTCAAAACTCTTTTAACTCACTTTTGTAGGTCATTATTTTATTGTTTGCCAAGAATAGAAGAATCAATGCCAAACAATAGACATGCTGTTGCTTTTAACTTCCCCTAGCACAGCCTACTTCAAGCCAATACCATTAAATAACTTATATAAAATTCCATAAAGGGGAGTGTGTGAAAGATGGATTCACTTGAAAACAATGTCTTATTCTTCAAACCCTACAAGCTTAAGTGCTACCAACCATACCTGAAGGTGAGATGTAAACCAGTCTATCACACGATAAGCTGCTTAACAAACAAGAAAAAGAAAATCCTATTGTCGAATAATACTTGGAAACATACACAATTTTAAGCTTCAGTATAAGTATAAATTAGTGTTGAGGTACCAGCTAGTTCTGTGTGACATCTACCAAAAGACCCCAACTCACTGGGTTTTGTTTCAGAATCCTTAGGTGGAACAACCAACTGGAACTGTCAGCTGTGGGCCATATTACCCCGCACTGGTGTACTTTCCTGATTAAAAAGATACACAGAAATACTTTCACGGACTCCACTGTGGGATATGGTGGACCTACAACACCTGAGAAAGATGGTCGACTACAGAAACGACATAGAAATGGCATATGAGAAAGAGATCTTGGCTGAGTGAGCGTAAGATTGGTGTATGGAATACTAGAAGAATAAACGGAAACATGAATGAGGTGATTGAAGAAATGATTAAGTATAGATTGGATGTGCTGTGTGTAAGTGAAACCATAAAGAAGGAAAGTGAGATAGAAGAAGTGAATGGAATAGTGATTGCGGTCTGGAGTGTTGGATAATGTGAGAGGACAGGCTGGTTGGTGTAGGTGTGATTTTAAGAGAGAAGATGAATAACTTGATTAACTATAGCTGCATAAGTGAGATAATTCTTTGGATTCATTTGAAAGTGAAACTTCAGAGAATAGTAATTGCCATAGTGTATGCTCCCTGGGACTCTAAACCTTATGTTAGGAAGGAAGATTTCTGAAATGAGTTAAAAGCTGTTTTGAGCCAGTATAGTGCTAAACAGAAATTTACAATAGCAGGGGATTTCAATGCTAGAGTAGGTGTGCAGAATGCAATTTTTGATAATGGTGAAAGATTAATTGAGCTTTGCATTGACAGTGGTTTGTGTGTATCTAACACATTTTTCAACCACAAGTATATCAACACACATGTTTGGGAAAATTGTACTATGGGACAAAACAGTAAGTGTAATAGATTTTGTTGTTTATGATCAACATCTGAAACACTTAATTTGTTGACACTCGTGTGACGAGAATTGCGGATGTTGGCTCTGATCATTACTTGGTAGTGTCACGAGTGAAACTGAATGTTGGTTGGAGAAAAAGAAATACGAAAAGGCATAGGATGGAAAGAATATAAAGGTTGAAAAGCTCCCTGAAGATCATCAGCATTATTCTAATTTACTCAGAGAATGCCTGAAGGAGCTGAAGTCATGTGTGAGGGATGTAGAAAAGAAGTGGGAATGTTTTAAGAACTGTGTTGTCACTGTTGCTGAAGAGGTCTGTGGCACCACAATAGTGAGTAACAATAAAGTTGATGCTTGGTGGAAGAGTGAGATTGAAGAGGCAGTAAAGAGAAAAAAGGAAGGCTATTTGGGGATGTTGCAAGGTACAGTTTCTGTGGATGAATATCTCTGTAAGAAGCGTGAAGCAGCTAAGCTGGTTCGCCAGAGTAAGGCAAAAGATAGGAAGGAGAAAGTGGAAAGGCATGAATTGGCTTTTTGGAAAGATAGGAAGTCCTTCTGGAAGTACATGAGACTCAGGAAAAATAGGAGAAACAAAGTTGTAAGTTGTGTAAAGAATAGGATCGGGGGAAATGATATGGGAGCCCAAATGAGTTAAGTGAAAGTTGGGGTGAATACTTCTGTGAGTTATTAGATCAAGAAAGCAAAAGTGATTCTGAGGCAGATGTCAGAGTGAGAGATGAAAGCACAGGAGAGATCTCAAGAGAAGAAGTGTGCAAAGCTCTAAAATCTCTTCAGAATGGTAAGACTCCAGAAGTAGACAGTATAACTGCTGAGATGTTAAAATATGGTGGTGACTTTGTGATTGACTATTTAACTGAAATTTGCCAGTTGCGCTTGGGGTTAGGAATGGTCCCCCAGGATGTGAACAATGCTATTATCGTTCCTTTGTGTAACGGAAAAGGTGATCCCACTATGACTGCAAGAATTATTGTGGTATTAGCTTACTGGGTGTACAAGGGAAAGTGTTTGGTAAGGTCATTATTGAAAAGGTACAAGGTCTTACACAAGAGAAAGTGTGGGATGTTCAGAGTGGTTTTATGCCTGGTAAAGGCTACACTAACCAAATTTCTGCATTACGCATGATGATTGAAAAATATCTGGCTGTTGGCAAGAAAGTTTTTGCTGCCTTCATAGATTAAGAAAAAGCATATGACCGAGCAATTAAGACACTTCTGTGGAAGGTACTGAATAAATACGGAATTACTGGGGATTTACTTAATAGTGTAAAAGCCATGTTATGTATATGAGTGAATGGTGTTGTATCAAAATGGTTTTCCATTGGTGCAGGAGTCAGAGAAGGTTGTGTAATGTCACCATGGCTGTCTAATATATTTATAGATGCATGATGCCAAAATGGACAATACTGGTTTATGTCTTGGTAGTATCCGTGTGTGCAGCTTGCTGTATGCTGATGATACAGTTAGTTAGCAGAGAGCAAAAGTGAGTTGCAGAGTATGTATGAAATTCAAATTGAGTATAAATAAGGGAAAAACTAAAATTATGGTTTTTGAGTGAGAAACTGTTAATACTGAATGAAAGATAAGTCTAAAACTCACAGTGATTGACCAGGTGAATGAGTTTGGGTATTTAGGAAGCACGTTAGCCAGAGAGAACAAATTAGACTGTGAAATTAGTACGTGAGCAAATTCTTTATTGAAAGTCATAGCTGCTTTAAGAGGTTTTCACAGGAATGATGGGTTCTTAAGAGAGTCTTGCATGGCTGTGTATGAAAGTGTAATTGTTCCTACTCTGATGTACAGCAGTGAAACCTGGGCATTGCAGAAGAGACATAGTTGGTTGTGTGCTGGAGACAGGTGTTACTTACCGAAAGTTTGTGGCAAGACACACTGTAATCATGTGAGGAATGAAGATGTACTGCGGTTGTGTAATGTGAGGCAAAATGTTGTTAGTAAAGTGGAGACTAATATTCTTAGGTGGTTTGGCCATGTTGAAAGAATGAGTGATGAGATGCTTACTAAGAAATTTTTTTCTGCCCAAGTGGTAGGATTCAAAGACAGGAAGTCATGGGAGGATCAGATTAAGGAGTGTCTGCATGAGAGAAAGAAAGATGAGTATGAAGTATAGAAGGTCTTGTGTACGTCGTGTGATGGATGCCAGTGAAGCCCGAGTTGTGTCAAAATTGCTGTAAATGGAGAAGTTTGATATGGCAATAGTAAGTAAATAATCAGTTAAAAATTTATCTGGTGGTTTATTTCCTTGTGGAGCTAACCTCTGAATCTGAGAGAACAGCTTGGTGATATGTATGTATGTATAAATGCTATTCTTCTTAATCTTCTGTTTCACACGTTATAACTTTAATATATTGACCAAGGAAGGCAGTGTGCAATTTATTACTTCTAAGAAGTGGCATTATGTAGTTTATAATAACAAAATGCTGACTCCCCATTTCTTTAGTTGAAAATCCCACTTGTTGCAGCCTGAATTAAATACCTGGAATATACATCACTATCTAATGAACACATGAGAACTATTGATGAAATGGAATGAATTAAAAACCTTTTAAAATGGAATAAAATCAAAATAAAAATCAAATAAAAGCATGCAAGGAACTTGCCCATCATTAAGAAACGTGAAAGCCTGTAAATGTTAACACACCATTTTTAAAGACTGGCAAGTAAGTTCCTTGGGTCCTTTTATTCAAATTTTATTTCAATTTTACTCAAAAAATTGAAATAAAATTTGAATAAAAGGACCCAAGGAACTATTGATAAAATGCTTCATACCATTTTATCAATAGTTTTCATACATTCCTTAGATAAAGTGATACATATATTTCATGTGTTTAATTCAAGCTGCAGCAGGCAGGATTTTCAATTAAAGGAATGGCGAGTCAGCATTTTAGTTATTATAAACTGCATAATGTCACTTCTTAGAAATAACAGGTTGCACACTGCCTTCCTCAGTCAAGACATTAAAAAAGTTATGTGTGAAACAAAAGATTAAGAAGAATAGCATATATTCTTCGATGATAATATTAACAATAATGCAGCAAGCTTAATTCACATATGCTTGACCTAAATCTCAATGGGGGAAAAAATAACCTTTTACAAATGTGGAAAGACAGCCACATGATGGCAGGAGAAAAGACTGAGGCTCTTGCACATCTCTTGTCTAGAGTAAAAAGTGGTGGGTCAGGAGAAAATGTGACTCATCTGCACATTACACAGTAGATGATCTAGCAAGTAATTTTCTGTAGTTTTTCTGGTTTTGTTGGTAATACTGCAAAAATTATCATGATACATTTACTAACCAGTTTTAAGTAGATTTCTTCGATTCACATCACACTTCTGTTTTTAATCCACGAGGGGGAAAAAGAAGTCCTGATGTTCCCATTTCCTTTATTCAATAATATAACATTTCCTTTTTTGACCATCAGCATACATAACTGCTTGTAAACCATGCAGTTTTAAAGTGCATCTCACAAGATTATAGATAACTGAATTTTTGGAACAACAGCTAAAGAAAAAGTGTAACAACTATACATATTTTTATGTTTGAATAAAATTAAAAAAGAATAAGTACAATATGGGGAAAAAAAACCCCACAATACTCGCAGAATATACATGAAAAATTAATGGGAAAATGAGGCTGTATCAAAAGTATGCGAACATCTGATATTTTCCAGTTTATGTTCAAATTTCTGATCCATTGTTATGAATTGTTTTGAAACTTAAACAGGCATGCTCTGAACAAGGCTTTGTAAAAGTTCGTGCTTCAGGGAGAACCAGCAAAGTTGTATCTACTGCTGTAATTCATTCACGGCTGAAAAATGATGACCAAATTTGCATATACATCATGTGCTAGGATTTAGGGTCAGGACTCTTGGTTGGCCATCTCATAACAGTCACTTGGTTCTGTCAAAACTACGCTCAAGTTGAGGTGTGGATCAAAGCATTGTCCTGTTGAAATGTCCAATATGCACCTCATATTGTCTCTGTGATTGGGAGTAAATGGCTTTCCAGTACGTTTAGATAGTCACCTGATGCTTGCTGACCTTGCAAGAAAGCAATATCAGCCATACCATTACAGCCGAATGCCCCTCACACCATGACAGAACCCCCTCCCAGTTGTTGGTTGAAGAAAGAGCAATGTTCCCACCTCGGGCCATGCCAGTAGTAAGCCCAGCCATCTGGATCATCCAGATTGAACTACTCATAACCGAATAACACTGTTAATAATTCGTCTTTTCAGTGCTTGTGGGATTTGACTCACAAAAGATGTGCATCTTTGTGGTGTTGCTTTACCAACGGTGTACAGGTCATAATGTGATAGGGGTGAAATGTACTTGACTGCAAACGATGAACTGTAGCCCTTGATACTCGACAGCTAACCCACTGCCAATTTGATGTAGAGATTTAATTTGGCTAGAAAAGCTAACTGCAAAAATCTCTCAATCATCTTGTTTTGACATCTTTGGACACCCAGAGTATTGTTTTGGAGCAGCATTATCCCCTTTTGATATCATTTGATAAATACCAAACCTACTGTGATTCATAAGTCTTGTAAAACTTTCAAACCTTAGGCCTTTAAACACCACATTTTAACATCAACTAGAAAAAACTGCACATTGTGCGGCATTTTACTATCAATAGGAAACGAAAAATTTCAATAAAGTTTTAAAGTTCCAAGACAATTAAGTCGTATGCCCTAGAATATGCTGATTTTTTTTAACTTAATGCTTGAAAAGTTGTCCACATACTTTTGACACAGCCTCATTTCCACGTAAGTTTCTAAAACTAAACTCTGTGAATATTTTGTACTTTTTTTGAATATTATAGTGGGTATATAAATAAGTTTTGAGGGATTTGAGGTGAACAAACCACATTGTTGGAGAACAGAAACAATATTTTAATATTAATCGAAGTATGCTCCCTCTGAAGCTACAACTTTACCCCATATTTCGGGCAGTGAACGTATGCCCCCAAGGAAGAATTCCGGTTCCTTGGAAGAGATCCAGTTGTCCAGCCAATTTTTGATGTCTTCATAAGAACTAAACCGTTCTCCAGAAAGTGCTGACTGCATCGACCGGAACAAATGGTAATCCGATGGCGCAATATCTGGCGAATATGGCGGGTGGGGTAGAACTTCCCAGTCTGATCCTTCTAAGTACTTTTGCACAGGTTGAGAGACATGTGGTCTTGCGTTGCCATGCTGTAAGATGACTTTGTTGTGTCTATTCTCATCATTCCGGCCGTTTTTGCGTGAGAGCTCATTTTAAATGCATTAATTGGGTTTGATACCGATCACCAGCAATAGTTTCCGACGGCTTTAGTGGTTCATGGTGGATCACACCCTTTTGGTCCCACCAGATACACAGCATCACCTTTGAACCATGGATATTGCGTTTTGGCGTTGAAGGACCTGGTTCACCTTGCTTCACCCATGCTTTCTGCCGTTTAGGGTTATCGTACCATATCCATTTCTCGTCGGCAGTAGTAATACGATGCAAAACACCCTTTCTTTTTTTGCCTTTGAAGCAGCAATTCGCAAATGGTTTTTCGACGTTCAAAGTCTCTTTCCCGCAAAGCATGTGGAAAGCAATTCCCTTCTTTTTGCACCATTCCCATGGCAGCTAAATGTTGTGAAATGCATGGTTGACTAACATTTAATGCTGCTGCTAGTTCTTTTGGGTCTGGCATGGATTCTTGTTGAGTAAAGCTTCCAATTCGGCGTCAGCAATTATTTTGGATGGTCCAAAACATTCTTTATCACTGACATCGCAATCGTTCCTTTTTAATCGTTGTTAACCAATACTCACATGTTTTTATGGATGGGGAATGTTCACCATAGATTTCTGACATTAAGCGGTAGCTGTCGGCAGCAATTTTCTTGACAATAAAGTAATGCACTAACACTTCCCGCAAATGCTGTTTTGTCGAGACGAAAGTTGCCATTTTCCAGAGTAAAACAAATACGTCTTCGCACCTCAATCGAATGTCGTATACTGACTCTGACAGCTGGCGTCTCGTACTGCGATATCGCAGTGTTGCCACCTTAAATTACATGCGAGCAGTAATAAGTACGACACCGAACGGAAATCCCTCAAAACTTATTTATATACCCAATATATTTATTCCTTTTTAATTTTAATTAATTTTATTCATGCACACCTGTTTGTAGTTGTTATAATTTAACTTTAGTTGCCATAAACTTCTGAGATACGCTTTAGCTTATAACTGCACAAGAGCTTGAAACTTCAACAGAAGGGAAAAAAAATAATAATTAAGACTTACCTCAGAAACGCCCAATGATGCATACATTAGAAACAAACTGAAATACTGTGATAGATGTCGACCATGTTCAGAGACTTCTTTTTTCAGCAAATTTAGCACAGCAAGTAGTAAATGATCAGATAACGTTGCATTTGGATCAAGAACGTGAGCTGTAAAAAATTGATACACTTTCAGGAATATTTTGGAAAAACATCACTGGTGTGAATTTCAAGTTGCTATAATAATGTTTTATGTGTATAACAGAAATAAAAACATGAAATATGTAAGGCAAAATATTAAAAATTATGTTTCTTTATTAAGTGTCATAAAGTGCAGCATATTCAAATTTATTTCACATTTCAGATGGGTTACCTACATTCAGACCATGGGAATAAAATTACTGTGTCTACTTACAGTGTAAGCACATGATAAATTTAAAGTGCACATGAAACACAGCTTAAATAAACTTAACAGTAAACAGACACTAATTAAAAAGAAGCAAAATTAAATTATTTTAGTTGTTGAATTTTTATTTTTGAAAATTATGAAATAAATGAACCCAAATCGTTACAGTATTCCCCCCCTTTTCTAGAGAACTTCCAAGTAAATCAAATTTGACAATGCTTAACCTTTTAATAACCGTAATGCCTAGAATGCCCGTAAATACGAACGGCCATCAGTGGCGCAGCTAGAAACTTCTTAAGGGGGGAGAGGGGAGGGGTGTTCCTCATGGGTTTGGTTCATTGGTGAAAGCCCCATATTACATATATATCGCTTTAAATTCATACTAAATCTCCCCTCGGGAGGGGGTCCGGACCCGAGGACCACCCTCCCTATTACCTTTTGACCTATGAAGGACCAGCAGAAGTCACCCTCAGTCAATATTGTTGTTATTAAAGTTAACCAACAGACAATTTCGGGCGCTATGATATTTAGAGTGATACAAGATTTTTAGGCCATGGTCGTTAAAGGGTTAAATAGCACTTAAAAACAAGATTGGTGCAACCTAATATTTAAACAGGTCTTTAAAGATAATAATTAAAAGTCAGATTAAATTGTATTTCTCTCCACTGACAATTAGTATGATAGGTTGAACATTTTCTCTATTTAGAACCCCCCCCCTACTTTCATTGCTTGGGAAACAACATAGAAGTATGCCAATAGCATGGAGAAACATGGTAATGGATATCATAAATTACTAAACTGAGCAGCAAGAATGAAAATACACCAAATTAAAGGCACACAACACAAATAAAAGAAAAAAAGCCTTATTTGAGTTTCTATATTCTCATATTTGTTGGCATATTTTGATTCATATGATTTACTTATTGTGCCACTACCACTTATTTTTTCATGAATCTAATGAAATTATTAATTATCTGCAGAATGCTTTTTATTTTCTAGTTGCTTTGCAAAAAAAACAACAAAAAAACAAAACAAAAACAAAAAAATTTAGCACGAAAATATTAGGCTACGCTCATTTACACTGTTGTTGGGGAAAATTACAATCTGAAAGATAAATACAATAATTTTCCAAAGAAAAAGACTCAAAACAAGTTTAAAAGTGATATCAATTTTAACTTTCTACACTGCAGCAAGTCTAAAAAATTTCTGAAATTCCTAATGCATTATGAATTCACACAAATTCATAAGCTGCACTTACTAATGCTAACACACCTGACCTTTTGAGTCACCTCTTGATAAACTTTTCACTTCCTGGTTAGTTGTTTGTTTGTTTCATGCCACCAAGTTTATATATATATATATCATCATCATCATCATCATTGTCAACCATTATCAATCCACTGCTGGACGAAGGTCTCCCCAAGTTTCCTCCACAACGGTCTGTCTTGTGCCAGTCTTCTCCATGTCACTCCCGCATATTTTCGAATTTCATCCACCCATCTCCCATGTGATCTTCTTCGGGGTCTTTTCCTGTCCCTTGGAATCCAATCTAAAATTTCGGCTGTCCATCGATGATCTGTCCTTCTGGCAGTATGTCCAGCCCATTGCCATTTCAGGGATTTAATTCTGATCATGATGTCTTCCACTCTTGTCATTTTTCGGATCCACGAGTTCCTCTTCTTATCTCTCCTGGTTACACCAAGTATGCACCTCTCCATGCTTCTTTGAGTTGTCTGCAGCCTTTGTATGTCTCTTTTAGTTAAGGTCCACGTCTCTGCACCATACGTAAGCACTGGAAGGATGCATTGATCAAACACTTTTCTTTTAAGACATAATGGCATATTGCTCTTGAAAATTATGCTGTTTCTTCCAGAAGCTCTCCAGGCAAGTTTTGTACGCCGATTAATTTCTTCATCAATGTGACCCTCACTTGATATCTGCTGTCCAAGATAAACGTACGTGTCTGTTATCTCCAGCTTTTCTCCATCAATCGATAAATCTTCATTTCTTGTAAAAGCATTGAACATAACTTTTGTCTTCTGAAAGTTCATTTTTAATCCCCCTTCTTTACTCTTGTCAGCAAGTTCCTGGATCATACTCTGCAGCTCTGATGGGCTAGTTGCAAAAATGACTACGTCATCAGCAAAATGAAGGTGGGTTAGATAATCTCCATTAATCTTCATCCCCTTGTTTTCCCAGCTCAGTGACTGAAAAACACCTCCAATGTGGCATTAAAGAGCTTCGGAGATATGGTGTCACCTTGTCTCACTCCCTTTCCAATTTTTATGTGTGTTGTATTTTCAAACAGCCTAATCTTTGCACTTGCATATATATATATATATAACATAAACATACACAGGGGTGGGGATATCCGGGAAAATCTTACCAGCCAGGGATTTTTACCACTAGCCAAGAAGATGCGATATAGGCACATTATGACAACAGTGTACAGAGATGGCATATGACACAAATTTTGAATTTTTGCCCCTATGTAATACAAATACATATATACGCTTTACCAGATTAAAAAAATCCCCATCAAACCTTTGATTTATAACGGAGATGACACCAATTTATTATTATTTTATAATTAAATATTTCATACCTAATTAATAGTGATTGCTCAGCTTTGTTTCTTTTAAATTTTTACATCAATTATTCAGCATCACAAAATTCTCTTTTATGTCCTTGTACATGCTTTGTTCTACCTACAAAGTACCACTTATCTATATAGTCTGCTGGATCAAAATTTTCTAATGATGTCCCATTATTGCGTATATTTAGGAGACTTCATACTTCTGTTGACTAATAAGGTCCTCAAGTGATTTTTGATAAGATTCATCTGGCTGAAGCCTCTTTCACAGGTTGATGCTGGTATTACACAAAGAAGCGAAAACAACTGGCTTATGTAAAAAAACTTCTCCTTATGTTCAGTAATCTTTAGAAGTAGTTCATCAACTTTCAAGTTCTGGCTACATATTTTGAAGTCAAACCATTCGTCTACCACACTTTTTTCGATATCTTTCTCATTGTTTTTATGTTTGATTACTTCCTTAAAATGATGCAAGATAATTTTGATTTCATTGTCTTCGAAGTCACTCAAATCTTTTCCAGTGGGCCAAGTGAATGTGTCAAAAACATATGTTGAAGTGATTACAGGAGAATTAATGTCACAAAATCTTTCAAATAAATATTTTTTTGCAAAGTCTATCATAGTATTTCTGTCAGATTTGAAGAACTTCTTCCTATTTGCAACATTTGTCAGAACTACATCTTCGTAAGTTTCTCCATTATAGGAGCTAAAAAAATTGTTCTTCATATTTTCCCCTTTCTTTCTGCAAATTTTCTAATTTCTTTTTTGCTTTCAAAACTTCATTGTGGACTTGACATAAAAACAAATGCTGTTTTTGGAAAACGAGGGACAAGTCTTTAAAGATTTGAAGAAAATCTAGGAGAAAACTGAGGGTTGCCAGAAATCTGAAATCTTTTATTTTCTTTACTATGCCTTCTGCATTTTTTCTACCTTGTTTTTCATTAGCTTCCTTTTCTAAATGCAACACAACTGGTTGGTAGTCATGAAAAATTGCTCTCAAAACTCTTACTTTAGATGCCATGCATCTAATTTGGTGCAATTTCTGAATTTTTAAAATTTTTTGTGCTAATAAGTTGACTTTCTTCCAGGTGCTTGATTTTTTTACTGGAATGTCCATAAAATTTATAAATTAAAATAAGAATAGAGTCAAACGTTACTAAATATGATACATTCTTCAGAGTATAAAGTATGCTTAACTGCAATCTGTGAGCAACACAATGCACAGACAATATATGTGGTAAAAATTCTTTAAATTTGGCACATAAACCAGATACTTCACCAACCATGTTGGCTGCCCCATCTGTTGCTATACCAACAATCCGAGAATTTTTCTTCACATTTAAACCAAGAGAAGCAAACTGTTTCTCAATAGCAGAAAAATAGGATTCAGATGTGCTATTTTCTAATTCTAAAAGTATCCAAAAACATTCTTCAATTTTACCACTTTTCAAATATCTTGCATACATCATCAATTCCTCTATTGTGCCCTTGTCTGGAGAGGCATCTAAAATAATGCTAATGAACTGGGACTGCTTTAGTTCCTTCTATACAGACTCTGTTATAACATCTGATATGCAAGAAATAAATTCCCTGCAAGCATTTCTGTTTGCATACTGGTTTTGTACATCAACCTCTAATTTTCTGGATAACATGACTAGTGATTCAAGGTCAGAAAATGGCTTATTGTTTTTTGCAATATAGTAGCTCAGACTGAATAATACTTTGACCTGCTTAAATATTTTTTCATCCATCTTTTTAATGTATTTGGCCAATGGGGTGCTAACAAGAAGCTGTGATGAATTTTCAATAAAATCAACATTTTTCCTATGCTGCACAAATTTATCATGGAATTTAAAGTTTCATGTTTGAAAGGGCCACTAAATCCCTGCGAAAACTTACGTGATGTATTGACTTTCACATCTGCTTTGCAGCAAAATCCACATTTCGCAAGACCATCTCCATAAACAATCCAGGGGAATTCTTCTATCCATTTCTCTTGAAATTTCCTGTTCTGTGGCTTTTCACAATTTTTTGCAACATTTCTATCTTCAAGTAAAACATTTTCAAAACCAAGATTGAGTTGTAGCACATTGCTATCAACCAAAACACGTGGCATAGAGGATGAATCACATGGCACTGTTACATTGCTACCGGATGAATTACGTTGGAAAAATGTAAATAAAGTTGATTGTTTGGAATTAAACATATTGAGATCACACACCGATTTTCAATGATACTGCGATTTTTTATGTTGCAGAAGCCTTTGTCCACCAAAACCTTGTTGTTTATGTTTTTGTTTCCAACGCGCATTCAGGCAAACGACAATTTAGTGGCGCTCCGAGAAGAGAGAAGACAGCCGTAGGTACCACGTGATCGAACAGGCAGGACGTCAGCAATGATTAATCCTGTGTGCGCCTCCCGGCGGTCACACAATGTTCTGCAGGGGGGGGGGGACTGGTTTATTCCACCAGCAGCAGGAACGACTCAGCTTGGCCTTCAGCGACTGCTAAGCATCCGTTGACGTCAGCTCCGCGCTTTCGCATGCTCTTTCGTGCGAATGAACACCAGGTCGGTCTAAAAAAATAGAATGCTTTTCTGCCTAGTGAGGTATGACTTCAGAGTTCGGGCGTTCGGGTTTCGGATTAGAATATACTTGCCCGTCTTATAAATGAAGAAGCTTAAGGTGTAAAAAAAAAAATAGTGAAAGCCTAAAATATTATTATTTTATATATTTTATAAGCGGCAATTTTTAAGAGGTCTAAAATCCAGGAAATCCACTCGCCATCGGCGAGTGGATAATGTCTGCAAACAAATCACACAGCACTGACCTTAAGACATGTATGTGAGGAGCTTGAGATTGTAGCAGCATGTTTACTTTTTTGAAGGTTGGAATTACAGTCAACAGAAATAAACAAAAGGCTTTATTTATACCATCTGTAAGAAAAAGAAATAACCTCTCTTCATGTGAAATAATAGATGAAGGTTCTGTTTCAGTCTTCCATATACTATTCACAACTTTCATAACCTTTCCACTCTTTTCAGGGAGAGAAGCTTCTGCTGCACATCTTTTTACAGAACCAGGCTTTTGACCACAGACCTTATTACTGATGCACTGCCTTTTGGCTTCTGGAATTGCTTTATCGTGCTTTGGAATTTAGTAGGAACCCAAGCTGCTATATTTGCAAAGATTCGGCTGTTTGAAAATACAATACACATAAAAATTTGAAAAGGAGTGAGACAAGGTGACACCATATCTTCGAAGCTCTTTAATGCCACATTGGAAAATGTCTTTCAATCACTGAACTGGGAAAACAAAGGGATAAAGATTAACGGAGGTTATCTAACCCACCTTCGTTTTGCTGATGACAGTCATTTTTGCAACTAGCCCATCAGAGCTGCAGAGTATGATCCAGGAACTTGCTGACAAGAGTAAAGAAGTGGGATTAAAAATGAACTTTCAGAAGTTCAAAAGTGTTGTTCAATGCTTTTACAAGAAATGAAGATTTATGGATTGATGGAGAAAAGCTGGAGATAACAGACACATACGTTTATCTTGGACAGCAGATATCAAGTGAGGGTCACATTGATGAAGAAATTAATCGGCGTACAAAACTTGCCTGGAGAGCTTTTGGAAGAAACAGCATAATTTTCAAGAGCAATATGCCATTATGTCTTAAAAGAAAAGTGTCTGATCAATGCATCTTTCCAGTGCCTACGTATGGTGCAGAGACGTGGACCTTAACTAAAAGAGACATACAAAGGCTGCAGACAACTCAAAGCAGCATGGAGAGGTGCATGCTTGGTGTAACCAGGAGAGATAAGAAGAGGAACTCGTGGATCCGAAAAATGACAAGAATGGAAGACATCATGATCAGAGTTAAATCCCTGAAATGGCAATGGGCTGGACATACTGCCAGGACAGACCATCGATGGACAGCCGAAATTTTAGATTGGATTCCAAGGAGCAGGAAAAGACCCAGAAGAAGACACCATGGAAGATGGGTGGATGAAATTCGAAAGTATGCGGGAGTGACATGGAGGAGACTGGCACAAGACAGATCGTTGTGGAGGAAACTTGGGGAGACCTTCGTCCAGCAGTGGATTGATAATGAATGATGATGATGATGAATTGTAAAAAGGCTCATGTAATTTCTTATATCCTAACAGACAATAAGTCTCATCAAAGGTAATACACAGAATGTTGTGAAACCATCATGAGACATTATTCAGGGCAAGCCATAGCTTTGAACAGTTTAGAAAAATGCTAAAACCAACTTCACATACTACCAGACTAACATATACTTATCAAGAGGAGATCTTTGTCTTGCCAGTGTTGAGCAAGAAAAAGTGAAAATGCATCAGGATAGGGACTCCAGCCATAAGCTGTGGACAATATGGTCCCACCTCCATGTTCTCCTGAAGGAATCCAGAACACAAGCAATCTCTTTTAAAAAATATTCCTGTGAACAAGCCTGATACATCACCAATGGGTTACTGAGTGGACTGTTTATAAAGGGCTTTGGGTGAATGGTGACAAGAGAACACTATGTATGGGTCATAGACAGCATGCAAAGTGGAGTGCTTGGACCTTTAAAGGTATGTTCCCTGTAGAAAAATGCTTTGGTAGAAACTGATGTAACAGATAAACACCACTGTCATCAAATACAGCATGGCAAGAGCATGCACACAGCAGTCACAGCATTTAAACCTGCAACAGCTGATGGAAAATGGCTTCGAACAACAAGATCAATCTCAGTTCTTTAGGGCAATTAATATCAACTAGTTGTTAAAATTTTTAAGACACAGATTCCTTCAGGAAAAATGGGAGCTACTATTGTCTACTAAAATAGATTTTTTTTGGCAAATATGGAAGATTCTATTCATTGCCTGACCCTATATTTTTACTTAACAATTTTGCAGATGAACAAATTTCCACATGGAAGATAATCACATACAATAAAGAAAAAAATAAATATATTGCAGAAAACAAAATAAAACTTACTTGCAGTTGCAAACATGGGAGGTGTGTACGGCCCATCATGTAAAGCAAAATGAGCCAAGAATACAATAACTTTAACGAAGGCACTGCGGACCTGAAAAATTAAAACAAATGCTATGTGACATTTCATAAGATACTAACATGATTTTCAATTAAAAAATGTCACCTCCGCAAAGCTGAATCCACTGAAATACTTTACACATATATAACACAGAAGTATGTATTTTCAACAATTTCACTTCCTACTATACTGAAATGTAAGAAACATGAACAGAAAGTGATGTAAGCAACAGAACTTTACATTCTGTGTAGTTACCAAAATACATATCAAAGCATAATTGAACAAGAACTAACCCAATTAAAACCTGTTCTATAACATGATGCTGTTAAGTACTTACACAAGAGCAAAGAATTTCTTTCTGGTTTGAGCATGGGCATCAAGTACAGAAAAAAAGTTTTAATATAGGCAGATAAGCATTTACAAAAATAATTCAGTAAACCATCCCATAGGCAGTACCCTACTCTTGCACATAATGCATCCCTCAAAATGTGTACAAAAATTGAACAACTAATATGTGTCATAAAGGGAATTCTGATCCCAGCACTTAAAAATTGCAAAGAAATCCACATTTACATGGAACAAAAAGAACGTTTATACTAATACACAAGTAAGTTTCCTGTACACTTCAGAAGACATTAGTAACTTTAATAACATGCAAAATATGTTTCCCAGGTTTGTTTCACAATACAATGCCCATATCATTCAACATATACAATATTGCAAATCAACAGTGTGCCTATCATGACAGTAATTTGGTTAAAAAAATTGCAAGGAAAAATGCATTTGCAAAAATGAAACTGTGATATGAAGGAATGAATACTTATCATATGAACAAATTTTACAGATTAAAAATTTAACCAAAGTTAAAATCCAGTAACAAAAGAGAAAATTATGTAAATTAAAACCAGCATAACCACAGCATTGATATAACAGATTGTACAAAGTACAGAGCTGTCCATAAATGATTACCCATTTTATAAATTTAAACAACTTTTTATGAAATGAAGGTAAATACACACAGTTTGCATTATGCAAAATCTTAAAGGATTAGTTATAGGTTTTTAATTATCACTCAAAAAAAAGTCCCCCTTCCCCCTCACTTTTTCACAACATCACTAAACCTCTACATGTGCATCACTGGTAGCCCTAAGCACCAACAATATTCCATTTCAGGCCATACATTGTGAGATGTTTGTGTCCAGAACAAGTATGACATAACTTCAGAAGAAAACATGTTCATGGAATCAGCCTGTTTCACCTGGTCCATCACTGGCTTCAACTCTTGAAGGATTAGTAATAGGTTTTTCTTTCCTTTCTTTTAAACATTAGGGCAACACCTTGCAGATTATACACCTTGCAATGTTGGATACAGTCAACAATCAGTTTTTGCTTCTACAAGTGCTCATTGAAATCCTTGAGAAATTGTGTAATTTCAAGACTTGTCTACTGGACACAATTCATGGCAAAGCCACATGCTTATTATTGAGAACATACATACATATCATTAAGCTGTTCTCCAAGATTCAGGTTAGCTCTTCAAAGAAAGACCATCAGCCAAATAAACATTTAACTGATACATACATACATACATACATACACATCACTAAGCTGTTCTCTGAGATTCAGAGGCTAGTTCCACAAAGAAATACAAACCACTAGATGACATCCATCACTTGATGTACACAAGACCTTCTATACTTCATATTCATAATCTTTTTCTCATGCAGACACTCCTGAATCTGATCCTCCCATGACATCCTTGGCCCCCCTCTCCCTTTCTTTCCTGCCACTTGGGCTGAAATTTTTTTCTTAGTAAGCATCTTGTCACTCACTCTTTCAACATGGTCAAACCACCTAAGAATATTAGACTCCACCTTGCTAACAACATTTTGCCTCACATTAGTTTACACACCTGCCATACATTGTCATTCCTCACATGATCACAGAGTGTTTGGCCACAAACTTTTCATAAGTAAAGCCTGTCTCCAGCACACAAACAACTTGGGCTGAAATGTCTCTTCTGCAATGCCCAGGTTTCACTGCCATAAATCAGAGTAGGAACAATTTCACTTTCATACAGTCATGCAAAACTCTTAAAACCCCATCATTCCCTTGAAAATCTCCTAAACTAGCTATGACTTTCAATGAAGCATTCACTTGCCTACTAATTTCACCATCTAATTTGTTCTCTCTGTCAAACATGCTTCCTAAATACACAAACTCATTCACCTGGTCAATCACTGTGCCATTTAGACTTACGCTGCATTCAGTATTAACAGTTCCTCGCTCAAAAACCATAACTTTGGGTTTTCCCTTATTTATACTCAGTTTGAATTTCATGCAAACTTCGTACATCCGGGACAACATACTCTGCAACTCACTTTTGCTTTCTGCTAACACGACCGTGTCATATCAGCATACAGCAATTTGCACACAAGGGTACAAACCAGTATTGTCCATCTTGGCAACATGTATGCACACATCCATAAATATATTTAAACAGACATGGTGACATTACACAACCTTGCCTGTCTCCTGCATCAATGCAAAACCATTTTGATTTAACACCATTCACTCGCACACAAGCTCTACTGCCAGCATACATGGCTTTCGCAACATTAAGTAGATTCCCAGTAACACCATATTCATTCAAAACCTTCCACAGAAGTATCCTATTTACTCAGTCACAGGCTTTCTCTAAATCTATGAAGGCTAAAAACTTTCTTACCAACAGCCAGATACTTTTCGATCATCATGCGTATTGCAAAAATTAGGCTAGCGCAGCCTTTACCAGACACAAAACCACTAGGAACATCCCACTTTCTCTGAAGTAAGACCTTGTACCTTTTTAATGACCTTACCAAACACTTTTCATGGCATACTCAGTAAGCTACCACGAAAGTTCTTGCAATCAATTTGATCACCTTTTCCCTTATACAAGGGAACAATGATAGCATTCCTCCAATCCTGAGGTAGCATTCCTTACTCCCAGCACAACTGGCAGATTAGAGTTAACCAGTCAATTACAGAGTCACCACCATATTTCAACATCTCAACAGTTATGCCACCTACTTCTACAACCTTACCATTCTGAAGAGATTTTAGAGCTTTACACAGCTATTCTCTTGAGATCTCTGGTTAACAAGTTCATATTACGTAATCATCTCAGGTTGGGGAGAAATTTCATGCAGTAGAACTACCAATTTACAATTTAATTCATTTAGTCTAATTTTATATATCTATACAATTATTCTACATATTATAATTTTACATTTACAATATTAAAAACACAGTTTTGCCGTCTTTACACGATTTAAAATATTACGGTTAAAATGATATATACATGAGCACTTTCAAGTCCACTGTGGACCCGTCATCAGATGCTGTGGTTGCACTATGCCCTGGGAGGGTATATATTATGTAGTATGCGCACTGACGAAATAGTATGTTTTGGTATGCGCATGCTCACTTCCCAATCATGTCGTTTCATTAGAGCAGCCGGTATTGTCTCTTTTGTTGTAATAGTTACAGAGTAGTTTCCATGGCAACGGTATAATAATAGGGGTATCGTCGTTACAGCATTCAGCCCTATGTTTATGTATCAATAGGCTTTCTAACAGGAGGATAGATGAACATGTAGTTGGCGTATGTAACATAGTAACATCTTCCCAGATAGGTTGGTGTTGACCCTTCAGGCATAGTCTTGATAGGGCGGTGGAGGTGGAGCATGTTTTAACATTATATCTATGTTCAGAGACACGTAAATTAATATTACGACGGGTCGAACCTATGTACATCTTGTCGGTTACGTCAGCATTCATAGCTTTTAGTGGGATTGCGTATACACCGAACTTGGAATCATGGGGAATCCGATCCCTGTCATTTTTAATATGGGCGAGAATGTTGCATGTTTTTATGCCAAAATCAAAATTAAGTGGACGACATACGTTTTTTAGGATATTTGTGACAGCAGGGATGTATGGTAGCTTGCCGACATATGAAGTGCTTGGTATCGTTCTCGATAATGTTGAGTATGATGCATTAAAGACACGGCGCATCATGGAATTAACTATGGTAGATGGATAATTATATAATGCTGCAATATCCATAATTTTTGCAACTTCTAGGTCTCTTTGATCGGTTGAGGATGAATGTGTAATTGCTCGGTGAAACATAAAGTGAAGGGCTGAAAGTTTTTGCCTGAGTGGGTGGTAGGAGTTATAGGGAATCATAGATATTGTTGCAGTTGGTTTTCTATAAACAGAGTGAGTTATTTCGTTCGTATTAGGGTTTCTTTCCAACAAGATGTCCAGATAGGGTAATGCATAATTGGTCTCGAATTCTGTGGAAAATTTTATGGAACTGTATTTTGTAGACAACAAGCTGGTGAACTCTGTAAGGCTTTCAAGGGTGGACTGCCAAAACAAAAGCACATCATCCACGTATCTCAGGTATAAAATAGGTTTCACATGAAGGTTTGCGAGGACTTCGTTTTCCAGGTCTTGTAACAACAACTCAGATAGAACTGCTGAGAGGGGTGACCCCATAGGGGCCCCTTCCCGTTGACGGTAAATAGTTTCATTAAATCGAAAAAATGTTCTGTTGTACACAAGTCTTAAGGCATTAACAATGCCTTGAATTTCATTATGGGTATAAGTTCCGTGGGCTGACAACATTTCTTCAATGATACGGTGGACAGCAGGTACAGGTACGTTAGGGTACAAGGAAATGATATCGAGTGAGACCATTATAAACTGCGAGCTAGATGGTGTAACAGAATGTATTTTATTTAATGCCTGAGCGGAACTGGTCACCGAGAATATGGATGAAGTGGTTAATGGAACTAGACATTTTGCCAATGCTCCCTCGAGTGGTCTAGTTGGACTTGCATAGGCCGAAACGAGGGGCGTACGGGATTACCTGTTTTATGGGTTTTAAGTTTTCCAAATAATTCGGGAACACGAGGTCCAGGTGGTGGGTGCATAGCTTTAGTGATATTTGTAGGAAGTAGACCTGAAGATTTTAACCTGGAGAGGGCCGAAATGGTAGCATTAGTGGGATCACGGGTGCATATGGTATGTGGAATGTTTGCAATTGCCTGGTTCATTTTATCAATGTAGTCAGTTCTATTCATTATAATAACTTGGGAGGTCTTGTCCGCACTGATTATTGAAATATCGGGGTTCTGACGCAGCTGTCTAAGTTGGTTCAGTTCATATTTGAGTTTCTTATATACAGGATTATTGCTAGATTGGTTATGAATAGTCTTGATGGCTCCAGCTACTTGATGTCTAGTGGAGTCTTGAATAGAATAAGGGAGCGCTTTAACAATTTGTTCAATCTGTGGAATAATCTGAATATCATTGACAACATTGATAGGGTAGGCATACTTAAGTCCTCTATCGAGCGCACTTTGCAGAACTGGGTGCAGTTGTATACCACTGAGGTTGATGTAGGATGTTGAGTTCAGGTACTGCAGATTAGGTAGTGTTCCACGTTTCACTACTCTATTGTCAACTTCTTGTGCGACCAGTTGTCGGAGCTTTTTAATATGTGTTTCCCGTGTTTTCGCGTCCTCAGATAGGCTAATGGCATTGGTAACTGTCAGGATTCTGTCCAGGACAACTGGGTGTGTCCATTTAGCTAAGTTCAAGTGGGCATCATATGTTCGTCGTTGTAAATAGTCCAAATATCCTCTTTTTTGCCGAATAGTACTGGCGAGTCTTTTTATTTCGGCCATACGAAGGATAGCCGCATCACGGGGGAGATTGGCTTTTGCCGAAGTATTAGGAACTTTGGCATGATCCTCAGATCCCGACAATTAAGTAGGAAGTCCAAATGCGTCTTCTGAAGAGTCAATGTGTGCTTCCATTTTCTATACACTCTCACCAGGTTGTCCATAATGCAAGAATAAAATGACAAGAAATGATTCTACATACCAAAAAACGGCTAGGTACCATAGGAAGTCGATTTATCGTGCTGAAGGATATTAAAAACACAGTTTTGCCGTCTTTACACGATTTAAAATATTACGGTTAAAATGATATATACATGAGCACTTTCAAGTCCACTGTGGACCCGTCATCAGATGCTGTGGTTGCACTATGCCCTGGGAGGGTATATATTATGTAGTATGCGCACTGACGAAATAGTATGTTTTGGTATGCGCATGCTCACTTCCCAATCATGTCGTTTCATTAGAGCAGCCGGTATTGTCTCTTTTGTTGTAATAGTTACAGAGTAGTTTCCATGGCAACGGTATAATAATAGGGGTATCGTCGTTACAGCATTCAGCCCTATGTTTATGTATCAATAGGCTTTCTAACAGGAGGATAGATGAACATGTAGTTGGCGTATGTAACATAGTAACATCTTCCCAGATAGGTTGGTGTTGACCCTTCAGGCATAGTCTTGATAGGGCGGTGGAGGTGGAGCATGTTTTAACATTATATCTATGTTCAGAGACACGTAAATTAATATTACGACGGGTCGAACCTATGTACATCTTGTCGGTTACGTCAGCATTCATAGCTTTTAGTGGGATTGCGTATACACCGAACTTGGAATCATGGGGAATCCGATCCCTGTCATTTTTAATATGGGCGAGAATGTTGCATGTTTTTATGCCAAAATCAAAATTAAGTGGACGACATACGTTTTTTAGGATATTTGTGACAGCAGGGATGTATGGTAGCTTGCCGACATATGAAGTGCTTGGTATCGTTCTCGATAATGTTGAGTATGATGCATTAAAGACACGGCGCATCATGGAATTAACTATGGTAGATGGATAATTATATAATGCTGCAATATCCATAATTTTTGCAACTTCTAGGTCTCTTTGATCGGTTGAGGATGAATGTGTAATTGCTCGGTGAAACATAAAGTGAAGGGCTGAAAGTTTTTGCCTGAGTGGGTGGTAGGAGTTATAGGGAATCATAGATATTGTTGCAGTTGGTTTTCTATAAACAGAGTGAGTTATTTCGTTCGTATTAGGGTTTCTTTCCAACAAGATGTCCAGATAGGGTAATGCATAATTGGTCTCGAATTCTGTGGAAAATTTTATGGAACTGTATTTTGTAGACAACAAGCTGGTGAACTCTGTAAGGCTTTCAAGGGTGGACTGCCAAAACAAAAGCACATCATCCACGTATCTCAGGTATAAAATAGGTTTCACATGAAAGTTTGCGAGGACTTCGTTTTCCAGGTCTTGTAACAACAACTCAGATAGAACTGCTGAGAGGGGTGACCCCATAGGGGCCCCTTCCCGTTGACGGTAAATAGTTTCATTAAATCGAAAAAATGTTCTGTTGTACACAAGTCTTAAGGCATTAACAATGCCTTGAATTTCATTATGGGTATAAGTTCCGTGGGCTGACAACATTTCTTCAATGATACGGTGGACAGCAGGTACAGGTACGTTAGGGTACAAGGAAATGATATCGAGTGAGACCATTATAAACTGCGAGCTAGATGGTGTAACAGAATGTATTTTATTTAATGCCTGAGCGGAACTGGTCACCGAGAATATGGATGAAGTGGTTAATGGAACTAGACATTTTGCCAATGCTCCCTCGAGTGGTCTAGTTGGACTTGCATAGGCCGAAACGAGGGGCGTGCGGGATTACCTGTTTTATGGGTTTTAAAAATCCCACTAAAAGCTATGAATGCTGACGTAACCGACAAGATGTACATAGGTTCGACCCGTCGTAATATTAATTTACGTGTCTCTGAACATAGATATAATGTTAAAACATGCTCCACCTCCACCGCCCTATCAAGACTATGCCTGAAGGGTCAACACCAACCTATCTGGGAAGATGTTACTATGTTACATACGCCAACTACATGTTCATCTATCCTCCTGTTAGAAAGCCTATTGATACATAAACATAGGGCTGAATGCTGTAACGACGATACCCCTATTATTATACCGTTGCCATGGAAACTACTCTGTAACTATTACAACAAAAGAGACAATACCGGCTGCTCTAATGAAACGACATGATTGGGAAGTGAGCATGCGCATACCAAAACATACTATTTCGTCAGTGCGCATACTACATAATATATACCCTCCCAGGGCATAGTGCAACCACAGCATCTGATGACGGGTCCACAGTGGACTTGAAAGTGCTCATGTATATATCATTTTAACCGTAATATTTTAAATCGTGTAAAGACGGCAAAACTGTGTTTTTAATATCCTTCAGCACGATAAATCGACTTCCTATGGTACCTAGCCGCTTTTTGGTATGTAGAATCATTTCTTGTCATTTTATTCTTGCATTATGGACAACCTGGTGAGAGTGTATAGAAAATGGAAGCACACATTGACTCTTCAGAAGACGCATTTGGACTTCCTACTTAATTGTCGGGATCTGAGGATCATGCCAAAGTTCCTAATACTTCGGAAAAAAGCCAATCTCCCCCCGTGATGCGGCTATCCTTCGTATGGCCGAAATAAAAAGACTCGCCAGTACTATTCGGCAAAAAAGAGGATATTTGGACTATTTACAACGACGAACATATGATGCCCACTTGAACTTAGCTAAATGGACACACCCAGTTGTCCTGGACAGAATCCTGACAGTTACCAATGCCATTAGCCTATCTGAGGACGCTAAAACACGGGAAACACATATTAAAAAGCTCCGACAACTGGTCGCACAAGAAGTTGACAATAGAGTAGTGAAACGTGGAACACTACCTAATCTGCAGTACCTGAACTCAACATCCTACATCAACCTCAGTGGTATACAACTGCACCCAGTTCTGCAAAGTGCGCTCGATAGAGGACTTAAGTATGCCTACCCTATCAATGTTGTCAATGATATTCAGATTATTCCACAGATTGAACAAATTGTTAAAGCGCTCCCTTATTCTATTCAAGACTCCACTAGACATCAAGTAGCTGGAGCCATCAAGACTATTCATAACCAATCTAGCAATAATCCTGTATATAAGAAACTCAAATATGAACTGAACCAACTTAGACAGCTGCGTCAGAACCCCGATATTTCAATAATCAGTGCGGACAAGACCTCCCAAGTTATTATAATGAATAGAACTGACTACATTGATAAAATGAACCAGGCAATTGCAAACATTCCACATACCATATGCACCCGTGATCCCACTAATGCTACCATTTCGGCCCTCTCCAGGTTAAAATCTTCAGGTCTACTTCCTACAAATATCACTAAAGCTATGCACCCACCACCTGGACCTCGTGTTCCCGAATTATTTGGAAAACTTAAAACCCATAAAACAGGTAATCCCGTACGCCCCCTCGTTTCGGCCTATGCAAGTCCAACTAGACCACTCGAGGAGCATTGGCAAAATGTCTACTTCCATTAACCACTTCATCCATATTCTCGGTGACCAGTTCCGCTCAGGCATTAAATAAAATACATTCTGTTACACCATCTAGCTCGCAGTTTATAATGGTCTCACTCGATATCATTTCCTTGTACCCTAACGTACCTGTACCTGCTGTCCACCGTATCATTGAAGAAATGTTGTCAGCCCACGGAACTTATACCCATAATGAAATTCAAGGCATTGTTAATGCCTTAAGACTTGTGTACAACAGAACATTTTTTTCGATTTAATGAAACTATTTACCGTCAACGGGAAGGGGCCCCTAGGGGGTCACCCCTCTCAGCAGTTCTATCTGAGTTGTTGTTACAAGACCTGGAAAACGAAGTCCTCGCAAACTTTCATGTGAAACCTATTTTATACCTGAGATACGTGGATGATGTGCTTTTGTTTTGGCAGTCCACCCTTGAAAGCCTTACAGAGTTCACCAGCTTGTTGTCTACAAAATACAGTTCCATAAAATTTTCCACAGAATTCGAGACCAATTATGCATTACCCTATCTGGACATCTTGTTGGAAAGAAACCCTAATACGGCAGAAATAACTCACTCTGTTTATAGAAAACCAACTGCAACAATATCTATGATTCCCTATAACTCCTACCACCCACTCAGGCAAAAACTTTCAGCCCTTCACTTTATGTTTCACCGAGCAATTACACATTCATCCTCAACCGATCAAAGAGACCTAGAAGTTGCAAAAATTATGGATATTGCAGCATTATATAATTATCCATCTACCATAGTTAATTCCATGATGCGCCGTGTCTTTAATGCATCATACTCAACATTATCGAGAACGATACCAAGCACTTCATATGTCGGCAAGCTACCATACATCCCTGCTGTCACAAATATCCTAAAAAACGTATGTCGTCCACTTAATTTTGATTTTGGCATAAAAACATGCAACATTCTCGCCCATATTAAAAATGACAGGGATCGGATTCCCCATGATTCCAAGTTCGGTGTATACGCAATCCCACTAAAAGCTATGAATGCTGACGTAACCGACAAGATGTACATAGGTTCGACCCGTCGTAATATTAATTTACGTGTCTCTGAACATAGATATAATGTTAAAACATGCTCCCACCTCCACCGCCCTATCAAGACTATGCCTGAAGGGTCAACACCAACCTATCTGGGAAGATGTTACTATGTTACATACGCCAACTACATGTTCATCTATCCTCCTGTTAGAAAGCCTATTGATACATAAACATAGGGCTGAATGCTGTAACGACGATACCCCTATTATTATACCGTTGCCATGGAAACTACTCTGTAACTATTACAACAAAAGAGACAATACCGGCTGCTCTAATGAAACGACATGATTGGGAAGTGAGCATGCGCATACCAAAACATACTATTTCGTCAGTGCGCATACTACATAATATATACCCTCCCAGGGCATAGTGCAACCACAGCATCTGATGACGGGTCCACAGTGGACTTGAAAGTGCTCATGTATATATCATTTTAACCGTAATATTTTAAATCGTGTAAAGACGGCAAAACTGTGTTTTTAATATCCTTCAGCACGATAAATCGACTTCCTATGGTACATTTACAATACTTTACTTAAATAAAGTGATTCTGTGAGTGAAGCCTGAGTTGTGTGCAGAGATGGCTATAAATGGAGACGTTTGCTACATCAACAGTAATAAAATCTAGATCCATCAATGTAAAACTTTTATTTTGGTAGATGAGCTTTCTTTGAGGAGTGAACCTCTGATTCTCTGAAAACAGCTTAGTGATATGTATGTGATATAATACTGAAGCATAAGAGAACAGCGTATGTATGTGTGCCTGCACTAAATGATACATGGTAAACCTACCACAGCTAGACATAGCTTTAAACAAACAGCTGTGAGCTAGCCTTAAAAAAAAAAAAAACCCTCTACAGGCAGCAATAGCATTTGCTTAGTTCATACGAGAATATGAATATGTACACTACATCATGAACGGTTCCTTTGATGTTGCTTTACAAATTTTACTAGAATGAACACTAACCAGGGCTATGGAAATCTGAAATTTTCAACTTATCTACAAGGGCAGTGGAACAGACAACAAACCTGTCCTTGATAACGTTGTACCCGTCTTACAAAACATTCTTCCTGTTGCACATGAAGACAAAAAAGCCTCTGTCCTTGTTTTATGACTATATAAGAAAACATGGTGCAATAGATGAAATGTATGCACACTGAATTGAAAAAGTTAACTTACCTTTAATGAAGTCCGATACACAGAGCAGTTTATCACACTTACATTTATCACTGTCTGTGCTGCCTACCTGGCTCTACACTCAACCAATAATTAATAGCCAAAGTACGGTCAAATTCTGACAGATGTCAGAATCAACCCAAATTAGTTATTGAAAGAATTGCTCAGATATCATTCATTAACATCTTCTTCTGGTTAGCTTTCTGTTGTAACAAGGAACTGGTCTTACAGAGATTACTTTCCGTCACCATTCAAAATTTTCTCTAGGCATAGCATTATGTGTAATACATTAGGCTTAAATTACTAAAATAATAGAAAGTCGAAAAGTCCCTTAAACTTTATGTACTTTAATCATACAAAAAACAGCATTATTCTAATGTAAGAACAAGATGACAATTGCAACCACATACATTGAGTGACAACATCACTAACACATGAGGTTGCAATTGTCTTCTTGTTCACAAGTCAGAATAATGCTATTTTATTCAGATTAACGTACATAAAGTTTTAAGGGACTTTTTGACTTTCTATGATTTTTGTCATTTAAAGCTTAACATATTAGTAGGCATTTAGGCACATTTTACGGTGAGAAAATATCAACGAATAATTTTAATTTTTTCATGCAATGTTATTTGGAAAAAAACTTTTGTGCGTAACATTAATTTCAACTACATTACTAAAATAATAAATAATGGAGAACTTCAGCGATATTTTTTGGCAATTGTGTGGTCAATAAACTTTCAAAAATGACGGGTCACCATGATGCTAAAAAAACCAAGCACAGACAGCTGATTTTCACAACCCTAATATTAGGTGTACAAATAAGTTTTGAAGCATTTTTTGTGTGAAGTATACCACTAATTTACATATCCGACATTCCCCCACGTTGTTTTCATGTGGCCGTAACTAGTCGAGAGTATAAATGAGATACAGAAGTTTACCCAACAGTCAAAAGCACTTGCACATCGGTAGGTGAAAGACGGCAAGCGATGCTGCATTTATTTGACACTGCATTCGCTACGAATTTCATAAAGGGAAAAGTGCTGCAAAAGCATGTGCATCAATCTGTTCTGTTCTGCGAGAGAATATTGTATCGAAATGTATGTGTGAGTTTTGGTTTAGATGGTTTAAAGCAGGCGATTTTGACGTTAGCGATCGAGAACGTAGCAGCACCATGCAGAAGGTTGAACATGAGGAACTGCAACCATTGTTAGATGAAGATTCACCTCAAATGCAAAAAGAAATAGCTGAACAAGTGGAGGTAACCCAACAAACCATTTCCAATCGTTTACGCGCAATGATTTTTCAGAAGGAAGGAAAATGGGTGCCATATGACCTAAGCCAGAGGAACAAGGATGAGCGTGTCATGAAGTGTTTGAATCTGTTGAATAAACAACACAGAAAGTCTTTCCTGTGGAAAATCGTTACGGGTGATGAAAAGTGGATATGGTACGACAATCCCAAATACAAAAAAAAAAAAAAAAAACACTGGGCAGACCCCAGTGAAGCAATTACTTCAACACCGAAGCGCAATATTCACTCCAAAACAGTTCTGCTGTGCGTCTGGTGTGCTATATTATGAACTATTGGAACAGGGTCAAACTGTTACTGTTGATCACTACAAGCAACAATTGCCCCAGGAAATCTGTCGAAAACGTCCATTCACAGGTGAAGGATTGCATCCCGTAAAATTACTGCATGACAACGCTAGGCAGCAAGTTGCGAAATTGGTCAAGGAAGCGTTACAGACGCTTGGCTGGGAGGTTTTGGAGCACCCGACGTGTAGTCTCGACAATAGCCCCTTCAGACTATCATTTGTTCCGATCGATGCACCATGGTTTGTCTGCTGTACGGTTCTAGACATGTGACGAAGTGCAAAAATGGGTTGATGACTTCATTGCGCCACACGACGAAGTATTCTTTATGGCTGGAATCCAACAGCTGCCTGACCGATGGCGAAAGGTGATAGATAATGACAGCACATATTTTGATTCGTAAAGTTATTGTCTTCTCTCAAATTACATGTTGCGTTGTCTTAAAAAGCTTTAAAACTTATTTGTACACCTAATACAAACATTTAAAAATAGATTATTACAATACACAAATTGTTTTAAGTAAAAATCACAATTTTTTTATTGTATTCTACAGAACATAAAATGAAACACAAACCTCAGTACTTGGACACTCTAATAAATATTCACAAAAACGGTGAGGATGGCTGAACAACACATTATTGGCAAACCACCGACGAACATTGCAGCTGCTACGAAGATGAATACAGAGTGCATCATACCATTCATTGGCTGGACCCCTGAAATAAAATAAAACAAAACGATAAAAGCTATTGAAATAATATGGTCATATCTTTTAGACTAATATGCTGTACTGAATCATGTGAAATGATTGCAAATTATTGCAAACTTTGCATAAGTGCAGAAGCAGTATACGTGAGTTTACATAATTGCTATGGTTATTAAAAAGCATTTACTATTAAAAAAAGTATACAACAAACACTTTTACTCCTCATTTAATTTTATTGCTTCAAATAAAAAATCTAATTATTGTTGTTATAAGGTACTTACATTTCCTACATTACTCATAAGTGGTGGATTCCCTGATATAATTTTTAAATGAATTACAGGGGCAAATAGACATTAAGAGCTGCCAAAAATAGCACACAAAAACATTTAAATATTCCATAAAGCCATCCACAGAAGTGATGTAAGCACATGAAACAATGCAAAAAGTTAATCTCTTGAGAGTAGATGGTAAATTACAGAAATCACAAATGACATTGATTTGGATAAAACGAACTACCATCCATTACTTGAAGTAATACAAGGGAATCAGGTTATGATACTGACATCAATGATGGGACTGTTTAGGGTTTTTTAAGCACCATATCTGCTGGCCTATGGGACTGTTTCATGTACATATGTTCTGTAATAACTTTCCATCAGCAATAATAATAATAATAATAATAATAATAATAATAATAAACAAATTTGACCACTTCATTTAAACTGCAGCTTCCTCATTCAGCTTTATATTAATCAAGTCAAATACACTGCTCGTCAAAAGTTAAGCACAGATCACACAAATCATTATAACTCCAAAACTACGGGAACAAATTTATTCAAATTTAACAAAGTCAGACATACAAGTCTTAGGTAAACATCATACAACTATTGGGAAACTTGATTTCATACAGCTCGAATAAACACACTGATAAAAGAAGGTAACCAAAAAACCCGGAATAAGAAAAACACGGTAAGAACACCAAATCGCGTTAGCACGAAATGTGGCCACCTCTTGCATGAATGCAAGACTGGAAGCCTCAATTCATTCTCAATAAGATAATCCAAAGAGTGAGATGACAACAATTGCCATTCACACACAACAGCAGTTTGAAGGTCACTGAGGGTCCGAGGAAGGGATATGAGGGCCGAAACACACACGCCTCCCATATATGATCTATGGGTTTCTTTAGCCGCTGCTAGTAGTTTTCCAAATTATCGGAATACTGAATGGTGCGTTCGAATTGCAAGAGTTTTTATTGAAGAGAATTTCAATGCTTTCTCTGTAGAGTAATGAAAATCTGTTTGATAAGGGTGCAATCCTTTCGGTACAATTCCAGTTTGGAGAGGCATCTTCAATAGTCAGAAGAGAAAGTGCAAAAGTCGGGAGGCATTTTCTGACATCTCTTTTATGTTCCAAAATTCTGCAATTTATTGTATGAAAGGCACTACCAATATGACATTTTCTGCCTGAGGAAGTAGACACAGGGATGAGATATACCCCAGGGCAGTCTAAAGGATCAAGAGGATCTCTGTCTTTAGATATTAATCGGATGGTAGTGGGAAGAGGATTGATTGCAAGCCCGTAACCAAAACTTTTGAAAATTTTGGCAAGTTTGCAAGTACAAGACTGATGGTAGGCGATTGAACCAATAAAGGAAAGGGACAGTTTCTGCAGGAGAAAGGTGACAAACAAATTATTGATTGGCATCAAACATTTTGAAAAGTTTTGTGACAATTCTGAGGGGAACAAGGCTAATGTTTCTCTGCCAATTTTCATTCCGATTGCTTCACTAATTTTTATTTTATTCACATTTTTGTGATCCGTGCTTAACTTTTGATGAGCAGTGTATTTTATATTACAGATATGACCACAATATTCTGATGCTCAGGTACTGTGGTATTTATTTATGCACAACAAATTTGCATGTATTTCACTCAAGATGGGATATTTAATAGTACATTGATTAGAAACAGCTTATCATGAAGTGCTAATAAAGGAAATTCGTATTCAACAAATATTATGAGAACTCATACAAGTTTCCACAAAGAGTAATCTATAAAATTTTATTTTGATTGATAAATTTGGAATTTTCAGGATATTTGTCATTCTGAAGTAGTAATCTTTTCCCAGCATACTGCCAACTTGCCAAGTAACTGAGGTTGATGAAGTTCCTATGTCAACTTAATACCTGTATTAGAAGATGTAATATTTTGGGTTGGTATCATTAACCAAAGTTAATTTTTACTGTTTTCTTTTTATAAATGCTGAAAACTTACAGTGTGTGTGTGCAAATATATATGTATACAGTTATTACAAATGAAATAGAGTTTTAACATTTTATAAAACCAAAACTATGTAAGATATTGACACACACGGTACACCGTTTCATCACCAACAGTAATGATTTTATTATACAGATGGCGTCACTAAAAGATTGCATGTTTTCACTGTTACGTGACCAACAAGGCAAGTCGCAAATGCTGTGGAGAAGGCATTCTGTGTGCTTGAATTAAGCAGAATAAATTCCATTACCGCTGTGCAATGGCGTTTTAGAATATGTTTCAAGAAATCACTGCCAAAAAGAATCCATCTACAACTGGTACAAGAAATCTGAAACAAGGTGTTTGAGTAAAATTCCAGGGAGACTACATGTTTCTGATGAACAAGTGGAGCGTGTTCATGCCATTTACCAATGCAGCCCAAGGAAATCCACAACAATGGCGGGTCGGGACATACAAATTCCACACCTACAGAAAATTTTGAGGAAGTAGCTAAAAACGATTCCCTACAAACTACAGTTATTGTAAAGCCTAAGCGACAATGGCATAACTACATTCAAAATGCTCCTGCATTTCTCTACAGAAATGCCAAAGCATTTTGAAGATGGTTTCAGAGGGGGTCAAATTTTCAGCAACAAATCAACATTCCACGTAAGTAGGAAAGCTAACAAATAACACTTGCACATGGGGGACTGAAAATCTTAGAGCAAAACTGGAGCAAGCATGTGCAGGATTCCTCAAAGGTAATGTGTTCCGCACTATGTCCCATAAAAAAGTGTATGACCCCTTCTTTTTCCAAGAAAACATTAATAGAAAGTTCTTATCTCGACATGCTAATTATTTGGTTGATGCTTCTACTGCATGAAGACAGTGACTACTTCATTTCCCAACAGGACGGAGCACCACCTCACCAGCATTGGGAAGTTAGAAATTACTTTGATGAAAATCTTCCACAGCGCTGGATTCCCCATGCAACAGGTGACATGTCACTCACATGGTGGCCACTACAAAACCCAGAACTAACACTATGACTTTTTTTTTTTTAATATGGAGGCTATGTCAAAGACAAAACCTTTGTCACTCTCCTTTCTGTTAATTTAGCTGATCTGAAACAATACATCAGAACAACCATTGTTGACACTGCAAGGTGTGTGTCAATATCTTAAATAGCTTTGGTTTTATAAAATGTTGAAACTGTCTATTTCGTTTGTACTAAGCCTGTATACAGAGACACAGACCTTAACTAAGAGACATGCAAAGGCTGCAGACAACTGAAAGAAGTATGGAGAGATGCATGATTGGTGTACCCAGGAAATATAAGAAGAGGAACTTGTGGATAAGGAAAATGACAAGAGTGGAAAACATCATGACGAGAGTGAAATCCTTGAAATGGCAATTGGATGAACATATTGCCAGGATGGACCCCCTTCATGGAAAACCAAAAATTTAGACTGGATTTCAAGAGACAGGAAAAGGCTCAGAAGAAGAGATATGGGAGATGGGGGGATGAAATTCGAAAGTATGCAAGAGTGTCATAGAGGAGACCGGCTGCAGCAGACAGTTGTGGAGGAAACCTGGGGAGACCTTTATTCAGCAGTGGATTGATAACAGTCGACAATGATATATCTGTGCGTACACACACACACTTTAATGGACTTCCTGCGATTGTATTTTCGCTGTAATCTTATATAGTTTTTTCTCTTGTAAAAAATCTCTTTTAATTAGTCCCCGAAATATACGGCTTCTGATGGTTAGTAAATAGAAAGGAAAGAAAAAAAAAAAAAAAAAACGTAACACCCCCCCCCCCAAAGTAACCAATTAGTCAAGACAATGGCATTGTGTTATATGCTTAATTTGTCATAAGTGCGAGTGCCAAGATTTTTCCCAGATGCATTCAATTTTACCTTTAAGATTGGAGCTCAAAACTGTATTGCATAATAGTGTGTTACTTCCTAAGCATAACAAAGCTTATATAGTCTCTTTTCTTCTTGAATAGGTCAAGTTATTTTTCATTTGTTTGGGAGCTTAATTGACCACCATGAGCTACTCAATGGGCTGTACGTAGTCAACTTCCTCTAGTTTTGGGCCTCTGGTTCCAAGTAAGGAAAATAGCCAATGCCGCAAGACAAGCAAGCACATCACCCGTGCTTCATTTGACACTTGAACCCGTGCCCACATGAATGAATGGTCAGAAGCCAGCATTTACACAACTGCACCATTTACATGGCATAGAGGTTATGAATAAACAGGGTTATAATTATCTGCACAATGCAGATACTCATAATCATGTTGGCATGTGCTACCCACCAAAATTAACAAACACACATAAACACAATGTATGGGTAATGGGTTCTAAACTTAGAAATTATTGTACCAAACAATTGAGAACTTGATTAGATTACTTTATAATCACAGCAACAAAGAGGATTAGTCACAGTTCTCACAAAAAAATTAACTATATAATAACAATAACATACCCGTGGATATTGGATAATGTAAAGTAAGTACAAATATGTTATCGCCTACATTGTGGGTATGTGCTATAAAAGATGAATACGAGATGAACACTATGAAACATAACAATGACAAGAGCTAAAAAAAAAAAAAAAAAAGATCATTTAGGGTGTTTTGGTCATGTTATAAATGAGTTCCAGTGAAGGTTTAGAATAAGATCTGATATCCTGCTGTTTCTCCAATCTACAAATTAAAGGGCCCAAAATATTTTCAGGTCAGAAAACCCATCACCAGATCTACACACTTTCAATGAGAGTGAGGTAAAATTTCTTTTCTGAGCGTATCTCAAATCCCTCTGGCAAGTAGGGAGATAGAGAGAAGAAAAAAATCAAGAAGAATAAAGTACTTTCTTTCCCCCTCAATATAATTCCTTTGTGGGAATTTGATCATCATCTGTGTGTGTGTGTGTGTGTGTGTGTGTGTGTGTGTGTGTGTGTGTGTGTGTGTGTGTGTGTGTGTGTGGTTTCTTTCATGATGTATAGGTGAAGGTAAGCTTAGCCTATAGCTGTTTGTCGCTATGTAAGTGGTAGAGTAACTAGGTAACTTTAGGAAAATAAGTGGTTCAATCAATATTTGTTTGGGATTATGTTATGCTTTTTATTTTACCTCTTTGGTGTTGGGAATAAATGCAGAAAAATTACTGAAGTTTTCTTAATGTAGTATATTTCAATGCATTTGATGCTTTACTGTACTTTGCATTTTATAAATGTATTAATTATCAGCAACACAGTGGGAAAATGAATAAATTATATAGAAATTCATAAACATATAAATTATATAGAAATTCATAAACATATAGTGTATTAAGCCAAAGCCATACAAAAAGCAAAATTAATATCTCACCAAGGGCTTGGGATAAGAGTAAAATAAGTCATTTTAACAGTACAGTTTGATCCTTACAAAATGGTTGACTAAATCACTGTTTTTAACAGAAAAAAGTTATATATGTAGCCATAAAAATAACACAATTCATGGTTAAGGATTATTAAATTGAATCATTATTACCTAAGAGTTTTCTTGGCATGAAAACCAGTGCTAAATAGAAATTTGGCAGCCAATTGAGTACTTATCATGGCTAGCTCTTCACCATCGGAAGACTGCAGGAAAAAAAAATTAATAACATCACATCAAAGAAAGGAAGCAACCAAGTTCTTGCTACACAAATAGATTACATCCTAAGTAATTAACATAAACCATGTTTTGAAATACATAAAAATTTCATTAAGAATAATTACCAGATTCTGTGTTAACTTTTTTAAAAGACACTGTAGATTCATGCTTGGTACCTGCTTTCCAAATAACAAGTGACATAATATTCAGAAAACACTTAAATGCTCTGGTATTTTCACTAGTATACAATACAAAACTGAGCACTCTGATTTCCACCTGCCTGCAACATAGCTCAAAAATATGTTTAATATATATGTTTGCTTCTTCAAAGCATTCATGTTGTGCTGACACTTGAGCATTACTAATAACAATGCTAAATCTGCTTTGGTAATCACGTGCTACTTTATCTGCACTAGCACTCTAACTACCCACAACTGGCATGCATCACCAAAAGGTTTGCCTAAACTTCAACAAATTTGGATCTAGCTTTTGCCAATGCTCAGTTTATGTAGTAATTCCAGAGCATGGAATATTTCATTTCCACAGGAAATACCTTATCCTAGCTTTAGTTTTTATTTAAATAACACTACTATTTATATGAACCATAAGTTCATTAGAACGGGTAAAAACAACAAATAAAAAAAAGTTTGAACAAAATGTAAGAAAAAGATTAATATTCTGACAACTAACTCACAAAATTACACAGGAAAAAAAAATGCAAATTCCGATATGGCACCACAAAGAGATTATATAAGTAGCAAATGATTTTCTTAGAAATATGATTTTCAAGTTAATAGACTATAATTTATTCAGATAAACAAATTGCTTTTTTTTTAAATTAGTTGTTGACAGAGTGGAATGAAGTGAAACATTGTTAGCAACCCTCAATAGTTACCCAAAGGTCAGAAACGTTTGCAAGAAAATACACATCTCTTTACTGTATTACACTTTGTTACCAGAGGCAGCCTGCATTTGCAAAGAAAATCCTGGGCTGGTTTACAGATTTCACACCTACTTTTGCACATTCAACAAAACTACCAAAACTTTGTAGGCATTTTAGTAGTGATTTTAAGTGCACTTTCCCAAATTTATACACGTTTTAATGCACTCCCAACACACTAGTTCTTTTTAAAACGCCCCAGCATAATTTTCCTTGTTAGCACATTACCTCTGGTCTAAATACTTCTGATAAGCCTTTCTCTTTCTTTTGAGAGTGTTACTCAGCTCTACTGTCAACACTTTTCAGTTCTTACATAGTGCTTCATTGCATATTCTTTCAGCCTCAATAAGACATCTTTTATATACATTAGGGGTTAGGTTTTGATTTTTCTAGAACCTTTAGCAATATGCCTATGGAAAACCATCTTGACATCTACATTATTCAGGCCATCAAACCTGATGCATATGAACCAGTGGCTTGTGGCAACTGAAACAGGTGGGGCCATAGCCGAATTCAAACAACGAAATAAAAAATACTGTCATAATTAGGCCAACTATTCAGACCCCTCCCCAACCCCAAGATTCCTTTACTCTGCCTCTGTTTACCCCCTTGACTCACAATAATGCCCAAATCAGGCAGAAATGTGTCAACTTGTATTGCACGTGAAAAAAACTTTCTCATAATAGAATGCATATCTATTAACAGAAAAAATGTTAAAACTCCTTACATAAATTCTTTTAGCTTAAAACATTTGAGCATTAATATATGTTAGTTGTGCTTTGTGTTTCTTCAGATTTCTCAACTGTGGAATAATCACAGGATAAAAAAGTATAGTGAAAAAATAATAACTCCAAATACTGTATATGCAGGGAGGAAATGTTTCATTAATTTTGTTCCATATAGAATGAGTACCATACTACCACTTGCATTATTTGAAAGGTTTAACTTTTTTTTTAAGAACTTGTGAAGCATAAAAACATATGTACTCATGTGCAAATTATACTTACAGGTTTTCTCATTTATTTATTTTTAACATAGAAAAACATCTCAGTTAAAACTGAAATTAGTTCTGCAAAGCGCTTTGTAAACTTCAAACAATATGAAAGAGAAATCAATTGAATTTTTCACTTTGTACCATGGTATTAAAATGCAATAAATGGAAATATTAAAGAAGTCATAATTTTTTGTATAGATATTCTCCTCTTCTAACTAGCTATATATGAGATCATATCCAAAAACACTCCTTTGTTATGTGAAGATTGTGTTTCATCATGTCCACGTAAAGGCAATTCGTGTACACCACAAAATTTTATGCAGTCTATAATGCGTGTTAGAATGTGCCTATTTTTATCAACTAGTTCATTGTGCTTTCTAACCGCAGAGCGATAATCGTCATCTAATTGTGACATAATATTGATATTACCAAAAGTTTTGAATTTTGAAGCATTATTAATCTGTGCTGCATTGATGTTTTTTAATCCTTTCGGGCAAATGTTTCATATTTTTGCAGCCAATTTTGGTCCACAGTAGTTCTCCACCAAATAGCAAACAATAAAAACAAAATGCTTCTTCCCCCTCCCCATCGCTAGCAGTTAGCCAAGCCTTTTTTCAAACCACTGAACAGAAAATGTTCAAAGTTTTGTTCCGTCTTCCTGGCTTACCAAGAAATTCTTGGTCTAATAAGCACCGAGTTTTTTAAGTGAAACTTTTCTTCCAGATTTAAAGCAGAGAATGGAGATTTTAACAAACTATCCACTCTATTCATTATACACAAGCAAAAAAAGTCACGAAAAAACTACGACATTTGATCGGGGTAAGCTTCTGTGTTGAGAGACACACACAGAAACTACAACAGCTTGGTCAAAGAATATCAGCGCAATTCTTTGGCTTGGTCAAGGTAAGCTTCTCTGTAAACCCACGGCGTTAAGGAAATGGACACTTGCCCAGCCAATCAAATTAGCGCGGGGGCCAGGTCTTCTTTTGCACGCTCGGTTCAAGCAGTGTCGTATGTAGGTCATCATACTGAATGAGACGGGGACAAAAACGTTGTCTTCTCTTGCTTGCGTAGTGATGTTACAGGGCCTGTTAGAGCTGGCCCCAATAACCTCACACTCTGAACGTGATCTCATTCCTCAGGGAATAGTTTTTCGTTTTTTGAAGCGAACTTTTCCCTTGGGGAATGGTTTTTGAAGAGGAAGGTTTATCACCATACAGTTAAGAGAAAGAATAAGAATTAGGGCAAAAACAAGTATTTATTTCTAGAAAGAGAAATTTTTAGATGGGGCCCGGCCCCTCTGGCCCTTAATGACGGGCCGCCTCTGATCTTAACATCTTTGCTGGTCTCTGAACTACTTGACAACTGACCTCAAAGAGTAGTTTGTACCTACTAAAAAGTGAAACACTGATTTCAAAACTCCAGAAAATTCTATTTTCCTTTAACGATCATGACCCAAAAATCTTGTGTCACTCTAAATACCACAACGCCCAAAACTGTCTGTTGTTTCACTTCCTTTGTTTAATAACAACAATAACAGGGTTCCCACTTAAAAGTAATAAAACAAATTCCCTGACTTTTCCAGGTTCTCCAGGTGGTTTTTAAAGTTTTCCATAGTGGCATGTTGCAAAGAATTGTTACATTTCATTCCATTCCATTCATTTTTCTCACTAAAGCACACACTTGTAAATTCTTTACGTAATTTGTCTTTATAAAATTACCTGCTTTTCATTAATAACAACTACCTGTGCACATTATTTTCTGTACCAAAGTTCAGTGAACTTTTGTGAATACTACCCATATGCGATGTTCCCAACTTAGCTGTCTTTAAAGACAGAGTTTCACAACATGTGAGACAGCTCCAATCAGGTCAGCTGAGTGGAGCTGTCAAGTGTGTTGTTCAGCAAATCCAGTTTTTAGAGCATGGAGATGGAGGACACATAGAACACTTCCTCTTAATTGTGCTCAACTTGTATATGAATTGGTAAGAGAAAATCCTGAAGTACAGTATGCTAAAAATGAGCAGTTCCACAACAGCAGAAAGCTACAGATTTGACAGCCAGCCAAATGTGTTGTTAATAAGAATATCTGTTGTACCACAATCCTACTGCAAGGGGAGTATGAAAACCTCAATTCAGTGCAAGGAATCTCGAGAAGGGATGTGCATTGTGTGTGCTATAGCAGTAGATAGGGAAGTGTCAGTTTAAAAAGTGGCAACCCAGGTTACTTTTGCATTTGTGAATGGTTATCAATTAGATTCCACTAACATCTGGTGTTACAGTTTCCAGTTTCGAGCCTCAGTTCTTCACGGAATGAACCACAATATTCCCTAGCCCATGCAGACATTCCTGTGATGGGCAGAGAGAGAGGCACACACCTCTTTTTGGTGGAGTTTATTATGTATGATCTGTGCGATATGGGTCATCGTATAGAAGCAGTAAACAGATGTTGCATTTCTTTGGCAACTCCTATGAATTTGTCTTGTATTGTTATTGAATGACCCTGCCCAGGTGTTCATACTGTTCCAGCAGCCCTTGCAAATGTCTCTGCCAGTTGCCAATTAGATTTTCTGCACTAGTGTGCAAAACTTTTAAATGTGATCCTTAAAGGTGGCAAGTAGATTTTTGTTACAAATGTAGAAAATAATTTCTTGAGGAATGGGGAGATACATAAAATCACATTTTTTTTTCTTCTGTGTGCATTCTGAAATTTAAACAAAATGGAATCCTTGGTAAAAATGTCACCAAACAAATTTGCAGAAGTGCCCTCGCACCCTTATTTTCTCAGTGACTACCAGCATAAATTATTGTGAACCTGCTAAATTAAATGGGATTCAGAATTTTCACCATTTTCCGATGGCGAACACATAAGTAATCCGAGCCATGTCAAAAGTCTCGCAAAGAACAAAAATGGCAGGTTAGCCCAGGGATGGGGTGGAAGATTTAAAGTGTCAATTGCAGCTGGCATTCTTTTGAACTGGAACGTTGTATTCCCACAGAAAGGTGTCAGGGCCAAGGTAAGTTAGCCCATTACACAAAGTAAGCCTTTGCCAGACAGGTGATGGACATTTGAGGGGTTCCTACTTTGCGTTGTTAAATTTTCAGATGCATGTATTTTTCTTCCTCTAAATAAGGCACTCAAACATATGTGCATGTACAACTATCTGCTTTTTTAATAATAAAACAGAAAGATATTGATGAACATCTTAACAATGAAAATCGGGAAATTAGCAGAGATGCTGATAAGTACGGATTTCATGTAATTTTACATTTTTTGATGAGATTTGGACATGGTGAAATTACAGAAAATCACCATTTGGTGTTTCACCAGAATGAAGAAATTATTCACCAACAAATTACTGTAATAGCAATTTTCTTTTGGAGTAAAACCTTTACAATAAATATTTAGCATTTTTCTTTGTTTATGAAGTTTTTCCACAAAAATAAATAAATAAAAAACACCAATTTAGAAAATTGCGCTGTTCACAACAGCTCATAGATGCAGTTCATTATAATTTTTTTTTCTTTCAAATAACTTAAGCATGATCAGATTCTTTTTTTTTTTTTTTATTGGAGGTTTAACGACCACCGTGAGCAACTTAATGGGCTATAAGCAGTCGCCCGTCCCTAATTTAGGATCACTGGTTCCAGGGAAGGGAGAGAGCCAGTGCCGTAAGACAAACACAACATCCATGCCTCACCGGGATTCGAACCCGGACCCTGTTCGGGCGAATGATCAGAGGCCAGCGCCTTAGACCACTGCGGCATGATCAGATTCACTACATACATACATAGATAGATATATGTATATATATCATTAAGCTGTTTTTTGAGATTCAGGTTAGCTCCTCAAAGAAAGACCATCTGTCAAATAAACATTCAACTTGCACATACATACATATCACTAAGCTGTTCTCCGAGATTCAAAGGGCAGCTCTACAAAGAAATACAAACCACCAGATGAATTTTTAACTGATCCTTTACTTACTGTTGCAGTATTAAACTTCTACATTTACAGCGATCTTGACACACAACACAGGCTTCACTGACATCCATCACACAACGTACACAAGACCTTCTCTACTTCATACTCAATCTTTTTCTCATGCAGAAACTCCTGCATCTGACCCTCCCATGACTTCCTTGGCCTTCCTCCGACTTTCTTTCCTGGCACTTCGGCTGAAAATTTTTTCTTAGTAAGCATCTCGCCACTTATTCTTTCAACATGGCCAAACCACCTAAGAATATTAGTCTTCCACCTTGCTAACAACATTATGCTACACATTATACAACGGCAACACATCTTCATTCCTCACACAATCTGAACAAGACTTACCACAAACCTCCCGTAAGTAACACATTTCTCCAGCACACAAACTACTCCTATGTTTCTTCTATAGTACCCAGGTGTCACTGCCATACATCAGAGTAGGAAAAATTACACTTTCATACGCAACCATGCGGGACTCTCTTGAGAACACATCATTCCTGTGAAAACCTCCAAGAGCAGCTATGACTTTCAATGAAGAATTCACTCACCTACTAATTTTGCCATCTAATCTGTTCTCTCTGTCAAACATGCTTCCTAAATACACAAACTCATTTACCTGGTCAACGACTGTGCCATTTAGACTTACATTGCATTCAGTTTAGTATTAACTGTTTCTCGCTCAAAAACTATAACTTTGGTTTTTCCCTTGTTTACTCAGTTTGAATCTCATACAAACTTCGTACATCTAGGACAACTTACTCTGCAACTCACTTTTGCCTCTGCCAACAGGACACAGTCATCAGCATACAGCAATCAGCACACATGGACATTACCAAGGCATAAACCAGTATTGACCATCTTTACATCACACATGCATGCATCCATATATATATATGGGATGTAAGGTCAGGTGATGCGTGACATCACAGCCTCTCCTTGACAAATGTCAACCCCGCCTTCTCGTGGTACATCCTGTTCTCACTAAAGGGGCTCCGACGACCACCAGTAGCGGTATAACTACACCATCGGGATTAGAGGAAATGCTATCCCACACTCACCAACCCGCTTGGCCAGCGTGGTGAGTTATGGCCAAACCCCTCCAAAATGACTCCACAACTTAAATCTTGGCCCTCAGTCTCCGGCAGCTGGAATGTACCTGGCCAAGGCAGCGGCCAGTGCGACATGAAGGCAGAGGGTGCTAAGAATCCCCGGAGGACCGGACTAGGCTGCCATCTGATGCTGACCTTAGCTACGTATAACAGATGCTCCCTATCTTCTGATTCAAGGCTTCTTCAATTGGAAGAGGAACTACAAAGGATCAAGTGGGACATCATCGGGCTAAGTGAGGTAAGGAGAAGATCTCATTGAACTGAAAAGTGGACATCTCTTCTACTATCGTGGGACTGATACTGGCAGAACTAGTGGTGTTGGATTTATAATAAACAAGAAACTGAAGGATAATGTTGTAGAAGTTGAAAGTTCCTCTGACAGAGCTGCACGACTCGTTATCCAACTCTTGAGAAGATACAAGGCTCAGATTATTCAAACTTATGCACCCACCACAAGTTATCCTGAAGAAGAAATTGAAGAATTTTATGAGGAAATTAGTCATCTAAATAATAAAGGTAACCAGCACTTGAAAATAATTATGGGAGATTTCAATGCAAAAATAGGGCAATGGCAACAGAATGAAACTTCAGTAGGTAAATTCGGTCACGGCAACAGAAATCAGCATGGAAATACTCTCATAGAGTTTGCAGAGGCAGAAGGGTTTTTCATCTTGAACTCCTTTTTCAAGAAAAAGCCACACAGGAAATGGACATGGAGACATCCAAATGGGACGACAAGTGAAATTGATTTTATTATGGGTAACAAAAAATTTGTCATAGAAGACTGCAGTGTGCTAAACAAGTTCAACACAGGTAGTGACCATAGAATGGTGAGATGTAAGATGCACCTCAACACTAAACTTGAACGTGGGAAGCTCATAAGACAAACAAAATCTATTGACATAACCAACCTTAAAAAACACCATAAAACCTTCAAGTTGGAACTGAAGAACAGATTCTCTGCTTTAGAAGGCCTAATATCGGAAGAAGTGGATATTTCTGAAGTTAACAGAAAAATAACCAAAGCTCTTATGGAAACAGCAACAAAATTAGCTGAGTCTAAGAACAAGTTGCATATGAACAAATTATCAGGAAAAACCAAAATGTTGATGCAAAAAAGAAGAGAGATGAGGACAACTAAAGAAGATGTGACTTCCAAAGTGGAATATATAGAGCTATGCAAGACAGTACGAAAAAGTATCACTGAAGACATAAGGAAATTCAACTGTGAACTAGTAAGGAAAGCAATTGAAAACAACCAAAGCCTAAAGATAGCAAAGGGACATCTCAGTAAGGGAAGAAAACAGATTATGGCACTGAGAAAAGAAGATGGTTCTGTAACAAGAAATAGAGACGAAATTTTGACATGAGTAAAAGATTTCTACTCCAAATTATATGAAAGGGATGATACATGTACTCCAGACATCATGAAAGGTACCAGTACCAGAGTTCTTCCAGTCCTCCCAGCAGAAGTTACACATGCAATCAAGAACATGAAGCGAGGAAAAGCTCCAGGAGAAGATGGAATTACTGTAGACATACCAGAAGCAAGTGGAGAAATCGAAACGGTACTCGCCCAAATTTTCACTCGATGCCTTAATGAAGGGAAGATTCCTGAGGATTGGAACAGCGCTACAATGATCTTGCTACATAAAAAGGGTGACGTTGAGGATCTCAGGAACTACAGACCTATCAGCCTCCTATCAGTGGTTTATAAAATCTTCACTAAAGTTCTTTCACACCGCTTAAAGGTGACACTGGACATGGCTCAACCGAGAGAACAAGCTGGATTCAGGAGTGGCTACAGCACAATAGATCATATCCATGTACTGAGAGAACTAATTGAAAGAGCGAGGGAATATGAACTTCCATTGTGCATGGCTTTTATCGATTATGAAAAAGCCTTAAAAGAAAACCATCAGCAGTTACAATGGCCCTGAAATCCTGTGGTATTGAAGATGCGTACATTAATATTATTAATAACATCTATGAAAATGCAAGTGCAAAGATTCGGCTGTTTTAAAATACAACACACATAAAAATTGGAAAAGGAGTGAGACAAGGTGACACCATATCTCCCAAGCTCTTTAATGCCACATTGGAAAATATCTTTCAATCACTGAACTGGGAAAACAAAGGGATAAAGATTAATGGAGATTATCTAACCCACCTTCGTTTTGCTGATGACAGTCATTTTTGCAACTACCCCATCAGAGCTACAGAGTATGATCCAGGAACTTGCTAACAAGAGTAAAGAAGTGGGATTAAAAATGAACTTTCAGAAGACGAAAGTGATGTTCAATGCTTTTACAAGAAATGAAGATTTATCGATTGATGGAGAAAAGCTGGAGATAACAGACACGTACATTTATCTTGGACAGCAGATATCAAGTGAGGGTCACATTGATGAAGAAATTAATCGGCGTACAAAACTTGCCTGGAGAACTTTTGGAAGAAACAGCATAATTTTCAAGAGCAATATGCCATTATGTCTTAAAAGAAAAGTGTTTGATCAATGCATCCTTCCAGTGCTTACGTATGGTGCAGAGATGTGGATCTTAACTAAAAGAGACATACAAAGGCTGCAGACAACTCAAAGCAACATGGAGAGGTGCATGCTTGGTGTAACCAGGAGAGATAAGAAGAGGAACTTGTGGATCCGAAAAATGACAAGAATGGAAGACATCATGATCAGAGTTAAATCCCTGAAATGGCAATGGGCTGGACATACTGCCAGAAGGACAGACCATCGATGGACAGCCAAAATTTTAGATTGGATTCCAAGGGACAGGAAAAGACCCAGAAGAAGACCACATGAAAGAGACTGGCACAAGACAGACTGTTGTGGAGGAAACTTGGGGAGATCTTCGTCCAGCAGTGGATTGATAATGGTTGACAATGATGGTGATGATATATATATATATATATATAGATGTAAGGTCAGGTGATGCGTAACATCACAGCCTCTCCTTGACAAATGTCAACCCCGCCTTCTCGTGGTGCATCCTGTTCCCACTAAAGGGGCTCTGAAGACCGCCCATAGCGGTATAACTATACCATCGGGATCAGAGGAAATGCTATCCCACACTCACCAACCCGCTTGGCCAGCGTGGTGAGTTATGGCCAAACCCCTCCAAAATGATTCCACAACTTAAATCTTGGCCCTCAGTCTCCGGCAGCTGGAATGTACCTGGCCAAGGCAGCGGCCAGTGCGACATGAAGGCAGAGGGTGCTAAGAATCCCCGGAGGACCGGACTAGGCTGCCATCTGATGCTGACCTTGGCTACTTACAATGGACGCTCCCTATCTTCTGATTCAAGGCTTCTTGAATTGGAAGAGGAACTACAAAGGATCAAGTGGGACATCGTGGGGCTAAGTGAGGTAAGGAGAAAAGGAGAAGATCTCATCGAACTGAAAAGTGGACATCTCTTCTACTATCGTGGGACAGATACTGGCAGAACTAGTGGTGTTGGATTTATAATAAACAAGAAACTGAAGGATAAAGTTGTAGAAGTTGAAAGTTCCTCTGACAGAGCTGCACGACTTGTTATCCAACTCTCGAAAAGATACCAGGCTCAGATTATTCAAACTTATGCACCCACCACAAGTCATCCTGAAGAAGAAATTGAAGAATTTTATGAGGAAATTTGTCATCTAAATAATAAAGGTAAGCAGCACTTGAAAATAATTATGGGAGATTTCAATGCAAAAATAGGGCAACGGCAACAGAATGAAACTTCGGTAGGTAAATTCGGTCATGGCAACAGAAACCAGCGTGGAAATACTCTCGTTGAGTTTGCAGAGGCAGAAGGATTTTTCATCTTGAACTCCTTCTTCAAGAAAAAGCCACACAAGAAATGGACATGGAGACATCCAAATGGGACGACAAGTGAAATTGATTTTATTATGTGTAACAAAAAATTCGTCATAGAAGACTGCAGTGTGCTAAACAAGTTCAACACAGGTAGTGACCATAGATTGGTGAGATGTAAGATGCACCTCAACACTAAACTTGAACGTGGCAAGCTCATAAGACAAACAAAATGTATTGACATAACCAACCTTAAAAAACACCATAATACTTTCAAGTTGGAACTGAAGAACAGGTTCTCTGCTTTAGAAGGCCTAACATCGGAAGAAGTGGACATCTCTGAAGTTAACAGAAAAGTAACCAAAGCTCTTATGGAAACAGCAACAAAATTAGCTGGGTCTAAGAACAAGTTGCATGTGAACAAATTATCAGGAAAAACCAAAATGTTGATGCAAAAAGAAGAGAGATGAGGACAACTAAAGAAGATGTGACTTCCAAAGTGGAATATATAGAGCTATGCAAGACAGTAAGAAAATGTATCACTGAAGACGTAAGGAAATTCAACTGTGAACTAGTGAGGAAAGCAATTGAAAACAACCAAAGCCTAAAGATAGCAAAGGGACATCTCAGTAAGGGAAGAAAACAGATTATGGCACTGAGAAAAGAAGATGGTTCTGTAACAAGAAATAGAGGCGAAATTTTGACAAGAGTGAAAGATTTCTACTCCAAATTATATGAAAGGGATGATATATGCACTCCAGACATCATGAAAGATACCAGTACCAGAGTTCCTCCAGTCCTTCCAGCAGAAGTTGCACATGCAATCAAGAACATGAAGCGAGGAAAAGCTCCAGGAGAAGATGGAATTACTGTAGACATCATACAAGAAGCAAGTGGAGAAATCGAAACAGTACTCGCCCAAATTTTCACTCGATGCCTTAATGAAGGAAAGATTCCTGAGGATTGGAACACCGCTACAATGATCCTGCTACATAAGAAAGGTGACATTGAGGATCTCGGAAACTACAGACCTATCAGCCTCCTATCAGTAGTTTATAAAATCTTCACTAAAGTTCTTTCACACCGCTTGAAGGTAACACTGGGCATGGCTCAACCGAGAGAACAAGCTGGATTCAGGAGTGGCTACAGCACAATAGATCATATCCATGTACTGAGAGAACTAATTGAAAGAGCGAGGGAATATGAACTTCCATTGTGCATGGCTTTTATCGATTATGAAAAAGCCTTTGATTCGGTGAAACCATCAGCAGTTACAATGGCTCTGAAATCCTGCGGTATTGAAGATGCATACATTAATATTATTAATAACATCTATGAAAATGCAAGTGCAAAGATTAGGCTGTTTGAAAATACAACACATGTAAAAATTGGAAAGGGAGTGAGACAAGGTGACACCATATCTCCCAAGCTCTTTAATGCCACATTGGAGGGTGTTTTTCAGTCGCTGAGCTGGGAAAACAAGGGGATAAAGATTAATGGAGATTATCTAACCCACCTTCGTTTTGCTGATGACGCAGTCATTTTTGCAACTACCCCATCAGAGCTGCAGAGTATGATCCAGGAACTTGCTGACAAGAGTAAAGAAGTGGGATTAAAAATGAACTTTCAGAAGACAAAAGTGATGTTCAATGCTTTTACAAGAAATGAAGATTTATCGATTGATGGAGAAAAGCTGGAGATAACAGATACGTACGTTTATCTTGGACAGCAGATATCAAGTGAGGGTCACATTGATGAAGAAATTAATCGGCGTACAAAACTTGCCTGGAGAGCTTTTGGAAGAAACAGCATAATTTTCAAGAGCAATATGCCATTATGTCTTAAAAGAAAAGTGTTTGATCAATGCATCCTTCCAGTGCTTACGTATGGTGCGGAGACGTGGACCTTAACTAAAAGAGACATACAAAGGCTGCAGACAACTCAAAGAAGCATGGAGAGGTGCATGCTTGGTGTAACCAGAAGAGATAAGAAGAGGAACTCGTGGATCCGAAAAATGACAAGAGTGGAAGACATCATGATCAGAGTTAAATCCCTGAAATGGCAATGGGCTGGACATACTGCCAGAAGGACAGATCATCGATGGACAGCTGAAATTTTAGATTGGATTCCAAGGGACAGGAAAAGACCCAGAAGAAGACCACATGGGAGATGGGTGGATGAAATTCGAAAGTATGCAGGGGTGACATGGAGGAGACTGGCACAAGACAGACCGTTGTGGAGGAAACTTGGGGAGACCTTCGTCCAGCAGTGAATTGATAATGGTTGACAATGATGATGATGATGATGATGATATATATATATATACACTGTATATTAAACAGCCATGATGATATTACACAACCAGTGGTGGAAGTGCAGACTACCCATTTTGGAGCAGGAAAATCTACATTTCGGAGCAGCTAATAAAATGATACCCCGAGTGTCGTTTGGAGGGGAAAACTATATTTTTGAGCACCAATTAATACTTGGAAGGACACAGCAAAATTTCTAAGCATGATTACTCACAATCACACAATAATGGTAGTTCTAATTTCACATTTTGTAAAATCACTAGCTTTCAAAAGTGAAAATTCTTAACTATCAGTCTTTTCATGAGCACATTGGTAAACTAATTTCAGAAATAATTAGCACATAACGAAAATGTTCAGATAAAAAATTAATTATACATTCTAAACCTAATTCACAAATTATAACTATTTAATAACTAAATGCTTAACAGGTAATTACAGCTTTGGTGTTTCATTTCCCATTGAATGAGATTCATATTTATAATCCTACACCACTGCTATTAAATGTGATTTAAAATTGTCAATTTTATGCTAGTAAATCTTCATGTCAAAGTCATATGATGAAGGTTGGTGTATATGTGAACTGAACTAATTTGTCATTTTTTTTTCTTGTAGGACTTCCGTCCACAGTAAGTAGAGTTTAGGTCCCAGCCACCTACAGCAAGTTTGCCTTTTGGGCAGGACACAGAAACAGAAGGAATGAGAGCAAGTCTAGCGACTTTGACAGAACAGTTAACTGAACTCATTATTTAAACAGGGATATATATATATATATATATATATATATATATATTCTATAAAGAAGATACCTAAGCAAAAAAATACATATATAATTTTGACTCACACCTAGTACAACATAGAAAAGGTTATGTATCTACCTGTGTGAGTAAAAGGAGAAAAGATAAAAAAATAATAAAATAAAACTACTGAATGTAGAAGGTGTCGAGAATACTGAGCCTTGGCTTTATCAAGGACCAGCAAAAACTCTGCATTTTCTCACTTCCACAAAGACCTAGTTGGAAATGGGTTTCTGCAAGGCCATAGATGCAAGTAACATTCCCACCTAAAATAGTTTAAAATATATATATATGTCATGTCCTCCGTAGAGTTGCATGACCTAGCACTAGTTAACAATTATATATATATTTTAAACTATTTTAGGTGGGAATGTTACTTGCATCTATGGCCTTGCAGAAACCCATTTCCAACTAGGTCTTTGTGGAAGTGAGAAAATGCAGAGTTTTTGCTGGTCCTTGATAAAGCCAAGGCTCAGTATTCTCGACACCTTCTACATTCAGTAGTTTTATTTTATTTTTTTATCTTTTCTCCTTTACTCACACAGGTAGATACATAACCTTTTCTATGTTGTACTAGGTGTGAGTCAAAATTATATATGTATTTTTTTGCTTAGGTATCTTCTTTATAGAATGTGAATTCTGAATTTTCAAAACTGCTGCGTTGCGCGTTTTGATCTTCAGGTTATTTTGCAACCTTCGTTTTAAATTCTAAAGTTTTTCCTTAGTCTTCAGTTTAGCTCTTATATATATATATATATATATATATATACATACCTGCCAACTTTCAGAAACCGAAAATCGTAAAAAAAAAAAAAAAATCAATTTATTCGGTGAAATTTTTAATCGATATATCCAGTGAAATTACTTCTTGCGCATATTGATTAAATGTACTGAACATATTGATTAAAAAATGATGTTACCTAATGCAAGTATAAACTTTTAATTGATATAACTACAGATACTTGAATTTATTGGCAAGTTTATTTTAATTAAATACAGAAATTCTCATTACTATGCACTATCATTATGATCTATAAAGAGATAAAAAATTTATTTTTATGGAAGCTTGCATCTAAAGGGAAGAATGTTCCACCCCCTTTGACCCCCAAATCCAATAGGATCGTATCCCACGCCGTCACGGAACAAACTAAAATGTTTTCAAAAACAAACAGTTTTCATGCTGGGATTATCTTACGGAGACGGACGATGAGACAATCAAATAAAAAAAAAAATGAAATAAATGAGTGACACTAATTGGCAAATTATGCTCAACTAAAGACGAAGTGAACAAACATTTTACACGAATCGCATGCAGTTCATTAAAACTTTTAACAAAGGAAGTTAATTTCATATTTTTTTCCCCACGCAGTCAACATTAGATTTGTGCTGGGCACTAGAAATATGATTAGTAATATCATTCCTTCCACCACAAGAAATGCTGAAATTACATGACACGCAGTGCAAAATGCACATTTTTCATTTTTTGAAGATTTTGCAATACAAGGGAATTCCGCAGAATACGCATCACGGAATGTTTGATAGCCTTCCCCCCCCCTTTCATATTGCTGCTCATAGCGAATCACATACTAAATTTTTTGACACTTGAAAAAAAAAAAAATGCGAGTAAAACTGATGTAGTAAAACAGTAACAGCTTAAAGAGATGCAATTTGCACAGGAAAAAGATAGTACCTCAACATATTAATTTCGTTGAACCAAGCCAAGACATTTTTATGCATGTTATCGAGCGACGAACAAAAAAAGCACGGTTGGAAAGTGAAAAAAACTTACTGACTAATGGACCAGCAAAATAAATCATTGCTGGAGAAGCACAGGCTCGAATGAACATTGGACTTTTTTATTTTCTTCAAATTCCTCTTACAGCAGCATTCTTTTGTTAGGTCAAATTTATTGCCACAGAAGAAGTTACGAAACCATGCCTAATGCATTTTTAATTTTACAAAACTGGCAGCTTTTGCTTAATTTCGTCATGTTGGCTATCGTATCTGGGCTTTAAAATTCCACAGATTTAAAATATGTTTGAATTTTTTTTCTACGATAACTACGTTCTGAAATAGCATTTTGAACTGGGAGTGCTGGAATGCAAGACACACCCATGCTGGCCTCTGAGAAGCTGTGACCCCGGGGACGAACAATGTGTTATCTGAAAAGGAGAACGGGGGGGGGGGGAACAGCGACAGAGAGAGAGAGAATGTGATTGTAACCTTACGTTACGCAGCTGCATAGCCTGATGGGAATTGTCACCAGCGTTGTGCCGCTTGCACAGGGGAAGCTACTCGGATCCATCCAAAAGTCCACGTGTATGCAGAAAACCGTGCCGCTCGCACTTTCTCTTCACAGCGGAAATAGGAATTTTTTCTTTTTAATCATCTAGTGTTAAGGATTTTTTGAAGTGGAATATAAAAATTTTTTTTTTTTTGCTCTTGAAATGGGGAGAAAAAAAAATGGATTTTATGGTATGAGAATGAAAAATCGGAAGAAATCACTTTCCGATCGGAATATCGGAAAGACGCCCCAAAATCGGAAGGATTGGCAGATATGTATATACTATCCCTGAAGCAGAATCTTTTTCAGGAGTCTGCAACGCAGAAAGGAAAAGCTAAAAACTGCCTACAAGATAAAGAAAAGCCTAAATATTTTTTCTAGAAAATTTATCATTCTGCAAAGCAACAAAGCAAAATTTTACAAAATTAGCAAATTTGTGATTTTGATAACTGTACAAATTAGTATTTAATCGTAGTAATCAAACTAGCTTTTCCCTGATAAGAAAAAAAGAAAAAAATTTATTTTATTCAGAATTTAAACATCATTCCTTAAATGCTTTTGAATTTTTTTTAAATCAGGAAGTATAAATAATAGTAAATAACTTGAAATTTGTAAAATGAATTTTTTTTATTTTGCATTTAGTTAATTGATTAAACTTTCAACTCCATCCTTTAAATGATGTTCCACCTGATACAATTGTGCTCTTATTATTTCCTGCAGCAAATCTGTTGTATTGGAGGCCTCATCAGCTGATGATTCAGACAGCTGTGTAAGCGTAATGATCATGTCAAGCGTGAAAATGATAGCAATCATATATGTTGTTTGAAATCTCTTTTGTGAATTGACAGCAGTTTTTGAGAAAAATTTACTGAATTTGTTAAAATGTGGTGGGAGCATTTTCACTGATATGATTAAACCCCCACATAATAAAATTAAAGTGAGAAATAAGGCAAGAGTTCTTGTAAAGAAAAAGACCCTTCCCCTCATCAATCTGAAATGAAATTACCTGAAAGTAAACAAAAAAAAAAAAAAAATGTGATTGTCAGCTATTGGAACGCTGTGTATTACAGCCGTGGAAATGCAACAAGAAACATTAAATATATACGATTTAAAAAGCTAGAAATATAATTTTAGTAACCCCCCCACACACACACAAAAAGAAACCCCTAAAAAAACAACAACCTGCAACTGTCAACTTCCGGAATGCCACGGAAACGGATAACGATATGTTGCAAACGCTAAAAAAATGTGGCTCTTTAAAAAAAACGGCACACACTTCTTTAATCTAGCTAAAACAAAGCTATCTGGAAGCTAAAAACGAAAAATTTGCGATCATCAGCTCCCGGAATGCCGCACAATATGCCCGTGAAAACGGAGGAGTGACGATAAACAATGCATAAAAATATGATTTCCAGAGAGGGAGAGAGAGAGAGAGAGAGAGAGAGAGAGAGAGAGAGAGAGAGAGAGAGAGAGAGAGAGAGAGAAAGCTTCGTAAATCTAACTGAGATGAAGCCACCTGTAAAAAAAACAAACTTGGACGTCAAGTCTCGAAACACCGGCGGCCGTGAAAACGGAGAAGAGAATGTTGAAAACGCTTTAAAAATATTGGTCCTGTAAAAAAAAAAAAAAAAAAAAAAAAAAAAATAAAACCAACATAAATCTAACAAATGATACTATACGGACGCCCCAAAAAAAAAAAAAAAAAAAAAAAAAAAGGAAAATTGCGGCCATCAGCTCCCGGAATGTTGCGTAAGACGTGGAAACAGAAAAGCCGTTAAAAGTGCGCCCTAACAACATTCTCACACGTTTCATCAGGGAAACAAAGATACCTCCCCTGTCACTGACTTACTAATACATCGAGGCAGGCTGCTGCCACGCGTAGGTGCAGACGCATGAGTGACATACTTTATTTGCTTTAACTCGCTCCCCTCGCCATCTTTAAGTTCCAATCCCACGTCACTCATCAGAGCAAAAAAACCCAACGTTTTTTTGCATCGAGGTGCAGAAGCGGCGACGAAATGACTGAATTTATGCGCATGCCCTTCCCACAGAACAACGGACAACCACAGCACAAACTGCCGGCTTCATGTCGAGACTTCAGGCATCAAGCTCAAGTCGGCTGCATTGGCGAGGAAGATAATATCACATTAATTCATTGGTGAAAAGCCATTTTTTTAAGTAAATACTTCTGCCATGAATCGTTTTAATTTTTTTGTTTTGTTTGCTTTGTCGTTTATTAGAACTCAAAACCTAAGTCTTAAAAATGTCTTCAAAGCTAAACATACGGAATTCTGGGTATGAAAGAAACTCAAACCCGGAATTCCGGGTATGAAAGATCGTCCAAACCCGTACCCGGAACACAAACAGCCCTGAACCTACAAAATAAACCAGTTTTGCTGCAAGACAGTTCCTAGTAAAACAGTAATGAATGGCCATCCCATGGGGGGGGAATGTAAACTCGAACAGAGCAGCCACAATTCAACAGCTGTGTGTACTTAAACTAAATCACAACAACTGTATTAGTAATGTCTGATAATCTTAGAACAAATTTAGCATTTGCACCATACAATGCTGAAAGAACGACACTAGAAAAGGTCACTGCCATGTTAATGTGTTGGCTTGCATGTAGAGGAAACATTTCTTTTTAAATTTTAGGATACCTAACTGGAATTAGGATACACGTTATTTTTAATTCATTTTCAATCGGGATCTCTCACACTTCCATCTATGAGTAAGCTGTTGTGCTCCGTGAAACCCTGTGTAACAACATAACTGGGAAGGGCTGGAAAGGGGCAGGTAGTGACTGGAGGAGCAGGAAACTGTGTGAGGCAACTAGCCACCTTTACTTGCTTGGATAAGCACAGGGAGCTAAACAGAGGCCAGTCTATTTCTAGACATTTTTTAAGCATTTCATGAAATATGACTGTGGCTCTCACAAGAAGAATGTAGAAAGCAGTTTGAGCATTAAATCACTGGGTGAGAAAGCACAGTGCATTTGGAATAATTATTATAGCTCTTTAAATTTTAAAACCAAATTTAACATGCAAGCAGAAGAAATGATGTACTGGGGTACAGTGTACAATTTTAAATGGCAATTTTACAGAGTCATCTAAGTGTGGTTCTTGTGTTATTATATCCCCTATCCCCTCACATAAAATTCATAGTGTGTAGAGCCGATGTTTTAATATAGTATTTAATTTTCCAGTTTTATTTTGTTTCTTTATTTAAAAAAAAATACTCAAAAACTATGCGGCACATTTTAGCCTGCAAAACTCGTAAGAGCTTATAAAAAATACAAGCATTGTACTGAAAGTAATGCAAAAGTGGGCATAACTTTTTTATTAACTGACAGAGGTCATTCAAATTGCACATATTGGTAGAGTAACTCTTTCTCAATACAAAGGTATTATTCGACATAGTCTCCATCACAAGCAATGCATTTGCGTCATCGTTGAACCAAACTCTAAAATTCAGGTGTGGACTGTTGTACCCACTTCTTCACAGCCACTTTAATCTTGCCTGTTTCATCAAATCATTTGTCCCCGGAGACTGTCCTTCATTGGACCAAACAGGTGGAAGTCATAGGACGTCAGATCTGGAGTGTATGGGAGGATAACCAACCAGCCTAATTTGCTGATTTGTTGCCAAAGATGTGTGTGGTCTCACATTGTCATGGCGAATGTGGATCCTTTTCAGAATCTTGTTCGCTCTCTTTCTCCTTATGGCTTCTCTAAGCTTCTTTAGTGTCTCAATGTACCACTCACTGGTCATGGTACAGACACGTTCCAGAAAATCAAGGAGAATGACACTTGTCATCCCAAAAACAGTCACCAAGACTTTCTGTGCTGATCGCTGGTTCTTGAACGCCTTAAGGCTTGCTTGGTGAACAGGTGTGATGCCATTTCATGGATTGATTTCATTTCCAGATCATAAAGATAGGCCCACATTTCATCCCTTGTCACCAGACCGGAAAAAAATGTGTCTTCATTGGCTTCAAACGCTTCCAGCAGATCAGAGCAGACTTCCATCCTCATCTCCTTCAAATCGGGTCTCAACTGCTGAGGTACCCACTTTCCGATACCCTAAGTCTTCCACCATCTTCTGTATAGCATTGTGACCACAGTCCAGTTGTGCAGCAAACTCATGGATTGTGACTTGTATTGCCGGGCAAATTAATTCATCCACTTGCTGACGATTCGTGTCAGTGATCGCAGCCGATGGTCTCCCACTGCATGGCTTATCTTCAATGCTAGATTCCCTTTCTTTAAACTTCATCCATCTGTGCACATTGCTCTTGTCAATGGTGTCATCTCCATAAACATTCTGTAGCCTTCTGTGGATGTCGGACAGCCCGCACCCTTCCTTCATCAAGAACTCAGTGATGGCACATTGCTTCTGCTTGGAATCTATTATTTACCTGCAATGAAGAAGAAGGGTTACTACAGAGGAAGAGTTTACCAAATTGTGCAATTTGAACAACCTCTGTCTGTTAATAAAAAAGTTATGCCTACTTTTGGTACAACCTTCGTACAACACACCTTTGTCCTAATAGTGAAACTGTGGCACCCTAAAATGGAGAAACAGCTTCATCATTATACCAAATGAAAATTTGATGTCCACCAATTGCATCACATTGTTCATATGGTAGTGGTCAGTTATGATAATGAAATCATGACAGCACTTTTCATGCTTGACAAGCTGTGTAAATGTGTTTCACGATGAGCACAAAAAATATTCTATGGACTTAGAGAATAAAAAATAAAAAGGAAAAAAGGAGAAAGAAAAAGAGCCATGTTTTTCAGAATTGCATCATGCTTAATTAAATTACTGAAAGATTGTTAAAATGAAAATGTAGACTGCTTTTGAATTAAGATTAAATTAACTGTTACACTTCAACAATAGTAAGGGTGAAAATACCACTGCATTTACACATGGACATGACATCTATATATGGCCATGTGGATGCACTGACAACTACAGAACATGCACACATTAATAAAAACAACTTGATTAAGTTGATAACTTACGGGCTTGTCATGGCCGGGAGGAACAGTGACAAAAGGTCCGTTGCAGCTAATAAGTTTCTTCATAAACTGGAAATATTCTACACTAAATTGATTTCGATTGTGCATGAACTTAATATTTTGCCTTCTAACACTTCTCTCAATAGCGACAGGCATTTGAACCACACATTGCTTGTTGTCAGCTGCAAAAAACATAACTAAACTAGCATTACTTAGTTTGCAAATACTAATTCCAGAAACTAAAAAATACAACTTACACATAACAACACAATAAGTTAGACAATATTTAAAGCTTACAATTTGCCAGTTTAACAGACAACATCCAAAACTTTTACACTTAAGGAAGGAAAGTGAAGTGTTAATTTTATAATTTGGTTTAAGAGATAGGAAAGCACCACACCACCTGTTTGAGGTGATCATGGGTGCAAGTTGTGAGATGAAGCCAAGACTGAAAATATTTTGAATATACCTCCCCTCCCCCACCATGTGCACTCAGACATCACAGACAGCACCACGGAACATGCGAACATGAGGTAGCAGAACATCATTAATGTATCGTTGGCCAGTCATAGTCCTAGTTGGAAGCACATAGAGGGACGTACGGCCATTGATCATGATGCCAGCCCATACCATGACACTGCATGTTCGATATCGGTCCCTTTCCTGTATGTTTGCTGGACAATATGCAGTACCACTATCATGCCAGATCAGTTGTCGTCGACAATCAGACGATAGACTGTATCTGCTCTCATCTGAGAAGAGGACAGCAGACCAGTCGTTATCAGTCCAATTGCGATGTTGATGGCACCATTGCAAACGGGCGGTACGGTGACGTCTGGACAATGGGATGCACACAACAGGACGACAGGCGTATAGTCCTCCTTCATGCAAACGTCTGGAGACAGTTTTTCGGGAGATCCGCTTGCCAGTAGCAGCCATAAACTGATTTGCTACCTCACTAGCTGTGCTGCACCGGTGTCTTTTTCTTGATAGCACTATGTACCGATCTTCTGCAGGTGTCGTACTGCGAACACGACCTCCCCAGTGACGTTTGCTACATTCTCCATTTGTTTGAAATGATTTCCAAAGCCTTGAAACAACACTGTGGCTGACGTCGAACTCTCTGGCAACATCTGTTATTTTTCGCCCTTCTTCAATCTTGCCAATAATACGGCCACGCGTAAAATCATCTAGGTGACGTCGGGAAGACATACTGAAAATTGCAAGTTCGTTAACTGATTCTTTCCCTTTCAACTTTGCGTTTGAACAACAACGGTCAATACGCATCAAATCCTTTATATCTCTTATCAGCGCTATGACTTCACGAACAAGTTTGGCAATCCAAAATTTGCATACGCACAACACGTCTTACCGTATACTGCACTTATGCTAATTTCCACATTTTCCTGCCTTCCATTTTATGGTTGCTATCGTTGCTATTGTCATCCGTCCTTAGCAATTGTCCGGCAGTGTATATATAGTCTTACATTAATTTTTGTATTGATGCATTATAACTGTTTTTAAGTAGAATTATTTTTTTAATATTTTAATAAAAGTTCTAATGGTTAAAAAGAATTAAAATGGAATAATTAGTGCTTCACTTGATTCCATGATGACCATCTGAGATATGTGCATCATGTATACATATCTACAAGACAGTCATTAAGAGGTGAGTTTATAACTCTAAATTTCTTTGATGACTAAGAAATATATTAAAAACCGAATTTAACCTGTTTTTCCAACTTTTTTTTAGTAACGCTTTAGACAAATAAGGGAATAATTTGAAAATGTATATATCAAGCAAAACATTTTAGGTGCTGCAAAAATAAACATGCTCAACTTGTCTGCTTCTAATTTGAAGTTCAAAGAAGATCCTAGGTTCAAATCTTTTAGAAGTGTTGCACCTGATTTTGAGAAAATTTAAAGATGAATTTCATTCTTTTTGATTCTCTGACCTGGTGACTCAAAAAAAATAATACATAGCCAGTGGAAAAGGGTTTTATTAAAGGTTTTATTTTGCCCTAATGCTGAGGAAGCTGCCACATTTCTGTGGTCATGCAACACTTTCTGCCTTCAGTTTGACGTGTACGTTTCACATAATTGTCATATGCTGTGCAATCAGTTAGTGACGTTTTTAAAAATTATGATGAGTCGCATACACCTGATATGACTTTACTTGAACTGATTCAGTTAAATTCATGATGGGGAGTGACTACTATCAATAGAACAGCCAGTTCAGGACAATAGCCATAAGTCCGATACTGGGGGGATGAGTGTCACAGAACTAAATATAAACCCTTTTTCAAAGACTACCAAGTTAACTTTGTAGAGTTATTAATGCAGGAAATTAAAAAAAAAGTAAATTGAGAAGAACTCATCAGAAAATTTCTTCAAAATTGTGTGTCCAACTTTTAAAAGATTAGCAGTGTAGGAATATGTCTTTCTTGTTAAATTGACAATCTCAATAAACCTCCCCCCCTAAAAAAACCCCTCTGACATTCAGTTTTAACACAAAGAAATTTATTAGTTAACATCTGCACATATAAGACTGCATATACGAGACTGAAGAGGATAAAAAAAAAAAATAGCTGAGCTTTTTAATTGTGTGAAAAAATCAGCTCTCATAACTAAAAAATGTGAATTAATGCTGCATGAACAAGACTGAATCATTTACTGTAATTTATTTACGAAAATATTAAACTTCATTACATTACTTTATTTACTATGAAACTATTGAATTCAAAACAAAAGAAATGGTTTTAAAAGACATTGCTTGAAATGCAGTTTTTTTTTTAATTTTTTCTTGTACTTGCTATACATCAGCTCAAGTTCCCTCTTTGTGAACAAGCCTTGCTTTCTTCTCAGAAACTTGCACAGCCAAACTTGTCTTTCCTTGACTTGTGGGTGCACTGCATCCACTGCTTAACTTATTTTTCTGCTGATCTCCCTTCCATCCATTTCTTCACTGTATTGTCACTTTTCCAGGGTTCCCACTCAAAAGTAATAACAAAAATTCCCTAACTTTTCCAGGTTCTCCAGGTGGTTTTTAAAGTTTTCCAGAGTGGCATGTTGCAAAGAATTGTTACATTTCATTCCATGCCACTGATTCATTTTTCTCACCAAAGCACACACTTGTAAATTCTTTACGTAATTTGTCTTTATAAAATTACCCGCTTTTCATTAATAACAACTATCTGTACACATTATTTTCTGTACCAAAGTTCCGTGAACTTTTGTGAATACTACCCACACAGAATTTGTAAATACATTCTCATAGAAACAGGTGATATGTAAGAAAAAATCTGTCAGTTGAATAGTTTCAGTTTTTCTTTAACACAATGCAGCTAAGCTTAATGATGGAATGGCTCTGTTCAAAAAAACATGTTTCAAGAGAACCAACAGACAAAGGACTTTGATCCATCATTTGGTTGGTTTTCTTGTGAAGTGTTTCCTCAAGCAGGAGACATTGTGCCTAATTGTTCCATGTTATAACAACTGCCTGCAGAAATTGAACAAAAGCTTAAAAACTGGCAATTTTAAAAAATTCAATTTTGCATCTTTTTTTAGAGAATAAAGGAAATACTTAATATAACTGAAAGTAAGATCTACCAAATTCTAGGCAGGCAGTAATTGCAAGCAAAAGTTTGAAATCTTGAAAAAATAAGTTTTTTTTTGGCAAAATAAAGTATCCATTGATTTTCAAAAAAATAAAAAAAAATAAAGTAATTTTCCCTGATTTTTCCAAAAAAGGGCAATTTCCCCTGAGTTTTCCCTGATTTTTGGAATCATTTTCAAATTCCCTGAGAATACCAGGTTTTCCCCTGTTTTCCAGGTTGAGTGAGAACCCTGTTTTCAATAAAGGTAACTTGATCACGCTAGTTACGTTAAATGAAAAAAGCTTTCGACCTTATCTTAGGTCTTCATCACGCCAATGGAGGACTATGATTGTTGCCAGATTCTACATTTGAATTTTTTTATTTTTGTTGCCAAAACTAAGAATTGATCTGCAGATCATCGGAATGTAGAGAAGAGATTCGGAATTGCAAGTCATTGAGTTGAAAATAATTTCAAGGCTTTCACGGTAACGGAGTTGACTGTAAGAGTAGAAATTTTGGAGAGTTCTTCTTGCAGAAAGAGTTGGTTGTTGCAAATGATATGAGCCCTGTGGATGTAGGACTTCAATGCTGAAAGCTTGTAGAGATGCAGGGTGAAAGATTTGTAGGGAATGACATTAGTGGCCGCAGAAGGTTTACGATAAACAGAACGAGTAATGGACAGATCAGCGTTTCTGCAGATAGATACATCCAGGAAATCAATTTTGTGGTTTACTTCCTTAGATATAGTGAGATTAATGGAAGGAAATTTTTCCGTAATGGAGTTCATCAGTGTCTGTAGTTCAGACTCGGTATGTGGCCAGCTAATGAAAATGTAGTCTACATATCTTAACCATAGGGAAGGTTGAAAAGGGTGTTGAGGAATGATGGAAACTTCAATATGTTGCATATAGATTTCTGCAAGCAGAGGGGAAAGAGGCGAGCCCATGGGGAGACCAGATTGTTGCCTATACACAATTTTGTTGAAAACAAAACAACTGTGTTGATGAATAGTGTGGAAACAATCATAAAGATCTTTGATAAGAGTACGGGGGGGGGGGGGGGGGTCAAAATAAAGTTTTCTTTCTATGCCCTCAGGTGACTACAATTTGAACCATCCCCATCAGGCTGAATAACCTTTTAGCTTAAGAACCATAAGTGCATAATCTCAAATCTTTCACTATTTTAAATAAACGGTGTACCTTGAAGAATATGAATACGTTTGAACACCACGCATCAATTGCAAATTTTCCAACTTTGTCATTTCTGCTCTCAGAAATTCCCCCTACCTCATCAAACTAAAAGGCAAACATTCATGAGAGAAAAAAATAACATTTAACAACAGCACAGGATAGTGGGGATATTGCAGGGGAAAAAATCACAAATACAGGGAAAGTTTTACTCTGTCTAAATTTTGTTTTCAGAAATTGTGGCCTACAGCTTCTAGCGCTGAAATACAAACTTTATGCACTAATATATTTAACTACAACACTAGACACAGGTAATATCAGGTTGGGGGGGGGGTAAATACAGGAAAAAAATCTTCAGTCTGTTTAACTTCTATTTTCTGAAGTTTTGAAAGACAGAATACCTTCCCCAGATGGAAAATGACTCCTCCCAAATAGTGATGAAAAATAGTGAAATTCCATGAAAAAATCTCAAGCCTGAGCTTTGCAATGTGTTGTTAATAAGGGTACTTAAAACTTTGAATTGGCTGTCATAGCCCAGTTGTGTTACTGTATATCCACTGGGTATTGTAGAAACTTTTGTAGGACATCTGTAGCCGATTGCCAACATTAGTCCGCAGCTTCTATGTGGGATGATATTAAAAAATTAGGTCCCTACTCCAACCCAAAAGCCTTCCGAGAAACCTTGGAAATCATCGCTTGCTGTGATTTGTGCAACAATAGCAGTTACTTGGAGTTGCTAAAAAAAAAAAAATGGATCCAATGCCTTATTTTTTATCCCTTCTAAATGACCATGTGAATGCCTCCTTAATCATGATTTTTTGCCTTCCAAATGGCCATGTGCCCAACCAACACAACTTGTGACTTCAGATTCAGAACACATTCTGTATTTAATAATTTTTTCCTGTTTTATCCAGTTACTCATATTTAAATTGTAACATTTTAATATTCAGTTTTTTTTGTGCTGTTAGCCTTGAAAAAGCAATCCATTGATGAGCGCAAGCTTGGTAAAATATCTGTTTAATTCCTTACGCCAATAAATGGATACTTTATAAGTTTTACTAGCCTTTTACTTAAAATTTTCAATTCTTCAGCAGGTCTGACAAGATAGAATATGTGCAAATAAAATGCCTATTGAATATTATATCTTTCAGAAATATTGAAAACTACCACAGTATTTGTTTCATATGAACTTTGGCACCTAACATTATTCTAAATGGGATATTAGTGGACAACCATATCCACACATACTTGAATGTCTAAATTTTTTTAATAATGTGCATTTTTTCATCCCATAGTCAAAAGGATGAGAAAATGCACATTATTAAAAACCAGTTTTGTTTTCAATTTAAGTACTGTTACCTAAAAACATTGGATTTTATAACTGACTAAGGAACATCCTTGGTGAAAATGAGAGAAAAGCATTTTATCCCTGTTTCTAACAAAAGGACTCAGTGGAAGATATTTAAACATATAATATTACATCAAATTCTAAAAATATAATACAACACATTCACTTTGTTACAGAAACCCAAATCCATTTTAAAATTTCTGACAGAGGGTTTTCGAAAACACGAGTATACTTACACAATGTTAGTTCATTTAGACTACGAGTGATGCTTTCCTCCATGTCGAATCTTCGATAAAAGAGAATGTATGCATTCCACCAACGCTTTTGTCTTCGGTAAGACATTCTTTTCAGCATGTGATCAAAGACCTCACCCATGTAGTCACCACCGAAACATTGGTTCTTCATCTCCTAAATTAACGATAACATTTCTCAGCAAAAGCTTTTTTTTTCTTCTTTAAACAAAACATTTCACTTTTTATGGATTCTTGAAGAAATATATAAAATCATGGCTACAGAAAAAAAGTGAATAGTTTAGGTAAGGTTCTGACTGGGTAAAATTGCACAGACTAAAACAACAACAAATGATGTCTCACAGGACTTCCCTGAAATTCAACCACCACAAAAGAGTATCACATAGCTCATTACACCCAGGGATGACAATCTTAGAAATTAGTTTCTTTATACAGAAAATAGGATGCATATAATATTAGCTGTCTTATAAGTTTTTGACCAACCTAAAGTTTAGATTAAACATAAATATATACACTTTGTGCATTACATACTACACAGAGAATAACAAAACAAATTAAATAAAAAATCAGACTAAATTTATATTGCAAAACCAGTCATTAATTCCAGATAATCATTTAGTGCTACATTATTGCAGTCTCCTGTGTGTGAACTGAGTAATCTGACTACACTTTTTAAATAAGCCACTTCATATCAAATGTATTTAGCAGCAGGGATGTATGTGTTTTTGCACAGCCATGCCAGAAAAACATCTAGGATGGCAGACATTTTTGACTGTTTCAAGCAACATACATAAACACATGCTAACATCATCATCACTAAGCTGTTCTCCGAGATTTAGAGGTTAGCTCCACAAAGAAATACAAACTACCAGATAATTTTTACTTACTGTTGCTGTATCAAACTTCTCCATTTACAGCGATCTTGACATACAACTTGGGCTTCACTGACATCCATCACATGCCGTACACAAGATCTTCTAAACTTCATAATCTTTTTCTCATGCAGACACTCCTGAATCTGATCCTTCCATGACTTCCCTTCTCGCAACTTGGGCTAAAATGATTTTCTTAGTAAGCATCTCATCACTCATTCTTCCAACATGGCCAAACCACTGAAGCATATTAGTCTCCACCTTGCAAACAACATTTTGCTTCACATTACACAACTGCAACACACCTTCATTCCTCACACAATCAGAAGATGTCTTGCCACAAACCCTTGTAAGTAACAGATTTCTCACAGCACACAAACGACTCCTATGTTTCTTCTGTAGTACCCAGGTTTCACACATGCTAACATATAGCAAAAATGATTTTGTGTGTGGCAGAACAGATCAAAATTTAAATTCTTCCTATCCTATATCACCTCTAAATAAATATAAATAAAGTGTCAAGAATAGTATAAACACCTTAAAGGCCAGAGTGAGAAGATCAGCTAAACGAAGAGGATAGGAGCACAAATTCACTTTTTCAAGAATCAGCTTCAAATAAAAGAACATTATAAAAAGGTTACAAATGTCAAGTACAATTAAACCCGTGCATAGTGGTTAAGGTGGACGTCAAGTAATTTTGCTTCCTATACTTCCAATGGAAAAACTTTTGTACACATTTCCTTCACAATTAGTGTGTTCTCAAGGATGAAAATTTGAACATCGATTAAAATAACTTCATATTATAACTTGGAATACTTAATATTTTCTAAAACATAACCATAATTATATTAAAAATCAATAACTTTTCCTTTGGTGGTGTTGAAAACAGAAAAAAGATGGCGCGACCTGTACTTTGATGACGTCAGTAGACAAACAAATGTTGGATTGCATAATTATGGTTATGTTTAAGAAAATATTAAGCATTCCAAGTTATAAAATGAAGCTATTTTAATCGATGTTCAAATTTTCTACCTTGGGAACGCATTAATTGTGAAGAAAATGTGTACAGAAGTTTTTCAATTGGAAGTATAGGAAGCAAAATTACTTGACGTCCACCTTAACAGTGATTTAAAAAAACAAAAAAAACACAGTTTGGTGGACAACTTAAGGTGGGGATAAAAGGCATATACAATGCAGCTTTCTGCTCATGGATGACGCTGAAAATCGGTTTGTTTTTGAGATCTCTTCATGTGGGGGTCTTAGTTTTGTAAGTGGATTTTGTGAAGTCTTTCCCTTATCAGATGGTTATTTCTGATTTACATAAGTTTGCAGGTAGAACAGCTAATTAAAATGTAATGAAAGTGATTTAAATGATAACTGATATTGTAAATGACAGTCTATAATTGCTAAATTTTTATTTTCTGTATGAGAACTTTTAATATTCAAGAAAAATGATAAGGAACTGCCACATTTCCAGTACTTGATGTACGTAGAGCGCCACCTATTAAAGATATGCAACACATTGAAATTTATTTAAAAAATATTCCCTATAATTTTTTTCTCAAATTTGCATGCTACTGACTTCAGTTCAGTGTCTTGTTCGTCCTTGTGCCAATTTTCATTAGTCAAGAAGGATTTCTTCGATGTGAACTTATGTAACTTAATTTTCACCATTGCAAGTATAGCAGCACATTTTCACTTGATGTCCACCTTAAGAATTACTAAAAAATTTCAATGTGTGTATGTGTAGTACACTATTTTGACTTATAAAAGTTAAGTACATTATATACTGTATTTTTTGGCTCATAAATCAAATGGGTTAAATTTCAAAATTTCTTAATCTTGGAAATATTCTAGTTGGATAATGCTTACCTAGGCATTCCGTTTTTAGCGATGATTCACTTTCCATATGTTTCGGGTCTTCGCTGAAGCTATTTTGTCCTATTGTCTGTTGTATGTGCAGCTACCTTTCACATCCAACACACTGCTTACTTTGGGTAGATTCAGTAGATCTTCACTTTAGGATTCAACAACCTCAATTCTTTACCGTTATTAATGCTCTAAATTTTTGCTCAGTCTTTGGGCATCCTCAGGAACGTGACAACTTTTCCACCGATGTTCGTGGTTTATTTCTCGTCAATGGTGTCCGATACCCCACGTTGCCATTCGTCGGATACGCTGTATTAGATACTTTTCTTAATTCAACCTAGCCGGCGCCATCTATGTTTCGCTAATTCTACCCACCCCTTCGTCAAATGGTCGATGTCGTCTTTCTGTATTCTTCTTCTTGTCATTTCCTATTCCTGTTCCCTTGTCGGTTTTTCTTTTATTGCTCTTCTTTCATTTTTATAAATTAGGATCGATTCCTCCATTCCCATTTGTCTCTCCGATTTTTTTATTCCTTTTTAGCATTCTAATTTCTTCGAATTTTGGGAATGTTCGGTGGTCAATACAGGATTGCACTAATGCAGTTTTTGCTTCTTTTTTTTTTTTATGTGTTGTTTTAGCCTTTTTTTTAACCTGTTTTTAGTACTCCCTAATGTACGATATTGGGGGTATGCGTGCAATGGGAAATTTCATAAGACCCTGATTCCTCTAATATTTTGCTCTCAGTTTTTTTGTTAATAGTCAGATTTTTCAAGGTGTTCACTGAACTTCCTGGTAGTAAGTCAAATTTGGCACATTGCCTATTAATTTCTTTACTGACACCTTCCAAGTAAGAGAATGAACCTATATATTTTATTTTATTTTTTCTCACCTTTCCTTGATTGTAAATTTCTAGGTCTTCATTTCTCTTAGCCATATGTTTTTTTATTCTCATATATCCATTTTTTAATAACCTTATTAGGGTAACCATAATCTTGTGATATTTTCAAGATAAAATCAAGCTCTTGATTCTTTAGCCTATTATTAGAGGTGTGCGTATACGCTCTTCGAATCAAGTTTACTATGCTATGCTATTTCTTTTTATTTTTTTTTTATGTATAACAGGATGGTGCGAGGAGTATGGAATGAGTACCGGAATGTATGTTGCTTTTCTGAAAACAGTGTATTCAAACTTATTTTTATTTTTTTTAAAGTAGAATGTCTAAAAATGACAGCCTATTATTCACTTTAAATTCAAGCGTCAGCTCAATGGTGTTGCAGATTACGTTGAATCGATGAGCTAATCTTGTAGCTCGGTATTGTTGAGTTTTGAAATAATAATGATGTCATCAACGTAGAGAGCATATAGCAGCGGTTTTTCAGATAGAGTTTGAATAATTTTTCTTTCGATGTACGCCATTATCACTTCTGTGTATAGCACCGATAATGGGGATCCCATAGGGCCGCCTTGAGTTTGTTTAAAAATAATTCCCTCAAATTGGAAGATATTGTTTTCTTTAATGAAATATAATGTATCCTTTAATTCTTTCAGTTGTGTCACATTTAGCTCTTTATTTATATTTAATTGTTGCATGATCAACTCGATGGCTAGCTCGACAGGAGTATTAGGGTATAACGCTTTAATGTCCATAGATGCCATCGTGACGTTCTTAAGGTCTTGTATTATCTTCTTGATCTTTTCTATAAATTCGTAGCTATTCTTTAAGGTAAATTGATTCCTCATAAAAATTGGGGATAGATAGCTGTATATCTTTTTTTCGAGATTGATGAGAGGGAAATTTTTTTTTCGAGAGAATCAGTCTTAATGGAGTGTTTTCTTTAGGGGTTTTAATTTTCGAGAAATTTTTTGGCATCCCTGCTTCCATTGGTGGGTTCGCATTTTTTATTTCTGCAAGTAAACTACTATGGTTCCTTACTTTAGCGAGGAAAGTTACTTGTTTGTCTGTGGGATCATCGTTGACACTTTCACATTTTAACTCAGATATCGCTGTTTGCATTTTATCATTATATTCAACTATGTCCAAATTAACAATTTGTCCTGTCTCGTTCACTTTGCAAAATTTAATCGCATGGTCTTTACATAAACTTAACAGTTGTTGCCTGTGATACTGCAACTTATTGACCTGGTAGGATTTTTTGTGCTTATCGTTATATTCTTTGAGCATAATCCTGAATAATTTAAACCTCATATCGATAGCATGCTCGGGAGGTACTCGATGTACAATGTCTTCTAATATTGGAATGTACTCTTCTGTTCTTGGTGTTTTTGGTGAAAAAGCGTATTTCTTCCCAAGTTGTAACACTGCTTTTTCGCTATATGTTAGCACTCTCAATGACTGATTAACATGTACTGGATATTCTGTTCTGTCTTCATTTCTCACTTTGATTCTGTCTACAGAGATGCCAACATCTAAAGGAAGTCATCAGTAGGTCATATGCGCTGCGCTCGTAGTTCTTCCGTAGTGACGTCAAGTCAAGTTCCCACATTAAAATTTGCAGGGTAGCACGCGTATTTCCCAGAATATACTGCTACATTTTTAGCAATATATTAATCTCGATCGGGGACAGTACTTGGATAAATTTTGCAACATATTTAAGTCCCCTTAAAATGGGGGGGGGGGGGAGGGCTTGAGTAAATACACAAAAAATACATACCATTTCAACTCCACCTTTAAATAAATATGTTATGTCATAAGTGTGTGATGCCACACACTTATGGTTATTCCTCCTGTTTTTTAAAGTGAAAATGCCGACCGCAATAGTCTTTTCCGCCGTGTGCGATTGAAAAATTTACAGCACATGGGGAACAAAACCCATGGTTTTCGGATACCAGAGACGATTTTAGACACTGACATTTTTGCAAATAACTCTCCTTGAATTTCTGACAACTTTTTTTGCTTTTAGATCCAAGAATATTAGTAGAGACAGGTGGCCCTTTACCCGACGCTTTTGCAGGTAAATTCGTACACGACAAACACAATGGGAGCAAAGAAAGAACAATTAACTTTGAAAGATTTCATTGCTTTATTATGCGGATAAATAGAAAATTGGCATTAAATGCTTATGATATGAAAAAACTAATCAAAAAGGTATTTTAAATTGCATAAATAAATCAATTCTGAAAAAAAAAAGGATAAAATAAAACATCCCTTTGTTTAGCAGAACATTTTTACAAGAGAAAAAAAAAAAAAGAACAGCACTTCGCAAATCTGTCAAAGTAACAAACAATTAAGCTCTCTACCGACAGCGAGGAGCGTGGGAAAATAGGTCACAACTGTGCGCACACACCCAGCAGCTAAGAAACGTCTCATCGCAACTGCTGCTAGCCGTTTTGGAGACTTTCTCTTGCTCTGGGCAGAACATACTGCAGGCGAAGAACAAACTCCCGGGGTGGTAACATAAAAACAGGCAATAACAGCGTCCACACATTCAGGTATCTTAGTTATGCGCTCTGCCGGAAAAAAACAAACATTCAGGATTTCCTTCGATCTGACGACTATTTGCTCAGAGCATTTTTTTCTTTTTCTGATACCCTTTTCCCCCCCGCCCGCCCCTTACTTTGGTGAAACAAATATGCAATAGCAATTAACTATTTAAATTACATTTTAGCAAAAGAAAAAAAAAAAAAAAAAAAACATAACTCATGGAAACATGCGACCGCTGCAAACATGGAAATTCCAACGAATAACATTCCTTGTACTGCTGCGAATTTTTATTTTTTTCATACTACTGGAACTGGAAGCCACTAAAGCATGCTTCATAACTACAGCAATTCACGTCACACCACAACTAATCAACTTAACAACAAGAACAGAAAACGTTGAATCGACTCTAGTCTACCTCCATTCTCCAACAACTTACGTTAGTTCAGGACACGCTTAAGGTTTCCCCAAAGTTAACAGACGTCGTGCATTATGAACGCCTTTCCACGGCAAGCCAGGTACAAAGTCACGTGATCATACAGAACGATCTCCGCTGCAACATTTCCGCTTGCTTGTCGGCCAGCCAAACATGCTTGCTGTGTAACGGCTTCGTGACATTACCGCAAAAAACACTACAATTGACTATGCTTAACCTTTTTTTTTTCAAATAATTAAAAAAAATAAGTTTTCCGAAAATATCTGAGATTTCTGGAAATATCCGTAGTTTTTCACATCTTCTTCGTAGTCCGTAGTTTGAACATGATATCCGTAGAAACTACGGACAATCCGTAGTACTTGGCATCTCTGTGTCTATTAAAGCATTAAGTTTTTTGCAATCGTACTTTCCGCTGTTTTTTGTTGGCCTTCGACGATTTCATTAATTTTTATAAATACATTGTCAATAATCAGATTCTTCCATGTGCCCTTAAAATTCTTATATTCCGTATTTTGTATATGGTTCCAAAAATTATAGCACTGAATGTGGTTTTGGTACAGTTGCTTTCTTTTATTAGTGATTTCTGCACTTAGTCTTTTCTCTTGACATGCTACTAACAACCTTTTGTCCTTTCCATGAATTGGTTTTATTGGTAATCCGCAAGTATTTGGGTATTCTTTTAAGGTCTCTACAATTCGTTAAGAACCCGATTTGGATTTCTTCTTTTACCAGTTTAATTTTCTTTTTCTAAACTTCCTGATTAAGTTTAGTTCTTTAGGCGTCAGCAAGGCTTCTGTACTTCATTATCTATTACGTAACGTTGTTCTGCACGTGGCTGATTCAAATGCAAGAGCAACGAATCAATTCATATTTATTAGCAGTTCATATTCAGACTTAGAAATCGATCGGAAAAGGCTACTATTCATTTTTACGTGCATTATTTCAAAAACTTGGAAATATTCTAGTTGGATAATGCTTACCTAAGCATTCCATTTCTAGCGATGATTCACTTTTCTCGCACGTTTTGGGTCTTCGTTGAAGCTATTGTCCTATTGTCTGTTGTATGTGCAGCTACCTTTCACATCCAACATACTGCTTACTTTGGGTAGATTCAGTAGGTCTTCACTTTAGGATTCAACAACTTCAATTCTTTACCGTAATTAATGCTCTAAATTTTTCGTCCAGTTTTTGGGCATCCTCAGTCTTTGGGCGTCCACTTTTCCACCGATGTTCATGGTTTATTTCTCTTCAATGGAGTCCGTTACCCCAAGTTGCCATTCGTCGGAAACGCTGTGTTAGATACTTTTCTTAATTCAACCTAGCCGGCGCCATCCAGAGAATGCTATCGATATGAGGTTTAAATTATTCAGGATTATGCTCAAAGAATATAATGATGAGCAAAAAAAAAAAAAAAAAAACCTACCAGGTCAATGAGTTGCAGTATGACAGACAACAACTGTTAAGTTTATGCAAAGACCCAGAGATTAAATTTTGCAAAGCAGAGCAGACAAGACAGGACTAATTGTTATTTTGGACACGGTCGAATATAATGATAAAATGCAGACAGCGATATTCGAGTTTAAGTGTGAAAGTGTCAACAATGATCCCACAGACAAACAGTTAACTTTCCTCGCTAAAGTAAGGAACCATAGTAGTTTACCTGCAGAAATAAAAAATGCAAACCCACCAATGCAGGGATGCCAAAAATTTTTTCTCAAAAATTAAAACCCATAAAGAAAACACTCCATTAAGACTGATTCTCTCTCGAAAAAAATCCTCCTCTCACCAATCTCGAAAAAAATATATAAAAGCTATCTATCCCCAATTTTTATGAGGAATCAATTGACTTTAAAGAATAGCTACGAATTTATAGAAAAGATTAAGATAATACAAGACCTTACGAACGTCACGATGGCATCTATGGACATTAAAGCGTTATACCCTAATACTCCTGTCGAGCTAGCCATCGAGTTGATCATGCAACAATTAAATATAAATAAAAAGCTAAATATGACAACGAATAGAATTAAAGGATACATTATATTTCATTAAAGAAAACAATATCTTTCAATTTCAGAGAAGGCGGCACCTATGGGATCCCCATTATCGGGGCAATACGCAAAAGTGATAATGGCGCGTATCAAAAGAAAAATTATTCAAACTCTACTTGAAAAACCACTACTATATGCTTGGTATGTTGATGACATCTTTATTTCAAAACTCAACAATACCGAGCTACAAGATCTAGCTTATCAATTCAACGTAATCTGCAACACCATTGAACTGACCCTTAAATTTGAAGTGAATAACAGTCTATCATTTTTAGACATTTTACTTTAAAAAAATAAAAATAAGTTTGAATACACTGTTTTCAGGAAAGCAACGTACATTCCGGTACACATTCCAGACTCCTCGCACCATCCTGTTATACATAAAAAAATAATAAAAAGAAATAGCATAGCATAGTAAACTTGATTCGAAGAGCGGATACGCACACCTCTAATAATAGGCTAAAGAATCAAGAGCTTGATTTTATCTTGAAAATATCCCAAGATTATGGTAACCCTAATAAGCTTATTAAAAACTGGATATATGAGAATAAAAAACACATGGCTAAGAGAAATGAAGACCTAGAAATTTACAACCAAAGAAAGGTGAGAAAAAATAAATTAAAAATATAGGTGCATTCCCTTACATGGAAGGTGTCAGTAAAGAAATTAATAGGCAATGTGCCAAATTTGACTTACAACTAGGAAGTTCAGTGAACACCTTAAAAAATCTGACTATTAACAAAAAAAAAAAAAAAAAAAAAAAACAGAGCAAAATATTAGAGGAATCAGGGTCTTATGAAATTCCCATTGCACACATATCCCCAATAACGTACATAGGGAGTACTAAAAACAGGTTAAAAAAAAGGCTAAAACAACACACATCTAACTAGTAGAATAATAGCTATATACTATATTCACTACTGTTTCACACGTTATATACGTTCTGTGCGTTGTGTGCACATTTGCAGCAAAATCATCCTGGCATTTATATATCATATGAATAATATTATAAGTTTTAATTATTATATTATCAAGGACTCACCTTGTATCAGCATTCCAGCTTAGTAAGCTTCCTTTTGTATCTTGAAAAATATGTTTATCTAGCGTGTCATTAGCCAGCCACGTAGAATCATCGTATTAAAAATAGGCCTAATTGAAATTTGCGACCAGGGTTTAAATTCAAATAAAACACGACTATGGATATCATACAAAGAGAGTGTGAAAGAATTATATACAATGTAATTAAGAAACGTGTGTCTAGCGTGTAATGACACACTAGATAAACATATTTTTCAAGATACAAAAAAGCTTACTAAGCTGGAATGCCGATACAAGGTGAGTCCTTGATAATATAATAATTAAAACTTATAATATTATTCCTATTCATATGATATATAAATGCCAGGATGATTTTGCTGCAAATGTGCACACAACGCACAGAACTTATATAACGTGTGAAACAGTAGTGGATATAGTATATAGCTATTATTCTATTATATAATACCACGTATTTTATTTTTGGTTATTTTACTAACCAAAATCAATTATTACATATCTAACTGGCAAAAAAAAAAAAAAAAAAAAAAAAAGAAAAGAAAAGAAGCAAAAACTGCATTAGTGCAATTCTGTATTGACCACCGAACATTCCCCAAATTCGAAGAAATTAAAAAGCTAAAAAGGAATAAAAAATCAGGGAGACAAATGAGAATGGAGGAATGGATCCTAATTTATAAAAATAAAACAAGGGTGTGCAACCAGAATGACCCTAATACAATATCTAGCCTTTGGAAAGAGCTAAAAAGACAAGAAAAAGAACATCAAAAGAAAAACCGACAAAAAGTGGCAAGGGAACAGGAATAGGAAATGAAAAGAAGAAGAATACGGAAAGACAACATCAACGACCATATCACGAGGAAAAAAAAAAAGAAAAAAAGTTAGAATTAGTGAAACATAGAGGGCGCCGGGTAGGTTGAATTAAAAAGTATCTAATACAGCGTAATCCGACGAATAGCAACGTGGGGTATTGGACTCCATTGACGAGAAATAAACCACGAACATCGGTGGAAAAGTTGTCACGCTCCAGAGGATGCCCAAAGACTGCGCGAAAAATTTAGAGCATTAATAACGGTAAAGAATTGAAGTAGTTGAATCCTAAACTGAAGATCTACTAAATCTACCCAAAGTAAGCAGTGTGTTGGATGTGAAAGGTAGCTGCACATACAACGAACAATAGCTTCAACGAAGACTCGAAACGTGCGAGAAAAGTGAATCATCGCTACAAACGGAATGCCTAGGTAAGCATTATCCAACTAGAATATTTCCAAGTTTTTGAAATAATGCACGTAAAAATGAATAGTAGCTTTTCCGATCGATTTCTAAGTCAGAATATGAACTGCTAACATGAATTGATTTCTTAATCTTCATTCATAGATAAGTCCATCCTGAGTATCAGATGAAGCTGGAACAAACAGTGTTCCAAAATTCTCTAATTATATTTTCAACGTTACAGTAAATATTAAAAGAGAACAGAACGTGAGATACATTCTTCTTTTCAGCAAAAGTTGAATTATGTAGATGTAGGCTTATTTTTCTTCTTATGAACTGATGCTACCATATTCATTCTCTCCGACCGACCAGTAGAAGCCACCATGAAGGGGGGGGGGCACAAAGTCACACAAGGGTGCCAAATCAGAGTGATGCTTGCAGTGTAAGTTACCATTCGCTCTTTCCTCACAGAATCTGATTGAAATCAGAAACCAAGAGAGCTTTTAATTTCAATCAGAAACATGAAATAAGTTAAGATATGCATAATAACTAGAAGTAATGGTTGATTTTAATTCAGCTGAGAGATACCTTCTAGGGACTGACCAAGTGAAAAATGACTGCCTTTGTTAGCTGCTGGTCATTGTTGTTCTAAAAGCACACGTGCTGCCGGCTGTCGCACAATTTTCACCAGCCAACGAACTGTGCGACAGTGACGTTTCAGTGGTTTAAGCATCACGAGATAAATGAGGTAGTTCTGGCAGCTTCGCAAAACCAGGGGTGAATATGTCATCTATGGGTTCTTGAAGGGATCATAAGGAGAATGCAATTAACATACGATAGCTGCAACTTCAAATTGGTCACAATGATTTTAATGTTTCTGTCGAATGGAAATGCCAGTTTCAGCAGCTTTTAAACAAGTTTCTTAGTGAATGTAATATTACATCTCATACACTTTTTGAATGGTTTCTTAAGAATGTAATATTACGTACATTTCTGGTGTTCAGATCATGACAATTTAAAACACTACATGCTAAGTTGGAAAGAAAATGCAAGATAACAGAAAAGAGCTAATTACCATATGTACAAGTACAAATCAGTCCAAAATGTAGTCGTCATCATTTGCCACAATGTGCTCCTATTGTCTGGGCAGCTGTTAGATACCATCCCGGTAGAATTGTGGTGGCTTGGATGAAAGACGTAAGTGCACGTTCGACATTGTCCCGGTTGGTGAACAGCTGCCCGCCCAGGAAATGCTGCAATGACTAGAAAAGGTGGTAGTTGCTAGAGGCAATGTCAGAGGATAAGGCTGGGGGCAGCAGAAGCTTCCAGCCCATGTCTCTCATCCTGTGACAGGTCACCCGTGCTGTGCGAGCTCTCACTCTAACCTGCCATAGGAGTACACCCTTGCTGTTCATTTCAGTGTGAGCAATGTGTGCAGATCGTCAAGCCGATGGCAGTACACATCGGCAGCGAAAGTAGTGGTGTCCAGCAGCAGCTCAAAAAAACACGACACCCAGCATATACTATCAAACAGACAGCAAAGTCGTATGTGGGCATAAGGCATCTGTTTAGGGTCTAACCACTGCTTCCAGGTGCTGACATTATCATACAAGACCCATTTCTCATCCCCTATCACAATGCAGTTCAAGAATACTTCAACTTGGTCACGTGCAAGCAGGGAAACACATGCACTCATGTGATTTGTTTCCTGCTCAACTGTGAGTTGATAGGGTACCCAAACTCCCCTCCTGTGCACCTTACCAAGCTGACGCAGGTGTGTGATAATGCTCGTGTGGGTCGGTTTCCACTGAAGTCTTCAGCATGTCCATATCCACTGTCGCAGGGGTTTTTCCAGGTTTGGGACGGTCCGACAGGTAAAAATTTTCCTCTTAAAACCGTTCAAACTAACGACAGAACTGACAATGTGATATAGCGTTGAGATACACTGGCAATGTTCCTAACAGTACTCGGGAGGGGGAGACTACCATGACGAAACTCATACAGCATGCAATGGCGGATGTGCTCCTTATCCACTTCCAGATTGGCTGGTGCTTACACACTTTGCCTTCTGATGGTAACTGCTACTGACTTAAGCAACCTACCTGCTGATATCACCGGTGTGCTGCGCAATCCCAGTGGTCAATGTGCGTCATGGCGGGACTTCGACTTCGGGTATTTCATCATCGGACATTACTTTCTTTCCAACTCAATATATACTTTCATTGAGAAATTTCAATGACCAATCCATGGATAGTTTGACGTGTTACATTAGTTGAGCCTGGACTTCTAAAGAAAGTATTTTTTTATATGCTGAAACATACAGTAGTACATTATAAACCGAATGGACAAATTAATATATACACTTACCCAATAATGTGTTATTCCACCTTTTGCCCTAACAACAGCAGCCACACATCATGGTAAGGACTTGATGAGGAGCCAAAAACATGGAGGTGGTAATGCTGTCACTCATAAATTGAGGATCACCTGCCATAAAACATCCACAGTTGCTAGTTGGGGTTGGCGGGATTAAACGCATCTTTTCAATTTGTCCACAAATTCTCAGTGGGGTTGAGTGCAGGGAATCAGGGGGAGGGAGGGGGTTATTCAAGTGTGATAAACTCACCTGAATGCACCTGTAGTCAACTGGTCGCCACTCAGGAAGTATACGGTGTGGCATCATGCTGGTCACGGTGAGGAAAGGGAATCCTTGTGAATGGGAGTAGATGGTGAGCAAGGATGTTCACATACCTTGTGTCAGAGGTTTCAATGGGTACAAGGGGGCCCCCAAGGAAGCCTATGTAAATGCACCCCAAACTGTTACACCACCTCCACTTGACTGTATGGTCCGAAACTATCCACAAACTACCTCTAACAGGAAAGGAATTAATATCAAGTTGGACCAATCTTTGCTATCACAGCCTCTACTCTGCTGGGAAAGAATTCCATTCGATTCTGATAAATTGCAGTGGGAATTGCCTTTATTTCTACTTCAAGAGCAGTAGTCAGTTCGGTCACCAATGTTGGGCAATTTCGCTGGGCTAGCGGCCGGTGCTGTGTGCAGGCCCACTCAAGTTCTTTTACACACATCTCATCAAACTATACCTACACACACCTTGCATTGTGGACAGTTGATCTTCTAATGTTAAGCTTGTGTGCAGCTGCCCAGCAATGGAAATCCTTTTCCTCCTGATCTAGACAAAGCATTATGGTGCTGGCTACAGAGGCATTCCGGAACTCACTGGCAAGTGTTGCAACTGAGGATAAACTATTTTGGTACACCACATGTTTTAGCACTTGAGGCCCTGCTAAGTCATTTTACATGGCCTATTAACCCCCCCCCCCCCGTTCCCCACCAAGTCAGTTTGTACCTACAAACCTGCTGCAGTGTGTTACTTGTGAGTCAACAGCGCAAAGAAAACATACCAGTACACTTTAGTCTATCTGTCGTTCATCGCATGTGGATGGTGCAGTGTGGTGTAGTCGTATAAACGGTTAGCTTATACTGCTTGTTTTGTGTGTTGTGGGAGTCATTGCTGTCAGTTTTTCTACTTATAATTGAAGTTTCTTAACCAATCACTGAGGGGTATACTGTTAGTTAAATACAATTTGAAAGACATGTCAGGCTCTGAATTTCCCAAATATTTGTTAAAGAAACCTTATCTACTGAAGAAAATCTCTTCCAGTGAAAAATATAAGTAAAAATGTCCAGCAGACTAAAATCTTTCTTTATTTCTTAAAGTTTTACGCATATAAACTCACAAACTGTAAAATTTAAATACATAGCATGTGCATTCATATTTATTTTTGTACAAATTTATTGTATCCTTTTTCAACAAAAATGTCTTCCCATTTCAAAAAGTCATCTGGTTACCCTGCCCTAGGTGTTTCCACTTCATAATAACATCATCACTTACAGCTGATCAAGGAGCTGAAGCAGGGCAGAAATTTGCCAAACTGACATATTGTTAAGATGGCATACTATGACCATGCCACACTGAAAGTCATTGTGCTCTACCATACGGCCCATTCAACTGTTCATTCTTGTCAGGCCTTGTGCATCTTTTTTACCTATACGGGCCATGATTGTATATTGGCAAATCCATTACTCAAAACAGGTATCCGGATACTTTTGATCATATAATGTATTTTATATAGTGTATAAACGAAACTGGTCCAGAGAAAATATACTAAATGTAAAACTTACTGCAAAAATAATTTCTATATCTGATATGCAAATTAATTTTCGCAGTGAATCAATAAGTTAAAAGATACACAGGACTAAAGAAAAGTTCGATATATTTTCTGAAAGTTCACAGGTTTCTTAATGAATCCTTACATTACACCATAGTGAAAAACATTAGTGCACAGAAAATACCACAAAACTCTGTCCCAAGTTGTATGGACAGCATCTTCAATGATATTAAGCTCAGTTTATGTTTATGAGTTCTAATAATTGCATACAGTAGTGTTTTCATATGATGCATTTAAGCACAGTTTTTGTAAATTGACAAATTAATTCTTAAACAAAAAGTTTTGCCCTATCGATGAAACGAAAAGACAAATGCAAAAACGCAGTGAAAAATGCTATCATTTCAATATGGAATTCAACACTACAATACAGTTCTATAATAACTAAACACTGCCACAAGTGAGCGAATTCCAAAACACAGAGCAACAGCACCCTGTAAAAGAGAAGAGAACCATAGTTTAACCTGCAGAAAAAGTTTGCTATTACTCAAGATAAGCTCTACCCGATTTTCTTTCATTTTCAGCACTTTCCTGTATTAAAGCATGAACGTTAAAAAAGAAGAGCGCCTCGAAAATTTTAAGGAATCACCTTCGGTACCACTGCATCTTTCACCATATTAAGGAGAAACACTGTACATAAGAAAATAAAAGAATGAAGTAATTTTATTATTTATGAATAAAAATTATGAAGTTTGTTTTGCTTTATTACCAACAAGAATGCCCACAAAATTGTATGAAAGCAAATGATATCTTGGCACATTTCTATTCACATAAAAAGTGTCCTTGCAGTTGGGACCACCAATTGCATTACCTTCCAATCAATCTGGATAAGTTTTATGTAATTTAAGATTATGTAGTTTCTGCTGGAGAGAGCAGATTTCTTTTTCTTTCTTTCTCTTCTTTTACTTTAATTTATATCCGCAGAAACCAAATTCCAAAACATTTGGCATTGTCAAACAAATTCACTGCTTAAATTAAAAACTGGGTGGCCCAATATCTACAATGCAGAAAATGTTTAGCATTGTTTATTTCATACATGAGACCGACCAAGAAACAAACAAGCTGAACCTTTTAAATGGATGAAAAATTAAAATATGTGATGAGAAAGTGTGAATTTAACATAGCACGAGATGGAATTGTTCAACGTAATTTATTCATATAAATATTAAAAGGAGCACACTGCTTTACATTCAAAATATAAAATTATTGAATTCAAGACAAAATAATGTGGTTTTAAAAAAACATTGCTTCAAAAACAGTTTTGGTTGTACTTGCTAGAACATTAATTTAAGTTTCCTCTTGTATTGCTTTATTCTCCCCAAGTTCCTGGCCATGTTTGTCTTTTGTTGCCTCAGCATTTGCACAGAATTCATTGCTTAATTTCATTTTCTGTTGATACGATTCTGCTTCCCATTTCCACATTGTCGCCTTTCTTTTCTTTTTTTATTCCCTCATATGACAATAATATCCACCATGCTGAAAGAACTTTCAGCTTGAGAACCATAATGCATGATTTCACTATTTCAGATAACTTTGAGAATATAACCTACTTTGAAAACCATTCGATTGCATCAATTCTTATAAATTCCCTTTCCCTTATCAATCTTAAATGCAAACATTTATGAGAGTAAGTAAGATTTAACAGCACAGGACAGTGAGAACATCGCAGAGGAAATAAAAAATTACGATTACAGAAGAAATCTTAGCTTCATCAGACTTTCGTTTTCAGAATCTTTCCCCCCATTTTTAAGCTAAATGCAAATATTTATGAAATAAAAGGATATTTAACAGCAATACTAGGCAGAAGAAACACCGCGCGAGAAAAATTTTGATTACGGGGAAAAACCTTCACTCAGTCTAACTTTCGTTTGTGAAGGTTTTGGAAGATGGAAGTCCGTCCTCAAACGGAAAACGAATCACCACCACCACCAATCCCCCAAAATTTCTGCTCAGTCGTGCATTGATCTCAAGAATGCCCCAAATGATAATGGAAATGGTGGAATTCCTCTAATCCACAGAAGAATCTCGTGCCTGAAGACTACAGGGAAATCTTCGTGCCATCTTATGTTCCATTTTTTGGAAATCGCTATCAACAGTTCCATGATGGACACATGCATTTATGCAATAAAATTATATTTAACAACAATACTGGGCAGAGTCAACATCGCAAGAAAAAAATTTTATGATTACAGGAAAAGTCTTTACTCCGTTTAACTTTAGTTTTGGTTGATGAAATACAGTTCTCAGATGGAAAACGACCCTCCTGCCCCTATTAATCCTCCGAAAATTTCTTTTCATTTGTGCAGCAATCTTGAGAATGACCCAAATAACGACAAAAAGGAAGCTAAACTGAAACACAAACTATATTGCACTTTATTTTAGCATCTAAACAGTATAACAGAACTGAATGCAAGTATTACATGAAACAACATTTGCAATTGTTTAGTATCATTCAGACACAAGTAAAATAGATCTGCCACCCGAACACCACTACTTTTTTTTTTTTTTTGATTGGAGGTTTAACGACCACTGTGAGCAACTCAATGGGCTATAAGCAGTCGCTCGTCCCTAATTTAGGGTAACTGGTTTCAGGGAAGGGAGAGAGCCAGTGCCGTAAGACAAACACAACATCCATGCCTGACCGGGAATCGAACCTGGACCCCTTACGGACGAACGATCAGAGGCCAACGCCTTAGACCACTGCGCCACCAGGGCGGCGAACACTATTTCACTGTAACTCATTTGAAATTTTTGAATACCTGCACCATTCGATTAACCTTAGTGAACTTTAGGTATGAAGAGTACAGACTATTATGTTCTTTATATTACATACAGCCACATACCTCATCATCTTCCATCTTGCACTCCATAACTTCACCATCATCAAATTTGTACCATTTGTAAGTGCCATCACTATGCCTAGGCAAATAAAAGAAATTAATTTATATATATATTTTTAAATTTTTGTTTGTTTTTTGTGGTTATTTACAGCTCTGTATATATATTCATAGATCAAAAACACACATCTAACAGAACTCTGATATATCAAACAATCTTAAAGGACAAAGGAGTGTTTTACAGCAAGCTAAAAGCTTATTTTCAGTAAATAGACACTGAAAGTGGATATTTAAAATTCAGTTCCAATATTTTAAAAATGGGAAGCTGAAATTTATTTTTACAGTATTCGAAGAATTCATGCATATGTTCACAAACTGTCATATTGCATCACAGAAAACAAACAACAAAAAAAAAGTTAAAATTTTTTTAAATGTTTCACAAGACTGGACTGCCAAAGAAAAAGGGATCTATTCTAACAATAGGTAACTGTAGTGCTGTGTCACCAAGTAGCATCTATCAGCAGACTGAAAAAAACAAACAAAAACTAACTGGCTTGTGTTAGAGTAATTGCAGCCAAGAAAGTTATTGCACAAACCCATTACTCTTTTCAATTCACTTGTACTGTACCCAATAACAGCTACAATCTGCTTACTGAGCAAACAAATACATATCAGATGTCATAAGATTAAGATGCATATTGCACACAAAAAAGCATGTTCTTTAAAAAGCATTTGGTACGTACCCCCAGTCAGAGACATTTGTACCAATTCTATAAAATTCACTACCCAGAAGACATAAAAATTTGACATCCAATTGTTGTAGAAACTCTTTTTGGACAAAGGAACTGATTGATGCTACATGAGTATTACATAACTCCGAAACCTAAAGCCTGATTATGGCTTCCATAACATGCACGTTTCTGTTGGGAAGGCTGGGACTTCTCATTTATTTCAAAATATATATATACAATCCTAAGGATTGATTGCACAACAATGTACAAACAAAACACTTTTTCTGCTTTCTACCTCATATGACTTACAAGATTAGGCATTTAAAGAATCATGTGGAAGCATAATCCCCTGTGAACACATGTTAAATCCATTGTTGCCAGATTTGAGAAGGAACATCCAAATAATGGGGATATGATACAGTGAGTCCAAAATGCAAGGATTAACACAAAGGTTAATTTCTAAACTTTTGCAAAACCTGAGTTTCGGCAATCTACACGTAGCATTTAGAAAGCTTATTCACTGTTCCCTTTTCTTTTAAACCTACCATTTGGTTAAGGTTCATTGATGATATTATACTCATCTGGCCATATCCCAAGAATTTATTATCAAGGGTGCCCATGGGGGCTCTCCCGAGCCTAGCAGTTGGTATAGCCAAATTTTTAAAAACTTTAAAAAAGACTAAAATAGACGAAACCTTTTTTTTTTTTTTTTTGAATAATAAGATATTAATGATTGATTGTATCAATTATTTTTGTTGTATTTTAGTATCTTGTGCATTTACTAAAATGTTTGACAACCTTGAAGGAGGTAAGAATTTCTCTTAGCCCCCCTCCCCTAAAAGTACTCATATGGCACCTCTGTTTATTATTGACCCTCATGTCATCAAATTCTTCCAACTTCCCCAATATTAAATTCACTTCAACTGAGCAAGTAAATAATAGTATCATTTTTCTAGATGTAAAGATAAACATTAATTCAAACTTTTCTCTTGACTTATAGGTCTACAGGAAAACCTTCAGATTCCCCAATATGCCGCTTCCATTCGCAGACTTTTGCAAAATACACATACACGAGACTGACGAAGAAAAAAAAAAAAAAAAAGCTGAACTTTTAACTGTGTGAATATAATGTGGCATGAGCAAGACAGAATTGCTCACTGAAATTTATTTAAGTAAATATTAAACTGAATCATATCACTGTATTTAATATATATATCAGAGGTGTTTGCAAGGGAAGGCACGAAACCCTGAAAATCGTCGGCGTTTCCCAACGGTGCCAATGCATAAACTTAAGACATAAATAAACATGTGTGGGTAACCCCCACCCCAACAAAAGTATTTCCGTTACTACTAGTACCTCTAATTATTATACTTATCAGCAAAGCTGTTACCGATACTTCGAAAGATAAAATGGTTTCACTTTGGGAATTACTTACTACCTACCTATACCTTTTGCTCACAACAGTGAATTATTTTGGGGTTGAGCTTGCAGTATTAATTTGTTGCTAAAAAAATAAATTGCTTCAGTGAAATTTAAGTAACTTTGATTTCGATAACTACATGATATTGTCTTTAACATATACCACACTAAGAATGTTAATAAAAATTCTGCATTTGTATAAAATAAACCAATTACACACCTTTTAAAAAAGTTTTGCCTTTCTTTCCAATTGCAAAATTATCCATTTGGCAAATAAATAAAACAAAATCTGCAGTCAAGTTTTTATGTTACTAGATGGGCAACTCCTCTTTTTCATATGATATTGATTTTTTTTAACAGAAATTTTAGTCGTTAAGTTTCAGTCAGGTGGTATTGACCTAAAGTTCTATTTACTAATAAAATAACAGTATATTTAGCAAATTGGATGTTGATCTAAGTTCCATTCATTAATAAAAAAAACACATCAGTCTGGTGAGGTGTTAATCTAAAGTTATATTTACTAATAAAATAACACTACTTCTTAAAAAAGTGTGCAATCTTCATTTGTTTTTTAGCAAAGACGATATCAGGTTGACGCTTACGTTTCCAACATCATTTGCAGTGTCTTGTTTGTGTACTGAAGAGCAGAAGAACCTTTACTATTACAAGTAGCCGTTATAATTGCTTCAACAGGTTTTGGAGGCAGAACTGTAGCATGTACTCCATTTATATATGCAGAAACATGACCCAGCAGCATCAATTTTCCGACACCATATCCTAGCTTTCTCCTTTTGGGTGTCTTTTTTTTTCTAGCCAATCCCACCGGAATTTATTTTTGACTGAGGCCTCTAATGCCTTGAGATAGTCAGTTTTGGTTAAAAATTTCATCGTTATGACGAACTTAACTTAAACTGAAATCGTGTAAACTTTTCAAATTCCTAAAAAAACATTTATATATCACACACACACAAAATCCCACCACTTTTGCCTAAACAAAAAACCACAAACGTTTCATCAGGGAAACAAAGACACCTCCTCTCCGTCACTGACTTACTAATACCAAGGCTGAACTCGATCCAGTTCAGCCTTGCTAATACAAACAATGAGGCAGGCTGCTCTCGCGCGCGTAGGTGCAGACGCTGAGTGACGTAGTTTATTTGCTTTAACTCGCTCCCTCTCTCGCCACATCACTCATCAGAGCGAAAAACCGTTTTTTTTTTTTTTTCATGGAGCAGCAGAAGTGCCGACGAAATGACTCAGAATTTGCGCGCATGCCCTTTCCACAGAACAACCGACAACCACAGCACGAACTGCCGGCTTCATGTCGAGACTTCATGCGTCAAGCTAGAGTCGGCTGCATCGGCGAGGAAGACAATATTATTATCACGTTAATTCATTGGTGAAAAGCAATTTTTTTTAGTAAATACTTTTGCCATGAATCGTTTTAATTTTTTTTTGTTTTGTTGCTAATTAGAACTCAAAATTTAACAGTCTTAAAAATGTCTTCAAAGCTAAATATCCGGAATTCCAGGTATGAAAGATCGCCCAAACCCGGAAATCCGGGTTAGACCCAGAACACAAACAGCTCTGATATATATATATATATATATTATATATATATATACACATACATTTTTGCAACTACCCCATCAGAGCTGCAAAGTATGATCCAGGAACTTGCTGACAAGAGTAAAGAAGTGGGATTAAAAATGAACTTTCAGAAGACAAAAGTGATGTTCAATGCTTTTACAAGAAATGAAGATTTAGCGATCGATGGAGAAAAGCTGGAGATAACAGACACGTACGTTTATCTTGGACAGCACATATCAAGTGAGGGTCACATTGATGAAGAAATTAATCGGCGTACAAAACTTGCCTGGAGAGCTTTTGGAAGAAACAGCATAATTTTCAAAAGCAATATGCCATTATGTCTTAAAAGAAAAGTGTTTGATCAATGCATCCTTCCAGTGCTTACGTATGGTGCAGAGACGTGGACCTTAACTAAAAGAGACATACAAAGGCTGCAGACAACTCAAAGTAGCATGGAGAGGTGCATACTTGGTGTAACCAGGAGAGATAAGAAGAGGAACTCGTGGATCCGAAAAATGACAAGAGTGGAAGACATCATGATCAGAGTTAAATCCCTGAAATGGCAATGGGCTGGACATACTGCCAGAAGGACAGATCATCGATGGACAGCCGAAATTTTAGATTGGATTCCAAGGGACAGGAAAAGACCCAGAAGAAGACCACATGGGAGATGGGTGGATGAAATTCGAAAGCATGCAGGGGTGACATGGAGGAGACTGGCACAAGACAGACCGTTGTGGAGGAAACTTGGGGAGACCTTCGTCCAGCAGTGGATTGATAATGGTTGACAATGATGATGATGATGACATATATACATACACACACTAATACGTTCATAAAGTTCCGGAATAAATATTTGCCAAACGTCTGTGAATTACGTCATTCCCCGCTGAGCAAGCGAAGAGCCTCATGTGACCGACCAGCCAGAACCGGTTTGATCCAGATCCAACACGTACAGCGTATATGTGTAGTTCATGATTACAGGCATACGAGGCTCTCCGTTGCGAGAATGATGTCGAATTTTTAACAGCGTTCAGGTGTAAAATTTTGTGTTCTGACCGGAAAATCGTTCGACGAGTCTTTTCAAATGATTAAGTCAGCGTACGGTGAGAGTGCAATGAGTCGAACTAGTTTATGAGTGGCATTGACGATTCGAAAACGGGCGACAGAGTATCAAGGATGACACCTTCAACATCCACAATGGATGAACAAATCGCCATTGTCGAAGAAATTGTGAAAAATGACCGTTGAAAAACTGTTGCAGTGATTGCAGAAGTTGGCATGCCATTTTAACAGAGAAACTGGGCATGCATCACCTGTGCCAACAAATTGTTCCCAAAAACCTGACACAAGAAAAAATGGATGAGCGCATGCAAGTTTGAGGGGATAACATTGATGCAGTGAATTCAGATCCCGATCTCTTGGATCAATTGATCACTGGCGATGAGACTTGGCGCTTTCTGTACGACCCCCAATCCAACCGACAGTCAAAAGTGTAGAAACCGCGTCGTCACCACGACCAAAAAAGTTCAAGGCTGACCACTCCAAAGGAAAGGTCTTGTTAACAGTTTTCTTCGATTGCAAGGGAGTCGTACACAAGGAATTCTTTCAAGATGGCCGTACAGTCACTAAAGAAGAGTACGTCAATGTCCTGAAAGGCCTCTAAGAATCAGCGAGACACAAGCAACCCGATCATTGGAAGACCAACGCCAGCTCACAGATCCCTCCTGGTGTCCGATTACCTGTCCAAACATCACATTCCCGTTCTTCCACAACCAGCTTATTCTCCTGATCTCGCCACGTGTGACTTTCCCCTTTTCCCCCGGATGAAGAATTTGCTTAAGGGGCGATGCTTCTCAAGTTCTGAAGAAGCGCAACGAGCTGCAACGGAGGCACTGGTGGATGTGGCAAAAGAAGGCTCGCCATCTGCATTTAAACCTTTGCATGAGTGCTAGAAAAAATGCATAGTTGCACAGGGTAATTATTTCGAAGGAAACATTGCACAAACAGGTATTCTCTGTACTTGTTCTTTTTTAAAATAAAAAGTTCCGGAACTTTTTGAACATACTGGTATACATATTACTTTTAACAACAACACAGAATAAATGAAACATTGCGGAGAACAAAAAAAAAAGTACAATTACGGGCGAAATTTTCGCTCTCTCCGACTTCCGTTTCTTTGCTTTCACACTGCAATAAAAAATTTTATGGAATAAAATGATATTTTACGACACTAATGGGTAGAAGAAACATCGCAAGAATAAAAGAATTGCGATTACAGGAGAATTTTTCACTCTATCTAACTTCTGTTTTCGAAAGTCAGAAATCCGGCCTCCAACGGACCCCCCCACCAACCCCTCCTAAATTTGTGTTCAGTTTTGCATCGATCTGGAGAACCATCGAAATGATGATGGAAAAGGCGGAATTTTTCGAATCAATGGAAGAATCTCGTGCCTGAAGATTACAAGGAAATTTTCGCCCTATCTAACTTCCGTTTTCGGAAATTTCTTTCATTTTCAAACTGAAATGCAAATATTTATAAAATAAAATTATATTTAACAATTATACGCTGCAGAAGAAACATCGCGAAAAACCCCACTCAAGATTACGGGAATTTTTTTACTCCGTTTAACTTCAGTTTTCGAAAGTTTTGAAAAATGAAATTCCATCCAGAGACCAAAAAACGACCCGCCCCACCTAATCCTTCAAAATTTCTCTTCAGTTTTCCATCGATCTCAAGAATAACCCAAATGATAAGGGGAAAAAACAAAACAAAAAAACAACTGAATTCCGCAAATTTGCTGAAGAATCTCATGTTTGAATATAAAGCTAACCTCATTTGTAACAACCCTGCTTCTCTACAAGAATACCAAAACATTAACACTATTCTTTGTGCACATAAACTTTCCCCTTCCTTAACCAATACGCTGATCCGCAACTTTGAATCTCCTAAAAAGGCCACTAGTTTGGTCTCTGAAAATCATCATCTCTACCATTTTGTAGGTGCCATCCTGTTTGATCCTTCTTACCCTTACAATCTCTGCAAACTCTTTAAGTTCTCTGGATACTTGCAAGCAGTCAAACCACCTCACAAATTCTCAAACAGATTCTTAGTGATAAGGACCCGATTAACATACTTAATTTACATGGTTTTTATTTCATCTAACTGAACACCTCACAAGGCTTAACTTATTTAACTGCAAGCACTTACTGTAGTATTAAACAGTGTTTGATCTAACACATTTCCAATGTCAAGAGCGGGAATCCTACCACATTGTTATTTTTATTAATGCTACATGACATGTCAGCAGTACTTTACTGACAAAACATATTGCCCCTTCCATGAATCACCAACCCCTCAGGTTTAATAAAAAGTTTAGAAATTTGCCTTTGCATTAATCCTAGCAATTCGGATTCACTATGATACCCCCATTATTTGGAAATATCTTCTCAAACCTGGCAACAACTGATTTAACACGTGTTTACCACCTTGTGCCATCTTCATTCACTGTAAAGCTGATGAAGGCAGAAGTTACTACAAAAAACATTCCTCCATTAAGCATTTGTCATGCAATTACAATATCATGTGTTGATTTCTAATATGTAATTTAGAATTCCTTTCACTTTTCATAAGTTTTTTTCAGCACTTTCATCAATCAATTTGGCATAACAATGCTCTTGAACTAGTTTCTACTCTTGCAGAACTATTATTTATTTTTTAAATAAAGATACATCACATTTTTTCTAAAATGCTTCTTGAATAATTATTCTTCCACTCCTCTGCATTTGCATTACTTGAAAGTGTGCTTAAAAGTGTGCCCGTGTACACTGGCTGTGGTTAGAATCCCCACAAGGGAGTTAAAATCAGTAATTTTTCTGAGAAAATTCATAAAGGCAATGCTAAGTTAGGGTGTTGATGACCATAAGTGAGGGAATTTTGAGCAATCTTGTCAATGAGAAAAACTTTTATTTGGCTCTTTAAATCAGGATTTTACTATGCATCAGATCACACCAAATACTAACAGAAGTTAAAATTACATTAATCAAGATTAATACTGAGTTGTATATAATGTGTCTAATATTAGACCAAATCAAAATGGTTTACAAAAGGCAGTTTTGTGGAAATTAAAAATCTAACTTATTTTAAATACGCATTAAGAAGATAAAGCTTGAACCTTACCTGTGCAAAATATAAGAATAATAATGACCACCACTCGCTTGACCGCTATGTACAACAATGCCAGTTAACTTATACTTGGTGCAAGATGATTCATTTTCTCCATCCAAGTTGTCATCTATTATTTCACCTAAGAATTAACATATGTTATTAAACCATTTGATCAATTGTGCAAAATATATTAAACTTAAGCAACTTATAACACACAGAGTTTTGAAAACTGAAAATGCTTGCTAATCTACAGATGATGTGGAAACATTTGCATTTACTTTACATCTGTTTTGAGGCTGGTAAGGCTGGCTGGTTGGTTAACCCCAAATAGACAAAACTTATGCTTCGCAATAGGCAGGACTGAGGACCCAAGTCACAAGAGAAGGAAGGTAGGTAGGTATACTTTTAATGAAGTAATTCTCTACCCCAGGACCAATGGATTAATACAACTTCTAAACTGTGTGGGTAGTTTAGCAGCAGAAACTACATGAACTGGAGACAGTCTGATTACATATTGTGCACATTAGTTACCAGCAGTCTCACTGAAGGCGCAACATTGGACGTTCAATGATGAATTCTATGAGACTCTCACTTGCATATCTACTAACTACATTATTCATTCCATTTATTAATGCACCCAGTTGTGCTCAACCAACTTACTTACCACAGTTGTGATTATTTTCATGGAGACATGACTACAACCAGGTTATTCATGTGAAATTAACCAATATTGGAAATAAACTGAATGTTTACACATTTGAAAGAAATTTCATACGGTTGGGATTGACAGGAACGTTTACTCACAGATTTCTTTGGAGAAGTTTTTCAATTGCAAATTTCTATAATATATATATATATGAAACAGAGGAAGAAAAATAAAGAGCTAAACTTTTTTTTTTAACTGGGTGAAAAAGTGTGAATATAATGCAGCACGAGACATGAAAAATTATTAATTTATAATTATTTATTTATGTAAATATTAACATCACAGTATTCACAATATAAAATTACTAAATTCAAAAGAACTGAAATGGTTTTAAGAGATATTGCATATTAAGCCAGTTTTTTTTCTTGTTTTATTTTGCTGTTATACTTGCTTGTATATCACTTTCTGCTTCCTCGAGAGCAAACCCTGCTTTCTTTTTAGCAAGACCCGCAGCCATATTTGTCTTTAATCAATTCTGCAACTGCACAGCATCTATTGCTAAATTTTTCTTTCTGTAGATACATTTCCAATTTACATTTCTGTCACTTTTTGTTTTTCCCCTTCAGATTTTGGCGAAGTTGGAATCAACTTTTGAAGTGAAACTTCAGATTGAAAGATTTCTGGAAGGAGCTAAAAAGCTGTTTTGAGCCAGTTTGGTGCTAAAAAGAAAGTTATAATAGCAGGGGGTATGTTCAGTATGTGATTTCTGATCACATTCTGGGTAAGTTTAATGATCACTGCGCTCAGGGGTCGAAAAATGCGGTCGCCTGGTCGCCCAAATAAATTGCCTGGGCCACAATAAAAAACACGAGTAATCTTCGTCGTATTATCCGCAGATTATCTGTCAAAAAAATGTTACAAATTTAGGTTCTAAGGATTATATGTTGATTCAGATAAAAGCTGATTAAAAAAAAGAAGTTTTTGTTGATTATCCTATGTTTTGGATCTCGTATGCACTGTGCTGCTTGTGTTTAGTTGATCCTTCGCCATTTTGAACGTCTTTGCTGCTATTTTCCTTTATTGCTATTTATGATGCCTTGGAAAGGCAATGTTTCAGTTACACTGCCAAATTTAAACTTCAAGTGAGGGGCACAACTGAGGATATGATCGTATCATTACGCAATAGTTTAAAATAAAATAAAAAAACTAGTGTGCAGTGATACGCGAAAAGCAGCGATCTAAATCGTAAACAAACCCGTTGGCAAACTGCACGGGAGAACTCACGGAAGTTCAACCCTCTTTTTTTTTTTTTTTTTTTTATAGACCTGTGTGTAAAAGCCAACTCACATACTTTGAAAACAGGATTTCTTCCAAAAATTTCATCTTACAGGCGAGTATATAGGTAATTCTATTAATTGTTCTGTATCAGTAATGCAATACTCTAGAACTGCATCGGTGTGATTAAAATTTTTTGTGCTGTATGGATGCCATAGAACACAAAATTTAATTACTACTAAGCTTTATTTATGTCTGGAGGTAAAAATATATTAAAAAGTTACCTTTAAAAATTAGTTTATTTAATAAGATCGTTTTTTTCTTACTTTTTCAGACTCAGGGGACTTTATGCCTGAAATTCCGCTTCCGGATCAACATTTGTGACGTGCGGATAATATGGCAATTTCTTTTTCTAAATGCCTTGCACTGCGGATTATACGAAGACAGACCTGCCAACTGTTATGATTTTATTTCATTTAGTACGATAAATCATAATGCAGTACGCTAATACGATTTTGCAGCCAAAAATATGTTTTTTTTTAAATAGTCATGTTTTCTCCCATTCAGACAGAAGCCTTGTAGTAGAATCGTGGCGATGGGCGACGTACGTCACAGATTTATCTTGGCCCTGCAGACAAAAAGTGACATCCCCAGAACCCTATTAAACCTTCTTGCAGACTCCCTATCATAGATGCAAGTTTTCCGCCTCTCAAAATTTCCGAAAATGGAAGTTAGGTGTCGTAAGGATTTCTTCTGTAATCGTAATTTTTTTCTCTCACAAAGGACGACGTACGTAACAGAATTATTAGGTACTCATCCCCGTAGCAGAATCGCGTTGATGGCTGACGTACATCGCAGATTTATTTTGTACTCGTCCCCACAGAAAAATCGCGGTGACAGCCGACATACACTGTAGGTTTATTTCATGCTCATCCTAGTAGCAGAATAGCGGCGACTGCCGACGTACATTGCAGTTTATTTTGTACTCATTCCCGTAGAAGAATCGTGGCGACGGGGCAACGTACACCGTAGGTTTATTTTGTACTCATCCCCAGAGCAGAATCGCGGCGACGGGGCAATGTACACCATAGGTTTATTTTGTACCCATTCCTGTAGCAGAATTGCGACAACGGCCGATGTACATCGCAGATTTATTTTGTACTCATACCCGTAGAAAAATCGCGGCGATGTACAACATACACCGTAGGTTTATTTTGTACTCATTCCCGTAGCAGAATTGCGACAATGGCCAACGTACACAGGTTTATTTTGTACTCACCCCCGTTGCAGAATCGCGGCGATGGCCGACGCACATTGCAGATTTATTTTTGTCCTGCAGACAAAAACAACATCCCCAGAACACGATTAAACCATCTTGCAGACCTCCTAAGATGCCAGTTTTCTGCCTTAAAATATTTCCGAAAACAGAAGTTAGGCGGAGTTAAGATTTCTCCCGTAATCGTCATTTTTTTCCTAATAATTAACAACATAAAAGTGTTTGCTGATTAGATTTTATTAGTTTGTCAATAAAATTTTGATGTAGGGAAAAAATCCTTTCATTCTTATATCATCAGGAATTTATTTAGCTGAAATAGGCTTAAAAAATTATCAGCATGAGTCGTGTTACGATTTTCCTATCCGAGTGTTACGTTTTTTGGTTTTGAGAGGTGGGCAGTTCTGCAAAGATAAAAAAAAAAAAAAGTGGGATTTCCAGGGTCTGCAGTAATACGACTAAAATTCCGGTAATTCAAGAATTTTCGGGCCCCTAAAAAAAAAAAAATGAGTATAGTTTTTTTCAGCCCTGGGAAAGATAAGTTAAAGGCTAAGGGTTTAAAACGGAAAGCATTCTTTTTTGGACAGAAGTGTACATGACTTTGATTACACCCCCACCCCCGCTGGTCCAGGTCCAATGTCTGGCCACCAGATTTTAGAATATTTTTCTACCCCTGGTTGTGTGAATAACAATGGTGAAAGATTAATTGAACTCCGCATTGAGAATGGTTTGTTTGTATCTAATACATTTTTCAACCACAAGTGTATCCATACATATACTTGGGAAAATTTTACTCTTACACAAAAGAGTGCAATAGATTTTGTTGTTTATGATCAACGTCTGAAACACTTAGTTGTCGACACTCATGTGATGAGAGGTGCAGTTGTTAACGCTGATCATTGCTTGTTAATGTCACGAGTGAAACTCAATGTCGGATGGAGAAAAAGGAATAGGAAGAGGCATAGAAGATGTAGAAAAGAAGTGGAAATGTTTTAAGAACTGTGTTGTCGCTGCTGCTGAAGAGGTATGTGGTACCACAATAGTGGCAACACTAGAGGTGATGCTTTGTGGAACAGTGAGATTAAAAAAAATCAGTAAAGAGAAAGAAGGCATATTTGGGGATGTTGCAAGACAGCATTTCTGAGGATGAATATCACTGAAAGAAGCATGAGGCAATTAAACTGGTTGAGGCAATTAAACTGGTTTAGAGTAAGACAAAAGTTAAAAAGGAAAATGTGGAAAGCCTGAAAAACCTTCTAGAAGTACAAAAGATATAGGAAAAATATGAGAAATAAAATTTTAAGTTGTGTGAAGAATAAGATTGCAGAAATGATGTGGGAGCCCAATGCGTTAAATGAAAGATGGGGTGAATACTTCTGTGAGTTATTAGATCATGTAAGCAAAGGCCGTTCTGAGGCAGAAGCAGATGATGTTATAGTGAGAGGTGGAAGCACAGGAGGGATCTCAAGAGAAGAGGCATGGTAAAGCTCTAAAATCTCTTCAGAATGGCAAGGCTCAGGGAGCAGATGGCACAACTGCTGAGATCTTAAATTAGGGTGGTGACTCTGTAATTGAATGGTTAACTGAAATTTGCCAGTTGTGCTAGGAGTTGGGAGTGTTCCCTCAGGATTGGAAGGATGTTATCTTTGTTCTCTTGTATAAGGGAAAAGGTGATCAAACTGAATGCAAGAACTTTCATGGTACTAGCTTGTTGAGTGTGTCAGAGAAAGTGTGGGATGTATAGAGTTGCTTTTATGCCTGGTACTTTTATGCCTCTACTTTTATATATGCCTGGTACTTTTATGCATAAGTTGCTTTTATGCCTCTACTTAATAGCGTGAAATCCATGTATGCTGGCAGTACAGCCTGTGTACGAGTGAATAGCTTTGCATCAAAATGGTTCTTTATTGGTGCAGGAGTCAGACAAGGTTGTGCAATGTCACCATGGTTGTTTCAATATATTTATGGATGTGTGCATGCATGATGCCAAAATAGACAATAGTGGTTTATGTCTCAGTAATATCCGTGTGTGCAGATTGCTTTATGCTGATGACACAATACTGCTGGCAGAGAGCAAAGTGAGTTGCAGAGTATGTTGTTTTGGATGTACTAAGTTTGTATGAAATTCTAACTGAGTATAAATAAGGCAAAACCCAAAGTTATGGTTTTTGAGTGAGGAACTGTTAGTACTGAATGCAACGTAGTAGGCGAGTGAATTCTTCATTGAAAGTTATAGCTGTTTTGATTGAGAGGATTTCACAGGAATGATGGTTCCTTAAGAGAGTCCCAAACGGCAGTGAAACCTGGATGCTGCAGAAATGACATAGGAGTTGTTTGTATGCTGGAGAGATGCGTTACTTTACGAGAGGTTTGTGGCAAGAAACGTTCTGATCATGTGAGGAATGAAGATATGTTGCAGATGTGTAATGCGAGGCAAAATGTCGGTAAGGTGGAGACTAATATTCTTAGGTGGTTAGACCATGTGGAAAGAATGAGTGATGAGGTGCTTATTAAGATAATTTTTTTCATCCCAAGTGGAAGGAAAGAAAGGTAGAGGAAGGCCAAGGAAATTCATGGGAGGATCAGATTCAGGAGTGTCGGCATGAGAAAAAGACTGAGTATGAAGTATAGACGGTCTTGTGTACGTCGTGTGATGGATGTCAGTGAAACTTTAACTGTCTGCCAAGATTGCTGTAAACAGAGAAGTTTGATAGAGCAACAGCAAATAATACTCAGTGAAACATTTATGTCATGTATTTTCTTTCTTTGTGGAGCTAACCTCTGAATCTCAGAGAACAGCTCGGTGTGATTGGTTGATTGATTGGAATCAACTACTTCTCCCAAATAACCTATTTTACTGAAGAACTGAATTACAGACTTACACCATGTTTTTAGTTTATGGGTCATCATTTGTATAGTCGAATAGGTTTTAATGTTCATTCTTCTTGACTATATGATTAGAATTTCATCCATGATGCTGAAAAAACTTTAGACCTGAGGACCATGAATGCTTGATATAAAAGCTTTCACTATTCTAGAAAAAAGATGTAACTTTGAGGGAAATGCTTTAGATCATGCACCAATTCTTCAAAATTTTCCAACATAGATGGTCACTTTCATCTTCCTTATCGGTGAAATTCAAACATTTATAGGTAAAATAACATTTAGCTACATCCTAAGATAGTGAGAACATTGCGGGAAGAAAAAAAACCCTATGATTTATGGGATAATCTTTGCTTTGTACAACTTCTGTTTTCCTCAATTTTCAAGCTGAAATACAAATATTTATGGAATAAAATATTTAACAATACAGAGCAGGAGGAACATTGCAAGATGGGGGAAAAAAAAAAAAAAAAAAAAAAAGGATTTCGGGAGAAAGTTTCACTTTGTCTAACTTCCATTTTCAAGTTTTGGAAGACTAAATTCTGTCTGCAGACGGAAACGCCCCCACCACTAATCCCCTAAAAATTTGCTTTCAGTTTTGCATTGATTTCAAAAAAAAAAAAAAAAAAAAAACAGACTTCTGAGAATCTGCAAAAAAGTCATGTCCATATAGATTACTGAAAATTTCAAAATATGAACTGCACACACTCCACGTGATGAGATGCTTACTAGGAGAATTTTTTTTTAGCCCAAGTGGCAGGCAATAAATGTGGAGGAAGACCAAAGAAATCATGAGAGAACCAGACTCAGGAATGTCTGCATGAGAAAAAGATGAGTATGAAGTACAAAAGGCCTTGTGTGCGTTGTGTGATAGATGTTAGAAAAGCTCGAGTTGTGTGCTGAGATCGCTGTAAATGGAGATGTTTGACACAGCAACAGTAAGTTCTTTTTTTGAGGAGCTAACCTTTGAATACCAGAAAACAGCTTAGTGATATGTATGAACTGCACATCATCCTTTAAAGCACATGTCAGTCCTGTTTTAGCTCGATGGGACTGAACACATGTGTGCTTCAAAATTAGCCAGCAATCAGGGCTCGTTCATTTTTTAATTTAAAAATCATCAAAGTAATCACATATTTTTTGTATATACATTTGGTAAACAGAACGTTTTACTATTACTAATGATGTAGACACATTGCTATTCTAAGATATTAAGTGATCAGATAGCTTTTATAATTTAGATCCTGATTTCCCCAAAAATTACAATTATATCCTTAAAAGCAACTTGCAACTTTTGCATTACATTTGTTCTAAGTTAAAATTCAAATTGGTGGCTCACAAAAAAACTGAATATGGCGCAGAAAAAAAGATTTCATTTTCAAAATGAGTGTGGTTTTTTGAATTTTTTACCATTGTAGACCTTGTGTTACCTGTAATTCGATGACACTAAAACACTAAAATGCATTCTTGAAATGTACACAATCCTCAAAAATGTAAAACATCTTGTCACTTGAACCTATTTAAAGCATTAAATGGGGGGGGGGATCCAGACACCTTTAGTGTCCCGCATGGCTGTGTATGAAACAGTAATTGTTCCTACTCTGATGTATGGCAGTGAAACCTGGGTAATGCAGAAGAAACATTGGAGTCGTTTGTGTGCTGGAGAAATACGTTACTTACCTAGGGTTTGCGGCAAGACACGATATGATTGTGTGAGAAATGAAGATGTATTGCAGTTGTGTGATGTGAAGCAAAATGGAGACCAATATGCTTCGGTGGTTTGGCCATGTTGAAAGAATGAGTGATGAAATGCTTACTAAGAAAATCTTTTCGGCCCAAGTGGCAGGAAGGAAAGGCAGAGGAAGGCCAAGGAAGACATGGGTGGATCAGATTCAGGAGTGTCTGCATGAGAAAAAGATTATGAGTATGAAGTATAAAAGATCTTGTGTACGGCGTGTAATGGATATTAGTGAAGCATGAGTTGTATGTCAAGATCGCTGTAAATGGAGAAGTTTGATACGACAACAATAAGTAAAAATATCTGGAAGTTTGTATTTCTTTTTGGAGCTAACCTCTGAATCTCAGAGAACAGCTTAGTGATATGTATGTATGTAGTGGGGGGGGGGGGGGGGGGGCAAACATTTTCAGGTACCAGCATGAATATTTTTTCAAGAGATATGAGGAGAAAAATATAATCTAAACAAAAACTACACACAGAATTGTGACCTTTAATGCTCAAAATTAATATATTATTTCTTAGATGTTTAATATTTCAGTGTAATATCCAAGACCATAACCGGGGAACTTATTATACACTTGAATTAATAGCTGCATTTCAAAATAGGTTTCAATTTCAGAAAGTTCAGCTTTGTTTTCTAACATATGAAATTTAATAAAACCACTAATCAATAAATACCCTTATAAGCACCCCATGTGAATAAATGTTGCAGCTATGAACATCTTTGATGTTTTTATTACATTGCATTACGGAATTTCAATCTGAATCCCTACTACCAACATTGCTGCATAACTGAAATATATATATGTGTGTGTGTGTGTGTGTGTGTGTGTGTGTGAGAGAGAAGCCCCCCCCACCCTTTGAGCACTCATCCAATTTTTTCCAGATGCAAACAGCAATTGAAATACTGCAGTCCTTCATGTATATACATCACAATGTGAAATTTATTGAAATTGGAACTTCTCAATTATTTTAAATCAAACAGATTTTTAACCAAAATGATTTATTTTTAATTAACCGAACAGTTAGTTAATTTAAAACTGTTATAGGTAACTTGTACTAATGTGGTTTAGATCAGTTTTTTTAATTGCCTGATTCAAATCAGAAAACCCTGCCAACAATTAAATGAATACTATTTTGTTATTCACTTTCACACCACAGTGCATTATTTTATTGCCATTATTGTTATATAAAGCATAAAATATGGGATTTTCCTTCCCATTCATTCTATCAAAGCAAAACATCCATTTGTGAGGTCAACAGTTTTGTGGTTTGATTCAAACAAATTTCATACTGGGTTTACATTTATATGACTAACAAATGTCATACTTTTAAAAATATCATGTAAAAAGTGCTATATCATAATATGCTTTGCATTTAAACATTTATATTATTGTTCGACATATCAAATGTTAAGGTTTTTTTGAGTCAAATAAAATTACCAACATTCGTTTTCACTGAAGCAACGGTAACGTCACATAAGTGGTAAGTTGACTGCAATAAAATACCCTATAAATATGCGGGTAGATTTTCATAGTAATTGAAATTTGAAAGAAAAAAAAAGTTTCCCTCTTGAGATCTTAGCGATGGCAACATAATTTTGCTCACGCTTCCAAAAACATCTGACTTGCTAGCTTTTAAATGTACAGTTTCGAACGGAATTGTTTATAAGCTAGGTCCTCTTTACATTTATGCTGAAAGTAACAACACATTTTGTTCTGAAGATGACAAATTTTGAAGATGACAATCCGATTTTTGGCGTAAATGTGACAAGGATGGTAAGTCAGATAATATTCGAAAACTTGAAAATTTTCATCGTCCTGGAGCGGGACACGAAGCCGCGTCTCCCAGAAAACGCCCGGGTATGCTAACCCCTACACTCATGACATTTTGTTCTGCTTTCTATTATTATTTTGTTCTGTTGTCTATTAATATTTTAATGATGTAAGTGAAGAGTAACGACGTAGTTTGATTGTTTCGTGTAGGCTTGAAGTTTTAAATTTACAGTTATGAACGAAATTGCTTATGTGTCAAACTGGCAGAATAAGTTAGGCAGACACGTGTTTCCCAAAACAGCGAAGAAATATGCAGTGTATGGCCATTTCAACTGTATATCATGTATATAATCTGTGTTAATATCAAAACGTTTGAAGAATAGGTATTTAGCTAGTATATATACACACACTCACCTTTTTGTACTGTTATAACACTTTGGTGAAAAAAAAAAAAATTGAATTTGGAGAATGGGTTGGCAAAAACTTCAAATTTTCGCCAAGCAACCACTGTATACATATACATACAATGTTAGGCGGTACTGTTGATCAAAAACAATGGCGGCTGTGTTAAGTGTTCAGTTCAAGCGTAGTGAAATTTTAACAAAAGAAGACGAAAAGGCAGTGGACATTATGAGAAGACTTTGGACGGCGTATGGTGATGCGGCTATGTCTCGTTCTAATGTTTATGAATGGGTTATGAAGTTCAAAGCTGGTCACAAGAACCTTGAAGATGAGGAACGGTCAGGTAGGTCTAACATGGCGGCGACTGATTATACGATTAAACAGAGTAAGACGACTTGATTAAAGGTGATGGACACATTCGTGTTTGGGGTATTGCCGTGGAGTTGGATATCAGTGAAGATTCCGTTGGACGAATTATTCATGATCATCTGTACCAGATGGGTATCCCGAATGCTTGCAGTGGTGCATAAACGCAAAAGGCTAGACATTTGCAATGAACCGGTACAGTGCTACAATGAAGAGGGTGACACATTCCTGGGATGCATAATCACAGGCGATGAAAAGTGGGTTCATCAGTTCGAACCAGAGACAAAATGACAAAGTATGCAATGATGTCATCCAAATTCGCCCCCAGCAAAGATCAAAGTTGATTCGTCGGCGTCGAAGGTAATGGCTACTGTCTTCTGGGACAAACATGGTACCCTTCTGGTTGAGTACTTGGCAAACAAATGAAACAATAACTGCAAAGGCCTATGTGAAGACAATGAGAAAACTTGCAGTCTATCCGGACCAAACAGTCAACATTGAAAAACACTCAAGTGTTGCTTCAGCATGATAACGCTCACTGGCATATTTGCTAAACCAGTGCAATCAGAAATCGCAAAACAGAGGTGGACCATTCTTCTGCACCCTGCTTACAGTCCAGACTTGGTACCTTTCGATTTTCATGTTTTTGGTCCCTTGAAGGACATCCTTCGTGGCCACCACTACGAGAGCATGGACAATCTGCGAGAGGCTGTCCGTCAATGGATTTGAAAGACCCCTGCTGATTTCTTTGCTACTGGAATGAATCAACTTGTTGATTGGGGAAGGAAGTGCATTGTGCTCAATGGAGAATATGTGGAAAAGTGACTTTGATTATCTGTACCACTGCACTACATGTGTGAGTATCATATCTCTGCATTCTGTATTTTTATTTCTCTAATGTAATTGATAAGAATAAACATCTGGATATTTATCAGACACCCTCGTATATCAAGAGAAGAGATGCACTCTGCTTCTCTCTCTCTCTTTATGGAAAAAGTGCTCCCTGCCCTTTTGCTAGTAACAAAAATCTGACCCATCATATTTTGACTGCAGCTAAAATCAGGTGAAACATTAACACTATGCTACACAATTCATTGTAAACATTTCTTCACAATTTATACCTGCAAAATGCCAAGACTTCATAAGCAGAATAATCTAAGTCGATAAATTGATCTAAAATTTTGTAAACATTTTGTACATTCTACGGTAAAACTTTGCTAGCTTTAACAGTTCTTTCATGGGGGAAGGCACAAGAGCCCAGCTTTTTTGAAACATCAATTATTAGATGGAAACTGCATTTATGCCTTACGTGGTGGGTGCATGGAGAATTACTTGGACTGTCGCCTGAAAACGAACATTTAGTTATATTGAACACCCCCCTCCCCCCAAAAAAACACAGCAAAATTAGTTACTTTTCTTTGCTTTTTAAGACCAGTACACATGCTGAAAAGGGTCCTTCCCACAATGATGCAGTTGTTGTAAGTAACTGTTGAACTTCAAAAATGTCATCACAAATGGTGTTATCACTTCTAGCAGCATGTACCTTTCACAAATACAGCAGACATGTTCGAGTTATATCTGTTCAAAACAGATGACTGTTAAATGATCCATCGCTTCTGTTTAATCATCGAGACAAGGATAATTGACGAATATTTCACTACAGCAAAACGCAGGGTTTCATTTTTTTCTTTAGTAGTTAAATGACTTCCGGTGCAAAGTGAGTCAGGTACATAAGTTAAACAATGGGTAGGTCCCAAAACTTTATTGTAGCACTTCAAAAATTATTTCATAGTTGGTTTATCAAGTTTTTTTTTTTTTCCACCCTTTAAAGCTATCATCCAATTTTTTGCAGATGCAAACAGCAATTGAAATAATGCAGTCCTTCATCTAGATACATACCTGCCAACATTGGGTAGAGCCTTGTCAGTAGTAATTAGTATTACTGCGCGGCATACATAGACTTTTTTATGAAACTACTCATCTCTTTGTGATAAAGAAATACGCACCACAGCAAAATGCAACAAACAAGGACTCTAATGAAACAAACTTAACATGTGAAACGCAAAAGTTGCTGGCCTGCTGGCAAGGGCATGATAGGTAACATTGTGAGAATTACGTTCGAAACTTCCACCAATAAAAAATCAGATGAGTTAAGAATTCCACAACACTTGACAGATGGGAAATCCAAGCAAGTGAATGTGCAGCGTGCGAACCTTCACTCGTCTCACCATACGAACATACTGCTTCTAAAATTGCAGTTTATGACAAGATAAAACGAGGGGGGGCTGGATTGCTGTTATTTTTAACTTGGTGAAAAATCAAAACACACAGCAAGACTGCGGACCACTGTTAGTTTGTTTTTTATTGACTCTGCAGCTGCGCAGCATCCATTTTTTTTTTCTGCTGATATCTTTCTCTCCCTATTTCTTTATTGTTAATTTTCTTTCTTTTCTTTTTTTTATTCATTCTGATAACAATAATTTCTTCTAGCATGCTGAGAAATCTTTCAGCCTGAGGACCACGAGTGCATGATATCAAAGCCTATTTTAGATAAATAATGTAACTTTGAGGATAACACTTTTGAACACTATGCATCAATTTTTACAAATTTTCCAACTTTGTCGATTCCGTTTTCCGGAATTTAGCCCTTTCTTATCAAGCTTAAATGCAAAAACTTATGGGATGGGGGATATATAACAATGCGGAAGAGTGGAAACATTGCTGGGGGAAGGGGGGGGATTACGGCGAAAATCTTTGCTCTGTACGACTTCCAGTTTTGGAAATTTTCCATAAATTTTCAAGCTGAAATACAAATATTTATGCAGTAAAATGATATTTAGCAATAATACTTGACAGAAATTACGATTACAGAAAAAAATCTGAATTCCGTCGACCTTCCATTTTCGAAAGTTTCGTAAAGATGGAATTCCGTTCTCCGACGCAAAATCCAACCCCCTTTAAATTCTCTTCACTTATGTATCGATCTTGTAAATGACCAAAATAATAACGAAAGGGCGGAATTTCTCGAATTCGCGGGAAAATCTCATGCCTGAAATCACGGGGAAAATTTTGCAGCATTCCAAGTTCCATTTTTGCAAACTGTTGCCTGCAGTTTCAAGCTGAAATACAGACATTTATGCAATTAAATGATGTTTAACAAGTAAAGTGGACACAAAGGCAACATCGAGAGGAGAAAAAAAAAAAATAAAATAAAAAATATGTGATTACGGCAAAAATTTTCACTCCGTATAACTACCGGTTCACAATATTTTAAAACACTAAATACCGCTTTCGAGGACGATCTACATGATGACCTAAATAAATAAATATAAAAAAAAATAATAATCTGAATTCTGCAAATCCGCTTACGAATCACATGTATATCATGAAATACTAGAAAAATGAAAAGAAAGCTAAACAAAATGAAAATTCATAGAATTTGTAGTTTCGACAGCGATGTCCGTAGTTAGACAACTAAATACGTAGAAACTACGGACATTCTGTAGTAGTTGGCAGGCACGTAGATATATCACTATGTGAAATTTATTGAAATTGGAACTTCTCAATTATTTTAAATCGAATTGATTTTTAACCGAAATTTATTTTTAATTAACTGAACAATTTAGTTAATTTAAAACTGTTACAGGAAGCTTGTACTAATGTGGTTTAGATCAGTTTTTTTTTAATTGTCTGATTCATATCAGAAAACCCTGCCAACAATTAAATGATTTTTATCAGAAAACCCTGCCAACAATTAAATGAATACTATTTTGTTATTCACTTTCACAACACAGTGCATTATTTTATTGCCATTATTGTTATATAAAGCACAAAATATGGGATTTTCCTTCCCATTCATTCTATCACAGTGAAACATCCATTTGTGAGGTAAACAGTTTTGCGGTTTGATTGAAACAAATTACATACTTGGTTTACATTTATATGAATAACAAATGTCATACTTGGTTTATATTTATATGGATGACAAATGTAATTTGTTTTATATTTATATGAATAACAAATGTCTTAGTTGGTTTACATTTATATTGGACAGTACTTGGAATGCTTATCAGGAAAGCCATAAACAAGGATAAAAAATTTAAGCCCATATAAAATGGATAAATGATTTAAATTATGCAAATTAAGAAATGCATGAACATAAATGATAAGCTAGTGAATGGAATAAGAACTGTGTACATATCAAAAATCCTTTGGAATGTTCTTGCATTTCTTAATTTAAGAAGCAAACTTTTTGCCTCACGATATTACCTACAAAAACAAATGAAAATTAATATATCTTAGTAGAAAGATTTGTATCTGCTAAGAAAAATAATTAGAAGAGTAAATGCAATGAAATAGATTCCATCCCAGTAAAAATTAGAATATAAATAAGTAACCGTTCACACCAAATACAAATCTAAGAGAAGTACTAAATACTGAACAGTCAACCTGAAACAAAGTTTCCATTCTGTAGATGAAGTGTACAAAAAAATCTATTTAAATATTCGGACAAATTATGCTGCTGACAGAGTAATACCTACCTATGCAGCATTTTGGACATTCATTGATTAGCATGACTGTGGACTGATGAACAAAATATCACCAGTGTAAGTCACAAAAAAAAAAAAAAAAAAAAAAAAAAAATGTATATGCAGGAAACAAAACAGTAAATGTGAAGCAAATAGGTGCAGAAATAATTTGTTTCTGCCAAATATAAATTTAATAATAATTCAAAACTAGTCATTCTTCAAGTGATAAAAAAACCCCTTGGTTTCTCAAATTTACTGAAATACATTCCATAGGAATGTGTTTTCGGTGGTGGTAGTGGGAAACATGCTATATGTGTGCACACACAATTCATTAGAACATGCAAATATAAAGTTGATGAATGAAGCAGCTGAACTTGGCAAAATCTTCCTTTTTCACAATCAAGGTCAGTCTGAATTTCCACATCAGCTTAAATCTAACTAAAACTGTGTGGTATACCTCAACCAACATGCTACCTTAACAAATTTTTTGTGCCCTACAACACACAGATTTAAAGATGAATTATTAAAGGAAACTTATAACACAGCTGCAAATTTAACCCACAGGAAATGGATGCTAGTTGATCACTTCCAGTTTTCCCACAATTACTCAAAACTCTTAACTTTGTGAAGAATTTGCCTTTGAAAACATTTCATTGATTCAAAACAGCAGTCCCACTTTTGTCACATTCAAGAAAACACCGAAAAGGACCAGATCTGGTGATGCTTGACTTCTATGTACTTCAAAAGATCAAGCTCACTCATATCATTGTACACAATATGCAGCTGTTAATAAAAATCCTCTTATTAACATTTCAAGAGTCAAGGTGGACAGTAATAGTACAATGTTGCACTGTTTTTACAATACCTCAAACACATTTTTTGTCTTAAACAATGGATGTGCGAGGAAGAAAAGTAGAAAGTAAAGCCAAATAATTTCCCTTAAGAAAAAAAAATTCAATGGAAGAAATTCTGAAATATTTTTATTCCTACATAATAAAACTACATTTGGCTACAAGTGACACATTAGTGGAATTAAAAAGCAAACACAATGCACAGTAACATACCCGTTTCTACAGTAACACTATAAAATAGTTACTAAAATGTTTCAGAAAATAATGTATGAAAAGGAAAGAGTTATACACATATAAAGGCTGGATGAATGGCAGTAGTGTATTACTGAAAGGCATAACAAACAATGGCAAGACATTCCAAAGGGAAGGAAGAAACTTAAGAAAAACTCAGTATTCTAAGCTTTTTAAATCTTCATTGATTTTATAATACATATATAATGACGTTACAGTTAACTGGCAATAACTTTCTTTGTGTTGGGCTACTGATCACTTTCTTCCAGTTGATTTATGTGGTTGCACAACGTACACCCCTCTCCCAAAAAAGCCTGTGGAGTGAATATACTCCTTAGACATAAACAGGTTACACTTCTTTCAGGAATATTTCATAAGTACTGGGGGTAGATTAGTAATGTTGCATTGCTTTATATTTAACAAACTCTCAGTAAACCACACATTCGTTTATAATACGTGACTTTGTTTTGCTAACAAGTGCACACAATTTAATAGTTAAACATGCAAATGAAAGCCACATGCCAAGAATATAAAAGCAAAATTCAAAGGGAGAGGTGAGCAACATGTTTCTAAGCTAAAGCAGTAAATGTCAAACATTTAAAGAACAATGAATGGAAAAATGCCTAAAACAACGACACTAGATAAAATTTAATTTGCGAACTTTGCAAGCCAAACTGTGTGCTGCTCTATGTTCCAATAAATTCACATAAACTCATTAAAATACATTGATTTTCACATTTTAGAAACACAGAAAAGTATTTGGAATATGAAACAGGTAAGATGTGCCCAAAGCAGTACTATTTACCAAAGATGTTAAGTATAATTACCATAAATTTTTAGCAAAAAATAACCAAAAAAAAAAAAAAACCCATGTTCATACAATAATAAGTATCGTTCAAATGAAAGCATTAATCAAAAAATGAATACCTTCCATTTTCGCGAGACCTCGAACAGTGTAAGGCTCCATGTCTAGCTCTCGAGGAAATTCAAAATAGTCATTGAATTTAATTGCACATTCCCTTTCCCAGTCATAATCAAACCTTTTTAGTTGAATAGCTAAAATTGGAGGAAGTTTTTTTATACAGAGTCGTTTTACAGTGTCCACCTGAACAAAACAAGAAAAACATGATTACCAAATTGTGTACAGGTACAATGAATAATAATAATAATAATAACAATAAAAAAAATACATACTTTTGAGACATTTACATACACCAACTAAAGTTAACTTACCTTTTTGTTACATTTTTCACAATGGTATGCATTAGCACCTTCCAGCAAGTCACCTTTAACGTACTGCTCTAGTGAATCAAGTAGGTTACTGTGGTTCCTAATGTCTATATTTAAGGTAGTGAACGATTCTTCCCTGGAATACCTATATAAAGCAGAAGAACAAGTGGTTACTTTGCAAGCTGCAAATTAAAAGAGAAAACAAACTATTACCAAATTTATAACAATGTTTCAAAGTAATTAAGCGTGATATATTAACAATGGTTTCAAGATGAACTAACTCGCAAGGTCATACACAGTTGTTTTCTCTGGTATAGGAGCATCAGGAAACTTCCTTTGAAAGAGCTGGATGCAACGTTGGTAAGATTTTCTCGCAAAATAAACTTCTAACAAAGCGACTATCTGTTCTTGCATGAAACTTGGGGCCGACTGAACGTTACTGCTAGCCAGCACCCGCGTAAGCATCACGTGGCGCACCTTGCTCCCTGAGGTCACACAAAACAGCCACAAGCAGCAATACTCCGATATCTTTTATGGTTTTACAACAAATACGTTTTAAAAATAGAGTTCGGGGACTTCTGAATCACTGTACTTTGTTTCTTTCCTGCTTGAATTTAAGCAGTGTATTTTCATGTTAGCCAAAAAAAAAAAAAAAAGTCAGTCAAAGCAACATATATCAATACTCTTACATCTGAAATCAAATTCAGAATTAACAATGTCAAATTCTGAAAAACTGTTCCACACAGACATGAACATTTATGAATTTATGATACATTTTCAGAGCAACAACTTTCACGTTAATGTGTAGCATTAAGGTGAAAGTTGTTGCTCTGAAAATGTATCACAAATTCCCAATTCATATGATGCAGATTTGCATCAGGAACACCCCTGGTTTTACGTATTCGAAGCAATAATGAATTACCATGTGATATCAATATCAAGTGCGGCTATTATAAATTGTGAACACCTATCTTCTGCACGTAATCAATAAACATTTGCCAGCAATGGGGAAATCCTAAAGATAAGCGTTGGGTGTCATGACTCGTATCTCAGCAATGATGTACGACAGTCACCAGTTCATGCACCAGTACAACAGCGGTGCAGTACAGCTTGTTTCCACATGCACCATACCTTGTGTCACCTGGGGTTCTACAGCCGTAGACCAACGAGGGTATGCATGATGACGCCCAGTTATCGTAAACACCACTTTGCATTGGCCAAAGAAATTTGCCAGTGGATTCTCGACAGATGGAAGAAGGTCATCTGGAGTGATGAGTCTGGTTTGCTGCTGTACTACGCTAATGGTGTGGTTAGCATAACAGCATAAACAGCATGAAGCCCTATCCCCTAGTTGCACAGTTGGGGTTCAACAGGTTGGTGAAGGTGTTGTTCTGGTCTGGGAAGCTTTTTCCTGGCAGGCCCTAGGTCTGTTGGTTATCATTAAAAAACAAAAAAAAAAAAAAAACAAAAAAAAACTGAACAGTGGACACTACAGGGTCCTATCAGCCAACTTCCATATCTGCAGGAGGATTAACCAGACCACAGTGCCATCTTTCAACAGAATGACACACTGTGTTATCAGGCTGACAACTACAGTGGCTGGAGGAACATGACAATGAATTCACCACATTACCTTGGTCCCCAAACTCCACTGACTGTCACCTAACTGAGCATGTGTGGTACGATAGAATGGGGTGTAAAAACTGCTGATCCTCTTCCATGAAATGAGCCTGAACTGACAGAGTTGCTGCAGCAGACATGGGTCAAGTTAAGTATGGAGGATGTTCGATACCTTGTAGAATGTGTTCCTAGGAGCCCGTGAGCATTGCTTGCACAGAAAGGTTGACCAATGCGTTATTAGGCAGGTGTTCCTAATGCAAAACCTACTGACATGTATGTCAGTGTATGCGAGTGTGTGCGTGCACGTAATTAACAAGTTTTAAATAAAGATGCAGAGAAGTAACACACTGGATCACATTACTTATTACACATGTCCCTCCCCAAAACATAGTTAAAATCAAGGTTAATAGACAGTAAGGTTTGCTCATCCCCCTCCCTCGCGGGGGAGTACCGTTCCCTTATGTAGCGACATCACTGTACAGGACGGGGCAGCCAACAGGATAGGTAGACCATTGATATCACTGAAGCACTCGCTGAAGAAATAACCATTTTTAATTTAAACAGGCTTTGAATATGAAAACTTGCAACCAAGATGTAACGCAAAAAAAAAAAAAAAAAAAAAAACATTTGAAATACATGCAGAAAAAACTAACAGCATTTGTGAATATTTTACTTAGAGTAAACCGAGATGTGTGCAATATTTTTTTCAAATCTGTTTAATCTAAACAAGATGTTGGCATCTCACTAAGGAAATGGCACGGATAATGATCATACATTTTAAGTTTTATTATATGCAACTGTCATATTGTTTCTAAATAAATTCATAAGGGTAAAAAAAAAAATCAAGAGATTAAGTTGCTAGAATCTGAAAGAAATTCCTTTATGCCGAACAAATAAAAACTTCAGAAACATTCCACGAACTAGCTTAATTGAAAAGATGGAAATTAATTTCATTAAATGGTAGGCTATTGTTTGTAATTAATCGCTTAATAGAAAAGTTAAAATTAGGGATTAAAAAAATATATTTCATTTCATCATATTTTAATCTCTTTTTTTTTTAAAACTTTATTAAGATACTGATTGTTTCCAGGAACCGACAAGTCATCTTGCCGTGCATACCAGCACTTATCTATATGGTCCCATAACTTCTAGTAGTGATATGCTCATCTGGAAACAGTTCTTAATGTTATGGCAGCTGCAATATCAGTAGAACTCTAAACGATCCTTTTTTTTTTATTCATTTTCCCGTAACCTTCGCAACTCTAACAATTCTTTCTGCATTTGATTCTGCTTTCCTTTCAGAACTTTCACAGGCACATGTAGACTATAGTTTGAAGAGCTCAAAGATACTTGTAATATCAGTATCATCTTTTCATTTTTCTTCATCAAAACTTCATTTACCTTCACCAAACAATCTCGTTTTTCTTCCATCAAATTCCACTTTTTGTTGTCTGATTTTTCATACATACAATTTCAGTATTTTACCCGTCGACACTTTAACATATGTTCCAAATTTTTTCTTCACTATTGGAGTATTCTGCATTATCAAATCGCGAACAGAATCAGCTCTTTTCTTTTTCTCCTGTCTGTTTTTCCTGTCCGAATTATAATCTATATGAGTGTCTTGGAAGATTTAAACTTGGTACAGCAGTGACTTTTAGCGTTTTGCGGACAAGCAAACCCGGAAGTTTATTCTTTAAATCACGTTCGTAGTGTTCCTCGGGAAAATGTTCGAAGAAATAGCTGAATTCATTTCGTTGAAACTGTCAGCTCGTTTGCACCTCAATTTCCACATTTTGTCAAAGCCCTCTAAGAAAAATCTATGATCATGAATGCCATTCTTTCTGGTTTTCAAATGATGATTTGGACACATTACTATCGCTCAACCACCAGGCATATTCAGCGTTTTCAGTTTTCACATATAACCAGGAAAAAGCAAATTAGTTTGCTAGAAAAACAGAGCTTCAAATTCTCCAATGTGAGGTACAATGTATTATAGCTTTTAGATCGTGAGAACGGGAGCAAGCAGCCTCAGGCCACAGTGTGGGGAGGTAGGAGCTGTCCTGGACCGTGACGTCACGAAGATGACCCACGAGACAGTGACCACCAGAAGTGTTGGATAAACATAACCTTGGAGTCTACTAACCTTGGTTAAAATTGCTATGCTACAGCTGATTTGAGTAGGTGAAATAAATAAACAAAAGAGAGGAATCTAAACGGATTTGCTAAAAACTAAACATTTCATGCTGCCAGTACAATTAAAAAATGTCGAAGGATCGAAATTGAGATCAAATGGCAAAAAATTAAATACCTTCCCTCTATATCAAGTTGAAATGTCTGTACCTTCCCTCTCATTTACAAAACAAACTGGTGTCTCTTTCAAGAAGAAATGAAAATTTGCACCAGATTTTAGCAGATGCTTCAATATCAACTAGTCGTCTTAACAGTAAAAGCATTTCTGAGGATAAAATTGAAATTAAATATCAGCACTAATTAGCAAATGGATGATATTTCTTATTAAAAAGTTAAGATGCTTTAATACCTTTGTCTTCCACATAACACATGTGAGCAATTTTGAGATTTGATATGGTGGCAATTTAAGCATTTATGGGGCACTACACATCACATCAGTTGAGCTATGACACTATCAATCTTACAACTTCAAACGATTAAAAATTTCACTTGCTTAAACCATACAGATTTTAATCCTTGATATACAACCTAAATCCCCAGATATTAAACTAGAAGTGGCTTCAGATCGGAGTCTTGCGTGGGAATCATTATCTCAATGGGTATCAAAGCACTTCATTTTACTATCAGCCTTTTGCAACTTAAAACCAGGAATCTGTCATGTTGCTTTAAAATTATGAAGAACAAGAATAGGTTTGATTAAAAAAATAATTTATGAGAAAATGTCATCTACCAAAATCTTGCAAAAGCTCTACAGTATAACTAATGAGTATGAAGTACAAAAGTTCAAATGGTAAATGTAAGACTCAATAGTAATAAAAGTGACCAATTCAAAAGCATTTTAATTGAGGATTTCAGGTGTTATCAACTGAAAGCCACTATAAAAGAACATACAGTGATACCCAGTATTCCAGATTTCTGTGAGATTTGGTAAGAAAGTGCAAGTACACAAAAAGACCCCCCCCCCCATCCTCCTAATTTTGAAGAGAACCAACACTATTTGCAACTTTGTCTGCAAGTGTGAGTTAATACAGAAGGTGTCTGAAACTACCAAAGAATTTACTGCATTAAAATGCATACATATATCTCATTTTTGTTCTCTGAGATTTAGAGGTTAGCTTCTCAAAGTAAGAAAAACTGCTAGATAAATGCTCAACTGACTGAATGAGAATTTACTTACTGTTGGTGTATCAAATGTCTCCATTTACAGTGATCTTGGCACACATCTCGAGCGTAACTGACATCCATCACAAGACACACAGAACTTTTGTACTTCATACTCATTATCTTTTCCTCGTGCAGACATTCCTGAATCTGGTCCTACCAAGATTTCCTGGGAATTCCTCTACCTTTCTTTCCCAGCTGGTTCACCAACACACGACAGCAACAAGAGCCTCTATGAATCTTGGAAGCTGACACAAATTTAAGCTTCAGTAAAAATACTGTTAAGGTACCAGCTAGTTTTGTGTAACATTGGCTGAAAGACTCCAACTCACTGGGTTATGTTCCAGAACCCTTAGGTAGAATGACTAACTGGAATCATCAGATGTGAGCTAATCCCCTGCACTGATGTACCTTTATGATAAAAAAAAAAGAAAAAGAAAAAAGATACTGCTTTAAAATGCAGTGTTCTATTCCATCATCATAATGCATGCTATAAATAACATACAACATAGAGTTGATGGTGAATGCTAATATTCATGACACTTCGTTATTAGTGGCATGGTACATAAAACTCAACAGGCTGTTACAGTACAATACTGAGGTTCTTATTCCAGGGATCAAGTTTCTTTCCATTTTGCAAAACCTCTAGTAAGATGTAGAAAATTCCAGATAGTTGGGCACTATCGGGACTTGAGCCATTCCATATTCATGGGGATTCCGAACTGTTCGATAGGCAAACCTCAAGTAATCCCACATTTACTGCATATTATAAAAATCTATTTTGGAAAGAATAGCAATTTAACGTACACACCAAAAACATTTGCAGTAATGCCCTAAAGAATGAACAAAAGATTTAATACTATTATACTGTCTTTGTATATACTTCATTATGCTTCATTCTATATAAACAATAAGTACAAAATAGTGCAGCAATACATTAAAATAAAACTAATTCAAATTTCAAATGCTGAAATATTTCACTGTAATTGCCATTCATGCAACAAAAATGAATATTTACTTACAGTATATAAAACAACTTTTACTTAGAATTAATATCTGTTGTAATTATTCCACTGCTGCCTTAACTGGGTACAGGACCATCAGGGTTAATTTCAATTCTATATATATCTACTACTGTCTTACCTCGTGAAATCAAAGGAGCAGAAATGTTCTTTGACAGCCTTAGGAACAATCTCAGATCTGTTCAGCTAATGTTGCTAATTTCCAATGAAAACTAAGCAGGTCATTATGAAGATTCATGATTACTGCAGCTCCGTCTTGGGCTCTAGCTTTATTCAAATTCAACAAAATTTTATGTATGAATTCATCAGTCTGACAAAATTGTCTCATACTCTCCTGCTTTTCTTCTTCCTTTGTTTCACATCACCGATGGTATTCACAGAGCACCATCATAACTTTCAAAATTTAAAATGAAAGTGAACATGAAATTCCTTAAAGTCTTTCAACAGAATATTTCCAAACACAAAGCAAGCTTGAAAGTTAGTTTCCATCTGCATTCTGCTAATTAATATCTGAATAAAAAAATCTCCAACCAATCTTCAAATTAAAAATAGTTTCCTCTGAACTTCACATTTACCTGTCAATCTTGTAATATACAAATCATCAATTCTATTTCAAACTCTATGCTCTTATTACTAACTACAGAAAATACCACTTTGTACGACCTAAAATGTCTAGTTTATACGACTAACTCATAAAATCTGCACAAATAATGGTCCCGACCAGTTTACCAATCTAGCAGCAATTGTAGCATCTCAAAGGCTTGTCAAACTATGTCAGCTTGTACACGATATGGGAATAGATAACATGAATTGCATCACCACGTTTTCACATTTCTCAACATTTGTTTCACTATTACCAACCACATTGTTGGTTGAATTTTGGTAATTCCTCCCTACAATACTGATTCATACTCCCAGTCCTGTGTGTTTGCAATACATGGTGCACACTGTATTCCTATACTCAGGGATCATAGCATACTTCTGGAAAATTTTAGGTAGGAATTTTAGGAATTTTTAGAAAAATTTTAGGAAAATTTTAGGAGTGTATTTCAATAAAAACTAGATGTATATTTGTATACATCTAGTAAAACAACTTTGTATACATTGTAAAGAGTTTGCTTCACACCCTTCAACCATATATACTGATAGACTGCGCATGACATCAAAATTTCTGGCTCCAACATAAAATCACATGACAACAGTCAAAAAGATTGGTTACACCTGCTGTGCTTATGGTTGCTCTGACCGATATAGTAAAGAAAGTTCTATGATTTTTCATGGGTAAGAAACGAATTAAATACCTAAGTCGATAAAGTTCAATTACTTAACCAGAAACTTGCAGCTATTGATATAAAAATATAGTAACTTAAGAAAAAAAAATGGAATGCATGTTCCAAATTCTTCGCAAATGTTCATCACATTATAAATCACAAAATGTAAACAACCCGATCATGCATGTATATAGCTCATAAGTAAACTTACCTGAAGAGTTTTCATTATATATGAGGCGCATTCACATAATACACCGAAAACACTGAAGTTCTGCAGCGTAAATTAGTAATCATAACAGCATTTTTACACGAAATTTGGAGTCTGATGATGACGTGCCCAATGTTTGAGCCATGGCGGCTTTGATGCAGCTATTGCCAATGTGCAGTCCATTAGTATATATGGTCGAAGTTAACACCCAAATTTTTTGCATAACGTCTAATGTCTAAAGTTTAAGTATGATTTACTTCTAATGTTCAGTTCTTATCTTTTCACGTGTTATTATCATATTCAAGTATATTTACCACATTCAAGTTTCACTTTGAACATTAATATGCTGTTGAACCAGAAGCAATTCACGATTTTCACAGTAAAGTTTTCAGGTTTCACATTTAACTATAATATCCTAAAAAGGTAATTGAAAACCAAGAACTATGTACAATTGTTCACTGAATTACTTTTTTCATATTATTGTTTTAACCTTTTCCTGATTAGCCTATCTTTTTCTGCTTCTACCACAACTAATTTACTTTCAGTTTTCTTTATTTCAGCTGAACCTTGTATGATCAAGTTAGAGGCAACTGCTATTTCAACAGTATTTTGTTTTTCTACAGCTTTTCTCATTCTTTCTGTTCCCTCTTGAATTATTGCTAGGGAGGCTTCTTTATCGTTTTTAAGTCTATTTATTTCTGCATCATTTTCTTTTATTTTGTCATCAAACTCAGCTTTTCTTTTTTCTCTAGCTGCTTTTCCTTATTTTCCCTCTCTTTCTGCTTCCTTTCTTTTACCTTTTTTGATTCTTCTTCCTTCAGCTTATCAACATACTCTTTATAAAATTTATGTGAATCACAAACACTATTTAACAAATTTCTTGTTATGGGAACTTTACTTACACATCCATAGTGTTTAATGGCCCCTTTAACTATTCTTAATGATGTTATAGTTGAGTCTTTTAAGTTAGCCTTGTCCTTCCTTAACAGAGCAGTGTTAACCGAAAATCCCCTTTCTGCATCAGCATTACCATGAGGTAAAACTAAAATTGACTTTATGAGTTTAGCAAGATTTGAGTATTTTTCTTTTCCGCTAGAGTCTTTAATACTAAATATATTACGCCAGTAATGATCAATCCGCACTGGAATATGCCCTTCCTCTGAAAATTTCACTAGTTCATCTAGAGTTGGCTTATCGCAATTTAAAAGTTTCCACTCTTCTCTTACTCTATCAATTTGTTCCTCAGAAAGATGCAAAACACTTGAAATTCTGGTTATTTCCAAAAGTCCTTCAGTGACTGAAAGTTGAGTTGACTCTTTCTTTGGTTCTTTTACCTTTAAAACTTCTATGTCTCTTAGCTTTTGATTGCAGAATGGCAAATTTGACTTTAAATATTTTGTGGTTGCAATTAGTGATGATCTTACATCTAAGAGAAATAATTTCTGCCTGGTCTCCTGAACATTCCTGAGGAGATTTTTTGTCTTCATACCAACTTCTAACTTCCCTAGTTTTTTCCATGAATTTTTGTTTTCAAAATCTACATTCTTTAGGTCTTCTCCAAATTTCCCTGCTATAACATCATCTTGGATAAACTGAGCCATAACATTCCTCATTAAAGTATTTAAATCAGAATATAACTGGTGTATTTTTGGTTCTTCACTCTGATAACATAATGAAAACTTTTCAAAATTTTGGTGTGAAAATGAAATTAATGCTAAATAGCAAGGAGTAAGCTCATTTTTCAGGAAACAGTGAATTCTTTTATACCTTGCCGAATTGCGCAGTTGTTTTTCAAATATTTTTTGAGATGGCAAGAAGTTTAAAAAATATTCTGTAATATTTAGCCATTGATCCAAGAGCCTCTGGGCTACAGAACCAACGGTTAACCATCTGTTGCTGACATGACGCAAAAGAAATTTGGCAGTGACCAATGTTATATCCTCGACAGATTTATAATCCTCTCGTCTTGCAGCACTACTCTTTAAAAAGTAATGCATATCAGTAGCAAATTCGTCAAAATCTATATTTAAGCTTGTCAAAAAAATTTTAAATGCATTACTAACAACATGCAGGTTGCAAAAACCTACTTCCAAAGATTTCTGGCCTGTTTCTTGTTTTACAACTTCATTGAATTTGCGTAAAAAGCACTTATTTACATTTGGGCTGTCCATGGATACACAAATAATTCTGTTCAACGAAATATTGAAGGATGATAACACATCAAGAATTTCTTTTAGCAAAATATCTGCTGTTGCATGACCCAGAAAAACGCTTGTTAGGTATCGGCAAGAAACTGAATTTATTTCTGAAGACCAGTACCTGAGATACACATCCAACTGCCGTTTCACTTGTGTATTTGTAGTTTCATCAAATGCTATAGTAACCTTCCCTGGGCTACTAGATGCAATGTCTTTTTCAAATCCTCTTCAAAATATTTTGACAATCCATGTGATATCACATAAGCAACTTTTTTCTTTAAGTTGCATTTTGGCTGCAATAGCAGAATCAGGAAACATTTCTTTGAAAAGTTCAACTGTTTCAGTGCATGAAACAAAAGACATATTGTCCTTAGCAACTTTCATGGCCCATAATGCTTCGGCTTTAGCCAACTGTAAATCATGACTCAGTACTTCACTAATATTTGTTTTGGGCTGAAGATCCCGTCCTCCAAAGGCTTTCAGGATGGACTTATTTTGAAATTTACTTTGAAATTTCTGCAAATGTTTTTTTCCTTTATGATGCGCTTTTACTTGTGAAAAGCCACTATTAGAAATGTTGAAAATTTCTGAACACAATATACACTTAGCAGAAAATATTGTTTCAGTTGCAGAACACCATTCTTTCAACTTCACTCCGTCCAATTCTTTGGCGAGCCACGCATCTTGAAATTTCGTTTTGGATTTAGGCATCTTAAACACTTGTATTACTAACCAGAAAATGAAAGGGAAGTACAAAAACACGTTCCAATATTGCAAAACCAGACAACTTCCCGAAATTTGATTGCGAGGATGTCAGAAGATATGGAAAAAAAAAAAAAAAAAAAAAAGCAGGTCACCACTAGAGAACTGAACCTGCACACAGCACAGAGAACACCATAAAAGACGTAAAACCAGAAACTATCATACGCATCTCACGCAAGTTCAGTCAAAGCGAGTCGGAGCCGAGATATATTGCGCATCGAAGGTCGCTGTCGCCGACGCATGATCGAAGGTCAATGATCACGTGCTCTACTGCCTGCCAAGATAATACTCAGCTACCATCCCATCGTCATTACCGGAGGTTACGGAAGGAGACCACATGTTTCCTTTTTGCTTCCACCCACCTGCGGTTTACAATAACAAAACATCAGCAGAAAGAGGAGGTTCCACAAGGCATGTACAAAAATAAAGTACGATCTTCTGCGTGCCACGGAGTTCGTCTGCAAAGCGCAAACCAGGGGTGAAAATGACCCCTCCCCTTTTCCCTTAGATCTCTTGTTACTCTCGAAAACTGTTCGAAGGCAAAAAATGGAACGCCCGCCCCGAAGCAAGTGCATCTCGATGGCGTCATTTTTCCCTCCCTTCAGCAGCACAGCATATAGGCTGTGTTTCTACAAAAACAGGTCTTTTTACCTTACCGTAATGGTAAATTTATTGGCGTTAATAACGGTTGTGTTTTTAATAAAAATAAGCTTACGAAAATTTCAGGATGAATAGCAAATTTTAAGTCTAATTTTAGGAATTTAAGGAGGGTCACAAAATATTAGGAATTTTAGGAGGAATGCGATCCCTGCTATACTATTCTTAATGTATAGCTGTCTATATTTTTTTTTCCAGGAGGGTGAGAGCACTTATTCTGATTTCTCAACAGACAGTAATAGAGCTCAAACAACAGTAGGTGGGCTTCCATGGTAAGTGAGCCATTCGATTGTGAAAGAATTTGCTTAATGATGCTCCGAGGCCTGAAGACTGTCACTCAGCTGGTTTAATAGCTCTTCCCCGTAGTTCTTCTGCATGAAACAGTTTCTCCTATACGTCGGATGAATGGGGTGGGTGGGGTGGAGGGTGGTGGCCGGGGTGGAGGATTGGTAAACAAACTTTAGATGCACTTAGAACCTGTGATTTGCTACAACAGCACATCCCAACTTTGAAATGATATAAGCAATGAATTTATTTCTATGCAGTTAAAAACAACAGCAATTCTCTTTTTCTTAGTTTCACTAAAAAGAAATATACAGCAAACTAAGTACTCATATTTTCCTTTAAATCATTAATGCACTGAGATTTTGCAAGAGCAAAATTTACAGACCTGTGTGGACAATCTTTACAAATTTTCTGATCTGCAAAAGAACCACCTAATATTCTGGATAGTATGCAAGGTTGATTTAAAAGTTTTAAGGCTTCATCCAGACTGTCTACCAAGCTATTGAAGAATTCTAATGCGTCATGCTGCTCTCTCAAATTCACGGGTTCTCCCCATAGTCTGAAAAGGACATCACAAACTTAGTAACATGCAAAAGGGATTTAACAATATTCCTTTAGTAACACAGATGAAAACTAAAACTCAACATATTAACAGTTTTCAGAGAATAACAGAAAAAACAACAACTGTAAAGCACTTACTACCAAATGCAGTTTCATAACAATTAAAGTACTACTATCAGATTCCTTAAATTAAAACCAATACAGCACAATCTCAACATGTATATTTACTAAGAATGAACAAATGAATTGCAATACTCTAGGCATAGATAGGGAGATCCGAGATCCAATTATAAGATGCTTAAAGTTTTGTGAATGTTTGAAATTAAATAACAACGGCAGACCTGCCAACCTCTGTTAACCAAAAAACGTAACATTCAGATAGAAAAATCGTAACACAACGCATGCTGATAATTTTTGAAGCCTATTTCAGCTATATAAATTATTGATGATGAGAATGTAGGGATTTTTTCCCTACATCAAAATTTTATTGAGAAACTAATTAAATCTAATCAGCAAACACTTTTATGTTGTTAATTATTAGAAAAAAATAATTACGATTATGGGAGAAATCCTCACTCCGCCTAACTTCTGTTTTCGGAAATTTTGAGAGGCGGAGAAAAACATGCATCTTAGGAGGTCTGCAAGATGGTTTAATCGGGTTCTCAGGATGTCGTTTTTGTCTGTAGGACCAAAATAAATCTGCAATGTGCATCGGCCATCGCCGCGATTCTGCTACGAGGATTAGTAGAAAATGAATCTATGATGTACGTTGGCTGTCGCCACGATTCTTCTATGGGGGTGGGTACAACATAAATCTAGGATGTACATCAGCCATTGCAGCGATTCTGCTATGGGGATGAGTACAAAATAAATCTGTGATGTACGTCAGCCGTTGCCGCTATTCTGCTACGGGGACGAGTACAAAATAAAGCTATGGTGTATATCGCCCGTCGCCGCGATTCTGCTATGGGGAAACCTGCGATGTACACTGCGTTTCTTCTATGGAGATGAGTACAAAATAAATCTGATGTACATCGGCAGTCGCCGCGGGGATGATTACAAAATAAACCTGCAATTCTTCTACGGGGATGAGAACAAAATAAATCTGCGATGTACATCGGCCGTCGACGCGATTCTGATATGGGGATGAGTACAAAATAATTCCCTGTTTTGGTATTTTTTAAAATCATTTTATTTTGTGGAATATTTTGAAAGGGTACATTATTTTCATATTCATCTGCTAGTATGACACTTACTGTTTGCTTTATTTTTTTATTTTTGATACATGGCTTTGATGCTTTTTTTTTAATGCAGACAGGAGATTAAGGGTCCACACATGAAGCACAAGCAATTCCTGGAAGTTCCACCCTCTGGCAAGAAGCAAGAATGCATCCCTAACCCCAGCAAACAGAATCTCATCATAATTTGTGAATACATCATTCCACTTATTTTACTCACATGGCTGTGGTGGCATTACTTTGTAGTGATATCATAGCCAAGATATCATCTGTCCACACACTCCCCTGGGTTGAACACAAGTTCTGCACTATTTGATCAGTTTGGTGTTTTATCAGAACTACACAGAAATCTCCTACACATCTTTTTAGCACAAACAATTATTTAACACATGCTCTTTCATATCATTTGTTATAATTTTTTTTCCAAGTACTATTTACAGAGCCTTAAACTTTTTCAAGTACTTTCAAGGACTTGAAAATGAACTTTTTTATTCAAGGACTTTTCAAGGTTTTCAAGGAGCGTACGAGCCATGAATTAGTACCGAAAACATGTGCTTCCAAACTTAAATCTACATTTATATGATATATAAAACAGGATGCAGGCACACACAGAATGGCTATACTTCCAAACCTGGCTCAATCTGTGTGATATAGTGATTACAGATTGGCCAATAGATGGCAGCATGTTAGTGCTCACTATTACGTGATAGCTCCAGTGTGGTTGTAGTGTGCATGTTTTTTTTTTTTTTTTTTTTTGTCGGAGACAGTTGTCTTGACACATTTTTTTTTTATACTGCACCTGAAGTAAGTTGAAATACTTAACATTGCCCTAAATAATTTCATTACACACCTTTCAACATTTATATTTGAAAAATGCTATGACTCTATAAGCAGTATACTTTAAACTGACCACAACATTTTGTACATATATTTCTATGCTAAAACATTTTTTGCTTTAACTGTTTTCTTTGAGGAGGAGAGCACAAGTGTCCTCTTTTTAACACTTGGATTGTTATATGGAAACTACATTTATGTCTTTTGTGGTTGGTGCATGGATAATTACTTAAGGTGTTGCCAGAAAGTGAACAATCAGTAAAAATAAATACATAAGCTCAAAGCAAAAATAGTGACTTTTCCTTGACTTTCACGACTCTTTTGTGACCTTCATGACTAGTATACACACGGTAGGGATGAGGACACTTTTCTTTCATGGTGTGAATGCTTCCCACATCAAGATTTTCAAAGGGTCTCCAAATGACCCTCCAAGTGGATTTGTCTCATCATTTCGGACATTTAAGGTGTTGGATGAATAATGTTTAAAGCATTTTTCAAATATGTTTTCTTGTACTCTGGAGATATGGTTCCATACTCCTAATATTCCTTTTGATATCCTCATGATGCAGAGAGCAACTGGCATCCCCTCAAACATAAGCTAACAGAGGGGAATCGAAAAATTCATTTGGCAGACTACATTATGGAATATTTATTCTGATAGAAATAAAAGTCCTTCTTCAGAACACTAATTTGAGGTGAGGATTTACATCATCAGACAGTTCTTCCATGGCCAGTAATCAGTGCACTAGAGCCCGCTTTGCTTGATATAGTGATTACAGATTGGCTGAAACGTGGCAGCATGTCAACACTATATCGTGTTTTGAAACTATTTTGGCTGGCACTTAAAATGACCTTATCCCTCTGAAATATTTTATTGGAAGGAAAAGTTTTGTTTCCTCATGAAGCGGAACCAATCTATCTACGAGAATAATTTAAGAACATTGATTGCCTCAGAGGGAAGAATGGCCTGACAATGCAAATGATCACCTCAAAGCAGTGTTCTGAGGAAAGACAGTATTTTATCAGATTAAATATTCCATAATGTGGTCTGCCAAATGAATTTCTTGATTCTTCTGTGCACCCTTCTTATAGTGCTTCTCAGTGGCGTGCCGGGCGCACATGATTTGCATACGCCCTGCAATGCTAATTAATCGTTTGCATGTCCTTTCGCGGGCGACACATGCTGCAAATTTCAGGCCAATTGGGTGCTTCCTTCTTGGTGTTGCATTTTGGGTGGCTAGCAGTGTATATTTCACATGCACCAATCTAATTATAAGCCTGGAAATGCACCTATGCTCCAAGAAGAAATACGATAAATGTTAGAGAACATTTCCACTTTTTTTTCCCCTCTCTCAGTTGTGAATGTATATTTTTGTGAAGACTATGTAATTGAACGTGAATAACAAACTCACATTAGAAAGAGGAAGCTTCATGTTATTTTTAAACTTTGCAATCAGTAGGAATCTACAAAATAAATAAATAAATAAATAAATAAATAAATCCAGTGACGAAAACTTTTAACCAGAGAACCTAGCTAGAAAAGAAGAAAAACTAACTACAGTTGCCACAATTGAATTAAAGAGAGCATTTAAACAACTATGACTTTTAAAACAGCAGATGCAACGACAGAGACAGATAAAGTACAATCTCTAGTTAGGAAATATTTAATCTGGAAAAATATTACATGTGAGAATAATATTGTTCATGTTTCCAACTAGCTCCTCATAAAATGACGTTTGTCGTCTGATCTTTATAATCTGAAGTACTGCCAACAAAAAAATCAAAATTTACACCATCTAATACACATCACAAAATCTAAAAAAAGATTAGGAAAATGCTTGTCATGTCTTAGATATATCATACACAAAAAGAGTTTTTCAAATCAGACATTCAGAAGTGCAGATCTAGTTGCAAATGCAATGTGTTACCCTCTAGCAAGAACATAAAACTAGACTTTGTATTGGTTTTTGCCCAAACTCAATGTTCAAAGAATTTTTCCAATCAGTCAGATTCAAAGCAGCGTAAGTTTATAAATGCATGTGTAGCCATGCCTACAGAAATAAGATGGAAAAAGCATTTTTCAAAAAATAAAAACCCAATATGGAGATACTGTACATTGTCAAAAGCAATAAGCACATAAGCAGCCTCTCAGAAACATATATTTGTGTTGCCATGTGCGAAAGTGTGTATCATGCATCATCAAAACACATAAAACGTTTTGCTCATTGCTTCAGCTGTCTAATGTGAAAGCAGTTTCTTTCACTCAAAAATCTGCCAAGCAAAAAAATTTAAGTGTTACAGAATTCTGAAATAGTTTGAACCATTCTCACAGATGTGTGCACTATCAACTGGAAAAAAACAACAACCCCTAATCCTACTTATTTACACTCAGATATCATACCTACAAGCCAGAAGGATGGATAGAGATACTTGAAAACAGACTTGGCAATGGTACTACAAGCATGTCCTTTTTTTTTATTATTTTTATTTTTGCATTTGACAAAAAGTAGAGACTCGACAGTAATAGTACAGAATTGTAGGGGGGGGGGAGTACACGAACCTCCTATACACTGCTTCAAAATGTTTATTTCTCCTCTCTCTCCCTTAGAATATTGGCCTGAAGGTGTTACTTACAATACAGCATTTCATCATTTTTAAGAGCAATTAAAATCTGATGGCTAAAGTATTTGCAAAAACCTAAATTTGTTGTAGCTTCCATTTTTCCTTTGTCAGCTGACAGTTATTCTAATAAATGTATCAAAAAGACAATTACCAGCATTTCTTTTACACATTACAGTGCATTAATGAAGCTGTGCACTGCTCCATGCCTTTTCATATAAAGAACTACTTGAAGCAAGATTCCTTAAGTTTTGTTATAATTTTGCTATTTAAAAAACACATCTTACACCTTTGAATCGAAGAAATTAATCAGTCCTTCCCTTAAATCATTTTTACTATTCATTTACTTTTTGATATTTGGAACAACTTCTCTTTGTTGCTAATATCAAAGTGAACGAGGAAGAAGTTCAGAAATTAGAAGAAAGATTTCTTTTATTTTATTTTCCCTCTTCTATACACATATTTACATAATTTGCTCTTTAAAAGCCACAGTTCTTTGTTCCTTTGCAGAAATGTTGCACTGAAAATGAATAAAATGCTGAACATATTGCTCCAAAAATCCAGCAAACTAACAAGCTTGGACACTGTTAAAACCAAACATACCAAAGTTATTACTGTTGCAAGGATGAAGGTCATATCTTTTCAGAACTGCAACTCTTTGGTACTAGATTATTTTCTTCAGTATGACAATAGATACGAGAAGAGCAGAAGTTCATTCCCATTAATTCAACACATACATTTATTTTCTTGGCTTATCTTTCGCTAATACATGATCGACAAGAGGGCATGGTTTCATTCTGAATGAAAAGATCGGGAGAGTGTGCGTGTGGAACAGAGAGAGACACACACAGAGTAGTGGAAATGGGAATTATTCGCTGCCAGAACCCAACATACAAGTGAATGCCATAAAAAATTTAATATGCACAAACCTTTTGCAATAGATATAAAACCATAAGGAAATTTCATTATTAAACTTTAACATGAAATACATTTGGCCGAAGTCAGAGCTGTTTTCTTTATTGAGAGGTACGTTTCTTATTGAAAAGACCATTCGAATGCTGGTGCAATTAAAAGTGTATGCTATTAATAAACAATGCAGAAAAAAAGCTCGTATCTGAGGCAGAGATCTTTAGCTCTGTTTGAAATATTCATTTATTTAAACTGAAATATCTATTATAATTTTGATTAGAAAACAAAAATTAATTCCTAAATGAATTTCCAGTCTCTCGACCATCTGGCAAACCATTGAGGAGGTGCACCAGATGGTCAGCGATTAGCTCCTGTCGTGAACTTTGTTCTCACCAAATACCTTATTAAAGCAGAAGGAATTTTTTTATTTTTGAAATGAGAAACAATTCATACAATATGAAGTCATTAATTAAAATGTATAACGCATTGCGAAACGTTTTATTCAAATTAAATGCTCCCTTTCTTCTGGTGCCACATCGCTACTGGAACTGGGTTCCACTGCATTTTGGCCCATTTCCACCACTATATATATTGATTTGGATGATACAGAGATGCCAACCTGAGAAAGGGCTCATCAGTAAAAAAATCTGAAGTTTTCAGTAAAACCCGCTTCGACCTCCAGTAAAATTTTTAGTATATCAAAAATATTTATTTTAAAATCTCAGAATCGTTTATAACTTTTTTTTAATAAAATGATTACGTTCCAAAATGTAGTTCTATTTAAAAAGTATATATACATATATCTGCAGTAGAGCCCATAACTTAGCAGTGAAAGTTCAGTTTTGGCTCGCCAGCCCCGACATACGAGCTATAGAGGCATCATCGGCGTGGTGGGTGATACCCGACATGCGAGCTATTAGGCGAAAAGAAACGTCTTGCGAGTGTCGACATGCGAGCTATTCATCGAAAAAGAAACGTCTCACGAGCGTCATGCAAGCTATAGAGATGTCATCGGCATGGGAAAGTATAACACAACTAGCAAGATATTCGGCGAAAAAGAAATGTCTCGCAAGCTCCGACATATGAGCTATAGAGGCGTCATAGGCATGGCGGATGACACGCAAGCTATAGAGGAGTAATCGGTGACACCTGACATGCGAGCTATAGGGGTGATACCCGACACGCCAATGACATTTCTTTTTATCTATTCAGTGAAAAAGAAATATCTCACAAGCTCCGACATACGAGCTATAGAAGTGTCATAGGCGTAGCAGATGACACACAAGCTATTCAATGAAAAATAAATTCCTTGCTAGCGCCGACATGCGAGCTATAGATGTACGATTGGCATGGTGGGCGACACCCAACGACATTTCTCTTTATCTATTCGGTGAAAAAGAAATTCCTTGCGAGCGCCGACATACGAGCTATAAAGGTGTCGTCAGCGTGGTGGATGTCAACCGACACGTGAGGTATATGGCGAAAAAGGAATTCCTCGTGAGCGCCGACATACAAGCTATAGAGGTGTCATAGGCGTGGCGAATGACACCTGACCTATTCAGCAAAAATAAAATTCCTCGCAAGCCCAGACATGCGAGCTATAGAGACACCATCGGCGTGGTGGATGACACCCGACGTATACGGCGAAAAAGTAATTTATTGCGGCCATCGACGTGCGAGCTATAGAGCCATCATAGGCAGGGTGGATGATACCTGACTACATTTCTTTTTATCTATTGGGTGAGAAAGAAATGCCCCACGAGCCCCGACATACGAACTATAGAGGCGTTATCGGCGTGGCGGATGACACCCGAGCTGTACAGCGAAAAAGAAATTCATCGCGAGCACCGACGTGCGAGCTATGGAGGCGTCATAGGCGTGGCAGGTGGAACTGACAAGCACAAAGCCACATGTAATCAATGCAAAGAATTTGCAAAAGGCCGCTGAGCTGAGCTCCCTCTCTGCTTCTGCACACAGCACTCTCAAATATATATAGAGAGCTATTTGGAGATTTCATAATGTTTGATGTCACCCAACAGTCGTGCAGAAAGGGTTAAAACGTTTGCACCGGAATTTTCACAAGCACAAAGCCACATGTAATCAATGCAAAGGCCGCTGAGCTGAGCTCCCTCTCAGCTTCTGCACACAGCACTCTCAAATGACTGTACAGGGAATCACGTGGCAAACAGTGTACGAGAAGCTCCATCTCCGTTGGCGGGGAAGCCAGAACATCGAAGGCGTATAAGGAACTACCTGTAATGTGCATTTTTTCGACCAAAAGACGGCAAAAAATTAAAAAAATGGCGTGCGTGGGCTTTTCCATAGTTATTTGGGTGTCTTCCATAAAACTGTAAGATGGAGTGAAAATCCGTACAAACCAAGGAAAATCCGTAAAAGTTGGTATCTCTGATGATATGGGCCCTATAATGTTTTTAAACAGCAGACCACAGGCAACTGCATCAACTCTCAAGTACAAAAGTATATTGTTTCTTATCTCTCTGATGAAAAATTAGATGCGAGTTTTTTTACCAACAAGAATAAGTTACTAGCAAAACTTTTGATGATGTTGAAAACACATCTGATTCACAATTGCATGTATGTGATAAATTTTTTAAAAGATTTAAACTTTTCCCAAGTACTTTCAAAGGTCTTGAAAGCAACACTTTCAATTTTCAAACACATCACACAGCTTTCCACAAGTGAGTAAATTCTAATGCACCCACTAACACAGCACTTATTACAGTTTTCCAGTTGTGCGCTCCTATTTGTGTCTGCACTAGAAGAACAATTAAGTGTTAATCAATTTTTTATGCTTTCCATCTGTTTGGTATTCTACATACCAAACAGCTGAAAAGTACTATTATATCTGGATAGAAGCAGAAGTTTCCTTTACTCCATTTGGGCTTTTTAAGACCAAACAAATGGCACAATACTTGACTGTTTCACCAACATGTACACATGACATACACAAAATGTTGCATCTTCAATGCTGTTAACAGAAAGCATGATCATTTTTCAGAAAAAATAAAAATGAGTCACCACTGATTTTTATTCTAAAATATTTTCAACTCTGAAATTTAATAAAACGTTTGGAGAAACTTTCTGAATTTATAACCTTGTACATATAAACACTTTAGCATGCTTTTTTTTTTTTAGTAAATTTAAAAAATACAACTTACTTAAAATGTTTCCAAAATCCCCTAGGAACATAATACTGAAGCTTGCTGCAAGCCAGATGACCAAATATGGCCTGAACCTGTTTCAAAACACCAAGGTTGTATTCTTTTCTTGTTTCTTCTCGTGCTCCCCCTTCTCGTCAAAGTTTTCGCTTTCGCTTGTTTCTGTATTACTTTGCTGCTGAGAGAACAGGAAGAGAGCCTACATTGAAGAGTTATGATCTCATCAATAATGTAACACTTTAACTTCTTAGTTCCAATTAGGAATAAAAAACAGAAAAGAAAAAAGATCATTGTACAAAATGTAATTCATCTTCCAAAATTAAAATTTCCCACAGTTTCAATACTTAATGAGTTATAACTGAGTAATGGCTGTAAGGATCATTATATCAGAACAAACTACAACACATTTTAATGACACATTTAACTGGATTTCCATCTTAAAAAGAACCACCTTGCTTATAATATTGTAACTAGGTGAAAATTCTTAGGTTACTGAATAGCCTGAAGATTAACAATGTTGCAAACAGATCAACCTTGTCCCCCTCACGTTCTTTTGAGATTTTTTACAATACATATTTTGTGGGCATAGTTTACGTAATAACGAATTAGGCCAAAAAAGGCAAAACTTGAAATATGTAAATATTAAAGTTGAATTATTATTATTTTTTAAATAATCTGCAACCTAGATTACTTCTGTATTTGAACCAAATCAGATATCTGGAACATCAAATGTATACTACAAATACACTGGCATGCAAAAATTAAGGACGAGACGGTTTTTCAAATGTAACGTCGTGCAGAAGTGCTCCACATAGACTCAAATCACACCGTAAGATCCCCAAGATGTAAGAATATGGGACAAGTGAGCAAAACTGTCCAAACAAGGAATCCAAAGGATACAAATGCACTTTATTGAAAAGGTAGCTTCGAGCACAACTGGGCAGAAGACAGAAACGTCCATGTGACAGGCGGCTGCCAAGAAAAATCCAGTCTTTAGGATTTACAACGTCTGTCCATGCAGTGGACGAGGTTGTCAAGGAACTGTTGAGGCATTGCGGCCCATTCCTCTTGTAGCGTCAATCGCAGCTGCGGAATCATTGCTAGTGGCTGGTGACGTGCTGCCAAGCGTCTTCGAGAAGGTCCCACACGTGTTCGATTAGATTTAGGTCCGGGGACCTTGCGGGCCAATCCATGCGTTGAATATCTTCACTCTCCAACAGCTCTGCGACAGCCACTGTACAATAAGGTGTAGCATTGTCGTCCATGAAGAGGAACTCAGGACCCACAGCACCTCTAAACAGACGCACGTGAGGCAGGAGAACCTCGGTACAATAGCGGACACCAGTGACTGAACCTCCTTCGAAGATGTGGAGGTCAGTATGGCTACCAAGCATGATACCGCCCCAAACGAGAACTCCGCCACCACCACACCGGTCACTTTCGATGATGTTGGAGGTGTGATTGCGTGTTCCCTGCTGTCTCCAGATGTGTACAAGTCCAGAATCGCTCGTCAGACTAAATCGGCTCTCATCTGCAAAGAGAACTCGACCGCATTGCTGATGTGCCCAGTTCTTGTGTTCCTGGCACAACAGAAACCGCCGTCTCCGATGAGCAGGCGTTAATGGCACACACCGTACTGGTCGTCGTGCGAATAGACCACCTTTGTGCAGCATCCTGGCCACGGTAAAACGCGACGACGGATGTCCAGTTGTCTGTTGCATGTGCCTTGCGATTTCTCCTGTTGTCCGTCGTCTGTCGCCTCTCGCCTGTAGGACAATATACCGGTCGTCCGCCGCCGTGGTTGCTCGTGGATGACCACTGCTAAACTCTCGAACAGCTGTTCCTGTCGTTTGAAATGCTCTCCAAGCTCGTAAAACGATGCTGTGAGCGATCCCAAACTCCTCAGCCACACTAGTCACACTTCGAACTTCTTCCAACTTCCCAATGACGCGACCTCGGGTAAAGTCATCTAGATGTCGTCTACTGAATTATCTGTTGGCCATATCACACGGTGGCAGCAACTCGATGTCATTCACACCGATGTACACCGTGCAATTGCTTTCACCGAATTGCTGAGCGTACACCGCCCGTGCGCTTTATACCATTCCGACACCTCCTCCCACGTCATGCTGCATATATGCGCATGCCCTACCGTACCGGACCCTAGTCTATCTCCTGAGTGGTCTTTCGGTACGTTCTGCCTGCTTGTTCCGCTGTTATGCTAATTTCTCCTATTTGTCCTTAATTTTAGCACACCAGTGTAGTATTAACAGAAACTGTATTTTAATTATAATAAATCATAATGTTCCTGATCATTACAATAATGCGACATACAAAGCAAAAAGTGAACATTTCATTTAAAAAGTTTTTATATTTTGCTATTATTACTCCAGGGGAGGGGAAAAACTGAAGAAATTTTCTGCTTCTGTGACGGTTCATTCCGTGCCAAATCAACACGAGTTTAATGTGAATTTTAACTCACCATCTCAGATTTCGATGAAACTTGGCAGAGGTAGCCTACATATAGATGAAAAAAATACCCAATTTTATTAAAATACGTCGTCCCATTTTGAAAATACGGCGATGTGAAATTGTCAAAAATCGCTAAAAAAACACCCCACTGCTATAATTTCAAATTGCTGTAGCAACTCTCCTAATTAAGCTAAAATGATGGGAGAGGTGTCATTTTACAGCATTTTCCAAGAGCTTTCCTATGAAATACAACACAATATCAATTTGAGATGAAAATTGTTTTTCAAATTTAAATTAAAATTTTTAATTTATCAAAAAGCGCAGCTTCAAAAATTTTCAAAAAATATATACAACACTTCACATTATAGTTAACTACTTCGCTAAGTATGCAAGTGGGACTGTCATGGGTTCACACCTTTATAAAATTTCAAAAATACATATTTCATTAAAAAAATTGTAAAATTTATAGATTTAAGCAGAAACATACATAATTTATCCATAAATAAATCTTCACTTTTTCATAAATGTATTTGTAATATATTTAAAATGTAACTAGTGACTATGACAGGGTGATTATTCTATTAGAATTACTAAAAATATAAGTTTTTTATGAATACAATTGTAACCTGATAGCCATAATTATTAAAAGTTTTGAATATATATAAAAAGTACAAATTGGGATAAAAAAATCTAATTGCTTATGTTTCCAACTATCATAAATAGCAAATTGCAATTTTATTGGATCTGCTCAGACCCAGCTATGCCAGTTCAGGGTCAAGCCACATGTCTGGAACTGCCTGAGTCTGGAGCTGTTATGACTCAACTGGTTTAAACCTGTTCCAACTGGTTTAAACCACAGGCAGACTGACCAGTCTTCATACTGATTTAGTGGCAGTTGGATGTGTATGTTGTTGGTGATTAATGTGGTGGTATAAGTTTCTTTTTTAAATGTTAATATTTTGTGAGGTGTTGGTATTAGTGAAAAAAAATATTTTCAAAGTTGTTACTCATTATTTCAGTATATTTTCTTAATGTTCTCTTCAGAAACATTTCTAAATTTTAACTGAGATCTGAATGATATTATACAATCGAGAAAGAAAGATATTGGACACTACAATGTTGCAATCCTTTAAAAAAACAATCATTCTGTGAAAAACATAAAGAGACTAAGAAATGTGCCTGAATGGATGTGTGATATGTTTCCTGATATGATGCCAAAGATATCAAAAATTTGTGATAATTGTAGGAAGCAGATTGGTTCATTGAAAAATATGCAAGAAAATAATGATTGCAGTTCGGATGATGATGAAACAAGCTATGATCCTCCACCTTCAGCTGTTCTGGAGACACTAAATAAGTTTCTTCAGGAATTAGGAGAGTCCCCTGTACGTAGTACAAATCTTCAGATGAAGCAGTATTCAACCAAAAAATATTGGGTTAGCACTTAAGAAAACAACTATTTGCTAATGCAGAGGATTCCTCAGAAACTGAATGTGAGTCACGAACAGTCTGTCATAGGTAATCTGAAAACTAGCTGTTCTTCAAGTAGTAGGAAAAAGAAAGTAATGCTACTAACTTGTTTGCCCGAATCTTGGAGTATAAGAAAGATAATGTGTGGATTCAATGCTCTTAACCACATGGTACACCAGGCAAAATGGCTTTTGAAGTAAAGAGGTATATTAGAAAGTCCTGACCAAAAATCGGGAAAGATTGTCACAAGAAGTTGTGCAAACAGTACGTTCTTTTTACGAAAATGATGAGATAAGTAGAGTAATGCCAGGGAAGAGAGACTGTGTAACTGTGAAGAGGGAGAATGGTGATAAAACAGTAATATCTAAAAGATTTATTTTGTGCAATTTAAAAGAAGCATATAAAATTTTCAAAGATAAATTTCAAGAAATGAAGATTGGGTTTTCTAAATTTGCAGAACTGTGCCCAAAACACTGCATTTTAGTAGGACATAGTGGAACACACTCAGTATGTGTTTGCACTACACATCAAAATGCCAAACAACTTATGATAAAAAATGCTAAGCTCGGTGTGTTAACCAATGGAGAATTTGCCTCTTATGAACACTGTTTGGCAAAAGTGCTGTGCAACCCAGCATCAATTCACTGCATTATGGGAAACTGTAGTTCTTGCCCAGGAAGCAACCCAATAAAAAGTACACTACAAAATGCATTTGATAATAATATGGTTGAAAATATCACTTTTCGACTGTGGGTTTCACTAGACAGATGTAACTTAGAAACAATGCAGAAGACCTTATTGGAGTTTATTGAATTATTTTCTGAAAAATTGATCACATTGATATTCCATGATTTTCTAGCTAAGCAGCAAAGATCTTTTATAAATGAAGTCAAGGAAAACTTGAATGAGGGTGAATATGTTGTTACATGCGACTTCTCTGAGAATTACACTTTTGTGATCCAAGATGAGGCCCAAAGTTATCATTGGTCAAGTGATCGATCATGCAACAGTGCACCTCTTTGTAGTGTATTACAAAGGAGAGAAGAAAACAGAGCATATGAGCTATGTCATAATTTCTAACTGTCTAGAGCATAACACCATAGCAGTCTACTGTTTTCAAAAAAAGCTAATTCAATTTTTAAAAACTAAATTTCAAACAATATACAGAAGATATACTACTTTTCAGATGGCAGTGCAGCCCAATACAAGAATAAAAAGAATTTTGTAAACTTATGTTTCCACAAGGAAGATTTTGTCCTTGAAACAGAATGGCATTTTTTTGCCTCTGCTCATGGAAAAGGACCTTGCGATGGTGTCGGTGGCACTGTTAAGAGATTCACAACAAAACCAAGTCTGCAGAGGGCATATGATAACCAAATTCTTACTCTACAACAACTTTTTGATTGGGCAGTTAAAAACATTACATCTGTACATTTTGAATTTTCAACACAAGAAGAGTACATTGAAACTGAAACATTTCTAGAAGAGCATTTTAGTCAATTTGTTACCATCAAAGGGACACAGAGGTTACATGCCTTTATACCGATAGCATCAAGTACATCAAAAATATTGGTAAAAACTTTTTCAGATACAACAGAATCTACTGTTGAAACAGTCACAAAATCTCCAGAAAAACTGGCTTTGAGAGATATTCATGGATACATTACTGCCATCTATGACAAGAAATGGTGGCTAGCTTATGTTTTAACAAAAGACGAAGCTCTTGATGAAGTTAAAGTTACTTTCTTTCACCCAGCTGGCCCATCACTATCTAATACATATCCTACAAAACTTGATATTCTATGGGTATCTGTAAATGATGTTCTTTGTAAAGTAAACCCAGTAACACCAACAGGAAGAATATATCAAATTCCTGGGGATGATACTGTAAAAACAAATGAAGCGTTTAAAAAGAAGTGAAATCTTAAAACACATACTGTTTGAATCAGGTTTCGCAAGTGACATTTCGAATGTATGTGTTAACAGTAAATTTGAATGTGTACATAGATATATTAAGAATAAAGAGTGAAGATTTATTTACGGGTAAGTTATGTATATTTCCGCTTAAATCTATAAATTTTACAGAAATGTCATTTTTTTAGTGAAATATGCATTTTTGAAATTTTATAAAGGTGTGAACCCATGACAGTCCCACTTTCATACTTAGGGAATTAGTTAACAATAATGTGAAGTGTTGTACATAATTTTTTGAAAAATTTTGAAGCTGCACTTTTTGAAAAATTAAAAATTTAAATAACAATTTTCATCTCAAACCCATATTTTGTGTTGTATATCATAGGAAAGCTCTTGGAAAATGCTGCAAAATGACACCTTTCCCATCATTTTAGCTTAATTAGGAGAGTTGCTAAAGCAATTTGAAATTACGGCAGTGGGGTGCTTTTTGGCGATTTTTGACAACTAACTTTACATCGCCATATTTTCAAACTAGGTCGACGTATTTTAATAAAATTGGGTATTTTTCTTCATCTATATGTAGGCTACCTCTGTGCCAAGTTTCATCAAAATCGGAGATGGTGGGGTAAAATCACTGTGTTGACATGGAATGACTGACATTAATGTGAATGCATGTTAACAAGGACAGACAACACACACCACCACCACAATAAATCAAGCCTGATGTGAAATCAGAAAAAGAAAATAATAAAGTAAAAATAAAAAATCCAGTTACCAAAATAAAGTGAATGTTTACTTGCTTGTATAATGAATACATGTACTTTCTGAGATATGACAAAGTACGAATTATCAAGAGTAGACTTTACATGTTATTTTGAATTGCAGTTTACTTTAACAATGCATAAGTCACATCAGAACATTAATTTACAAATATCACTGTCGACACAAATGTGCTGTATTTTCACTGTTTCCCACATAGCCACCTCTTCAGAAAACTTTAAAATTACATTGCTCCGGAGGTAAAGATTAAAATTGGGGATTTTTTCAAGTGGCTATTGGCCAGTGGATGGACAAAATCAAGTGGCCATTTTCCTTATGGCTATTTCGTGTTGTATACACATTTTATCACTGCACTGTATACCTTTCATTTATTTAGACGTAGTTAAATTTAAGCTAAGTAGTTACAAGGGCCCACTGCTTATTGTCCAGTGCAATTACAAGAATAAATATAATCTTAAAAGTTATATTTTTCTTCAACCACATCAACCAAATTTTCTAGACAGTTTTCATTGGAAAGATAATTTAATAATTTTTATTTGGTTTCTCGTTATGTTCACAAACAAAATCTCTCAATCTCTCCACCATAAATTGATAGCAGTGGATGGGTCAAAATTTTCAACCATTACTTACTTTGGCTTACTTTATTTAATCTGCGGTTTTTTCTGAAGTCATTTTTCGCATGAGCATTGTCTTGTCATCAAGAACATTGCTCACAATGCTTGCATTCTGGCTGATTAGCTTTCAAAAATGAATTTCATATCTTATAGCAGAATCATTTTGTGATACCAACCTGGTCACTTTATTTTACAGGCTTGCAATAATTCCTGACCACTAACAGAAAATATTCAGTAATTTCCTGGGTTGTTCTAATAAATATTACATTAAAAACATTGATAAACCTTCACAGGTGCTGAAAAAATAGTCACCACAAAAATAAAAACACTTGCAGAGTATCCTGATTCTATCGGATTCTATCCGGTTTTTGAACCGAGTGTCGGGCCACCACAGACCTTCCAAATACTACGAATTCTCCATAGTCACTACGAAAATTGTCAATCACTGTGAAGTACGGGAAACATTGAATATATTAGATGTGTTCCATTTCAACTCAGGCAGGGTCGTACCATCATGGTCTCAGATTTCTCTAAAAAAATTAAGGGGTGTTCCTTGACTAAAATAAGGAGACCCATATTTTTCTTTCGGCAAGAAAAATTTTCCCTTCGAGATAGAGGGTTTCAAATCTTGCACCGTCAAACAAGCTCTCTAGAAAACGGTTATTTTTCCTAACTTCAGCAAGTCATTGCAGCAGAGTTAAAAAAGATATCGTGTTCTTGTATTTGTTTTTACATTGTGTGTATAACATATAATAATATATGGTGCTAATATTTGCTACACATCGTATGATTGAAATTTTAAAAAATCGTAAACTTTGTGATTTTTAAAAAAATTGAATTCTTTAAGTTTTTTTAAACAGGTTTGGATGAAGTTTTTTCTATATTCGTTTTTTTCGTTAAAGACATACAAATGTGCACTTTATTTGTAATTTTTTGTGTGTCTGTGAAACTGCTAGCTTCCGCGTTTCGGCAGCGTTAAAAAAAGCCGATTTTAAAAAATCTCTAACTTTGCCAACGATTTTCTCAAAAAGGCCATTTTTTAAAATTCTGAAAATTAAATCCCTGTTTCATTATCAACAGGAGAATATCTGTGTAAATTTTCACGGACCTAAAAACGCCCGTTTCAGAGTTAGACGCGTTTGAATTCGGTTTGAAAGCCTACGATTTCCCGTGTTCTAAAGGCGCCATTTTGGAAAAATCTCAGGCGCAAAGTACGTACGTTATCTCTTAACCGAATCAAAGCGTTAGATATTCTTTGCCCGAATGATGGAATGAGAGCATTGGGTCAGCTGGCCCTGGTTGGATACATCCAACTCACCCTTCCCCGAGTAATGACTTGCCTATAAAACTGTCGGGAAGGGGGGGGGATAACCAATACATCAAGAAAATTCTTGCTGCTCCACTAACAAAGTTGAGTTGCGAAAGACAGCAGCAGTTGTTTGTTTGTTTACGTATATACTTAAACATCGCATAAGAAAAGACTATGAAAGAGTAGAAAACTGTTGTGAAATAATTTTAAGAAAACGAGTGCAGGCACGTGTACTGTAAGTTATTTTTCGATGGCTAAACAACCTCTAGTTTTTCTGGGAGTTGCTAATTGTAGGCTACTGTTAGAAGAGCAGTTGCTATTTTGTTATAGTTGCTAAAGTTAACCTCAGTTTTTCGTAATAGTAAAATATTCGCTCAGGAGAGTTTTGTCCTTTGCGAACGGGGGAGAAGGTGCAATGCTCTTGACCTCGCTGCTGGGTTGATAGCGCTGGTCGCTACGGAAACTCTGCTTACCTCCGCTCCAAAACGGTAGTGGCAATTGTCTAATCTACTAAATAAATAACAATTAACACATACGCGTGCAAGCTTATTCATAAAATGTAAGTTGAGTATATTTCCTGTACAATCAACTGATTTTACAAGTAGAATACACATACAACTTAGCACTTATAATAATGTAAAGATTTTTATCTATTTAAAACATATTCATAGATTTCATTTTTTTAAAAGGGGGGGGGTGATTGTGTTCTTAGTGATTTCCACCTGGGCCACGATAAACCATGCACTGCCCATGGCTTCTGTTCCCTTAGAAGATAATCCTGGATCGATGGGAGACCAGCGGAGTTTTGACACCCCCTCTCGTGGTGGTGAGGTGTCTCAAAGCTAGGTAGCTTTCAAAAATGTTTCAACTTAGTTGGCTGGTAACAAGAGAGGGATTCCATTTCAACTCTGGCAGGGTCGTACCATCACGGTCTCAGATCTCTCTAAAAAAATTAAGGGGGTGTTCCTTGATTAAAATAAGGAGACCCCCTCTTTTCTTTGGACAAGAAAAAATTTTCCCTTTTGAGACAGAGGTTTTCAAATCTTCCACCGTCAAACAAGCTCTCTAAAAAACGGTTATTTTTCCTAACTTAGCGAGTCATTTCAGCAGAATTAAAGATATTTTGTTCTGGTATTTTTTATTACATTGTGTGTATAACGTATAATAACATGTGATGCTAATATTTTTTACACATCGTATGATTAAAATTTTAAATTTTCGTAAACTTCGATTTAAAAAAAAAATTGAAATTTTTAAGATTTTTTTAAACTGGTTCAAATGGAGTTTTTGTTTTATATACTCGTTTTTTTGTTAAAGACATACAAACGTGCACTTTATTTGCAATTTTTTTATGTGTCTGTGAAACTGCTAGTTTCCGCAGCGTAACAAACAGCCGATTTTGAAAAATCTTCAACTTTGCCAACGATTTTCTCAAAAAAGCCTTTTTTTTTTAATTCTGAAAATTAAATCCCTGTTTTATTATCAACAGGAGAATATCTGTGTAAATTTTCACGGACCTAAAAACGCCCGTTTCCGAGTTAGACGCGTTTGAATTTGGTTTGAAAACCTACGATTTCTCCGTGTTCTAAAGGCGCCATTTTGGAAAAATCTAAGGCGCAAAGTACGCATTCTCTTACTCGAATGAGAGTGTTGGATCCGTCCACCTCACCCTACCCTGAGCGATAACATGCCTAAAAAACGGTCTTGGAAAAAAAAATCTATATATATAGAGAATTGAATGTATGTCAATTTAGAACCATCAAACTTGGTATACTATCTCATGGTACCCTAACTTAGACCGTAGACGGTTTTTGGAAGGGGTGAGCCCGGGTCAAAGGGCCCCACGCAAAATTTCCGTAAAATCTAGTTTTCAATTTAGAACCATCAAATTTGGTATACTTTTTCTTGGCACCCTAACTTTGACTAGACGGTTTTGGGAAGGGGTCGGAACCCGGGGTTAAGCCTCCCACCCCTACAAAATTTTCGTAAAATATTTTACAAAGTTAGGGTGCCAAGAAAAAGTGTAACAAATTTGATGGTTCTAAATTAAAAACTAGATTTTACGGAAATTTTGCGTAGGGCCCTTGACCACGGGCTCCCACCCACCCAGGGCTCTACCCCCCTTCCAAAAACCATCTACGGTCTCAGTTAGGGCACTATAGTTTACAAGTATATTTTACGGAAATTTTGTGTGGAGCCCCTTGACCCCGGGCTCCGACCCCTTCCAAAAACCGTCTACGGTTTAAGTTAGGGTACCATGAGATAGTATACCAAGATTGGTGGTTCTAAATTGAAAACTGTAAATTTGTTTAGCAGACATACATTCAAATCTATATATATAGATTTGTTATTTTTTTTTCAAGACCATTTTTTAGGCATGTTATCGCCCAGGGTAGGGTCAGGTGGACGTATCCAACGCTCTCATTCGGGTAAGAGAATACGTACTTTGCGCCTGAGATTTTTCCAAAATTGCGCCTTTAGAACACGGAGAAATCTAGGTTTTCAAATAAAATACAAACGTGTCTAACTCGGAAACGGACGTTTTTATGTCCGTGAAAATTTACACAGATATTCTCCTGTTGATAACGAAACAGGGATTTAATTTTCAGAATTTTAAAAAAGGGCTTTTTTGAGAAAATCGTTGGCAAAGTTGGAGATTTTTAAAAATCGGCTGTTTTTAACGCTGCAGAAACTAGCAGTTTCACAGACACATAAAAAATTGCAAATAAAGTGCACATTTGTATGTCTTTAACAAAAAAAACGAGTATATAAAACAAAAACTCCATTTGAACCAGTTTAAAAAAATCTTAAAAATTTCAATTTTTTTTTTAAATCAAAATTTACGATTTTTTTTTAAATTTTAATCATACGATGTGTAAAAAATATTAGCATCAAATATTATTATACGTTATACACACAATGTAATAAAAAATACCAGAACAAAAGATCTTTTTAATTCTGCTGCAATGACTCACTGAAGTTAAGAAAAATAACCGTTTTTTAGAGAGCTTGTTTGACGGTGGAAGATTTGAAACCCTCTGTCTCGAAGGGAAAATTTTTTCTTGCCGAAAGAAAAGATATAGGTCCCCTTATTTTAATCAAGGAACACCCCCTTAATTTTTCTAGAGAAATCTGAGACCGTGATGGTACGACCCTGAGAGAGTTGAAATGGAATCCCTCTCTTATTACCAGCCACTACAACTAAGTTGAAACATTTTTGAAAGCTACCTAGCTTCGAGACACCTCACCACCACCACGTGAGGGGGGTCAAAACTCCGCTGGTCTCCCATCGATCCAGGATTGTCTTCTAAGGGAACAGAAGACATGGGCAGTGCATGGTTTATCGTGGCCCAGGTGGAGATCACTACGAACACAATCCCCCCTCTTTAAAAAAATTGAAATCTTTGAATATGTTTTAAATAGATAAAAACCTTTACACCATTATAAGCGCATAAGTTGTATATGAATTTTACTTGTAAAATCAGCTGATTGAACAGGAAATATACTCAACTTACATTTTATGAATAAGCATGCACGCGTATGTGTTAATTGTTATTTATTTAGTAGATTAGACAATTGCCATTACGTTTTGGAGAGGAGGTAAGCAGCGTTTCCGTAGAGACCAGCGCTATCAACCCAGCAGCGAGGTCAAGAGCATTGCACCTTCTCCCCCGTTCGCAGAGGACAAAATTCTCCTGAGCGAATATTTTACTATTACGAAAAACTGAGAAGTTAATTTTAGCAACTATAACAAAACAGCAACTGCTCTTCTGACAGTAGCCTACAATTAGCAACTCCCAGAAAAACTCGAGGGTGTTTAGCCATCGAAAATTAACTTACAGTACACGTGCCTGCACTCTTTTTCTTAAAATTGTATCACAACAGTTTTCTACTCTTTCATAGTCTTTTCTTATGCGATGTTTAAGTATATACGTAAACAAACAAACAACTGCTGCTGCTGTCTTTCGCAACTCAACTTTGTTAGTGGAGCAGCAAGAATTTTCTTTATGTATTGGTTATTCCCCCCCCCTTCCCGACAGTTTTATAGGCATGTCATCACTCGGGGAACTGACCCAATGCTCTCATTCCATCATTCGGGCAAAGAATATCTAACGCTTTGATTCGGGTAAGAGATAACGTACGTATTTCGCGCCTGAGATTTTTCCAAAATGGCGCCTTTAGAACACGGGAAATCGTAGGCTTTCAAACCGAATTCAAACGCGTCTAACTCGGAAACGAGCGTTTTTAGGTCCGTGAAAATTTACACAGATATTCTCCTGTTGATAATGAAACAGGGATTTAATTTTCAGAATTTTAAAAAATGGCCTTTTTGAGAAAATCGTTGGCAAAGTTAGAGATTTTTCAAAATCGGCTGTTTTTAACGCTGCCGAAACGCGGAAACTAGCAGTTTCACAGACACACAAAAAATTACAAATAAAGTGCACATTTGTATGTCTTTAACCAAAAAAACGAATATAGAAAAAACTTCATCCAAACCTGTTTAAAAAAAACTTAAAAAATTCAATTTTTTTTAAAAATCACAAAGTTTACGATTTTTTAAAATTTTAATCATACGATGTGTAGCAAATATTAGCACTATATATTATTATATGTTATACACACAATGTAAAAAAATACAAGAACACGATATCTTTTTTAACTCTGCTGCAATGACTAGCTGAAGTTAGGAAAAATAACCGTTTTCTAGAGAGCTTGTTTGACGGTGCAAGATTTGAAACCCTCTATCTCGAAGGGAAAATTTTTTCTTGCCGAAAGAAAAAATATGGGTCTCCTTATTTTAGTCAAGGAACACCCCTTAATTTTTTTAGAGAAATCTGAGACCATGATGGTACGACCCTGCCTGAGTTGAAATGGAACCCATCATTACGGAAATAAAAAATCTGGTTGTTGAGTTCTTTCTTGTCCTTCGGAAAACGTTGTTTTGGTAGAACTTTAAAGATTTGTCATTTTTTCCTGTTTGCCCACTTCAGACCTTCCAAACGCTACGAATTCTCCATAGTCACTACGGAAATCGTCGATCGCTGCGGAGTATGAGAAACATCGAATATAGTATGGGGGAAAAAATCTGGTTGTTGGGTTTTCCCACCTTCAGAAAACGTTTTGGTAGAATTTTAATGATTTGCCATTTTTTCCTGTTTGCCCACCTCAGATCTTCTAAATGCTACGAATTCTCTATAGTCACTACGAAAATTGTCTATCACTATGGAATACAGGAAACATCAAATATACTACGAGAATAAAAAATCTCTAAAAAATAACGTTATTCAACATTTGTTCAAAGTTTATTTTCACGTTTTCAAAATTCTAGCATTCATCAAACATTTTGGGGACTGTTTATTGGATGTTTTTAATGATGCGACATTTGTTTGATATAATTTGGGTATCTTCATGCCGTTCGTTGCCTGAAAATGATTGTTTCAGAACGGATGAAAATGTTCTGTAGTTTTCTGAATTTCGTATTTTTCTTACCTCACGATGCGCTTTTTTTACTTTCTGGTTATATTCTTATGTTATATTTTTTCTGATTACACTGGACAACAATGAAATTGCTTCTCACGGGAAAGTGTGCAATTCTGCATGAAATTAACCCACTGATCACGAATATTGTCATGAAAAACTTTGATTGGCTCTTCTTTCGGAAATACAGCTAATGGAATGTTAAAAATTTGTGATTTTTAGTAAAAAAGTAGGTATAATGAGTAATAATTTTTTTCATGTTACATATTAATAAATTTATGATAAATATAATAAATGTTAGTAAATGTATATAAAAATGGTACTGAAATAAAAATAAGAACATCAGGTTCGTACGGCGTTTTCCGTACTCTTAGGCACCGTCAGACCAGGAAGTATTGCATCATTGGGGGAGAAGTCCGGAGTTCCCGCGACATCCGGTGTAGTATTACCTGATGTGATGCAATCCTTTCAGTTTTAACAGCCCAACTGTAAAGAGCTCAGTCCATTTGTGAGGGTACTCTCGTGATAGCAGCCTGTTAAAGTGATCCTTGTATTGTGACATTATGTAGCTATGCCACGTGCATGTGTGAATAAGGTGGATAACATTTGCTATATATGTGGTAAAGTGACATTTGCTGCACAAAAAAAGTCCATCACTCCGGTTGTTAAAAAGGCTTATCATTGTATTTCAGCTGCAGGATAGGCGACGAGGATAAGGACTGGGCTCTACATGTATGTTGCTGCACGTGCGCAACAAATCTGTCACAGTGGCTTAATGGCAAAAGAAAAACGATGGGTTTTGCAGTTCCCATGATTTGGAGGAAGCCCACAAATCACATAAATGACTTATTTCTGAATGGTGCCACCAGTGGATGAAGGTATCACAAAGAAGAAGAAATGGACTGTAGAATATCCAAATATACCTTCTGCTGCACGACCTGTACCTCATTCTAAAGAACTCCCCATTCCCAAGCCTCCGACAAATTTTGTTATCGATTTAGATGAGGTCCAGGAAGACGATTTGTGTAATCCGAAACCGTCAATGTCACGGATTAATGAAAGCGATGACGAACATGCATCTTCCGAGTCCATGCCACATAAAATTACATCAGAGGAACTGAACAACCCTGTTCGCGATGTGAATCTAACCAAAGTTAAAGCAGAGCTACTAGTGTCAAGGCTTCGTCAATTGAATCTTCTAGAACAAAATGTTCGAGTGAGTTCGTTTTGTATTTGTCACTGACAATTGGAGCAATTCTTCCAAAAAAGTGAAAGCTTTGTGTTATGTCGCAATATTGATGGCCTAATGCAAGGACTAGGAATACAACACGTTACGCAAGAATGGCGTCTATTTATAGACTCCTCCAAGTTAAGTCGTAAGATGGTTTTACTGTATAACGGGAATCAGCTACCCCATTCCAGTTGCACATGCGGTGCACATGAAGGAGATTTACAACAACCTTAAACAGCTGCTGGACAGACTTAATTACAAAAATTATGGTTGGCTTATCGTGCTGACCTGAAGGTAGTGTCTCTGTTGATGGGCCTTCAGCAGGGATACACAAAGCACTGCTGTTTTCTTTGTCATTGGGATAACCGAGCTACATGTCTGCACATCGTTAAAGACTGGCCTCCTAGGACGTCTTTGACACCTGGATAAATGAATGTTCAGAACCCACCACTGACAGATCCTCAGAAAATCATACTACCCCCTCTGCACATTAAACTTTGTCTGGTAAAACAATTGGTCAAAGCCATGGACAAAACTAAACCAGCGTTCAAGTACTTGCATGACAAATTTCCTCGACTGAGTGAAGCAAAAATAAAAGAGGGAATTTTTATGGGTCCCAGCTCTTTCAAGATTTGCTGTTTGAGGACATGCTTTAGTGTGATGAAAGAGAAGTGTGGGATGCCTTTTGTCAAGTATCAACAAACTTCCTGGGGAATTCCAGGACTGAAAATTACGAAGATCTCATTACCAACTTGCTTGCTCTGTATCAAAAATTTGGCTGTAATATGTCTTTAAAACTCCACTTCCTGGATTCTCACCTGGATTTCTTCCTGGACCCATGCGGCAAATTTAGTGATGAGCAGGGTGAACGGTTTCATCAAGATATGGCCGTAATGGAGCAACGATAATAGGGAAAATGGTCCACTTTGATAATTGCAGACTACGTTTGGACACTCTTCAGAGATGCCCCTCTGGTGGAATACAACCGAAAGGCAAGGAGAAGTAAAACGTCATGAACTGGTAACTGATTTCTATCTATGCATGAAAAACTCATGTACATATCTCAAAACTACATTTAATACAAAGAGAAAAAAAAAAAAAAAAAGAATTACATTATCTATTTTTAACTGTACTATAAAAGATTACACTTACTGTTTCGGATTGTAATTACTTCAAAAGAAGTGTAATGTAACGCATGTAATATATATGTGTATATATATATATATATATGAAGATGCACATAAACACTGGTAGAAATTGCTAAGGAACACTTGCATGCTATTTCAATGGGAGGGATTTGGTATAAAGGTTGGCAGACTGAAATCAAAATGTCCTAAAAACTGGTTTAGAATAATAAATTTCCTCATATACACATGGAAAATTTGTTAGAAACACATATTTTGATTTTGTCAAGTGTTTGAAGCTCTTTAATTAGCAGCATAAACAAATACTTATAAGGGAAGCGCATCGCGAGTTGCAGGCAAATTATATGCTTCTCTCCCATTGAAATAGCATGCACACATTCCTGATCAATGGTCAACCAGTGTATCTGCATGTTACAAACAAACCATAGCCAATTCAACTTTTTTACGGTCATATTCTGTTTCAGCACATCGAATTCATTAAGAAATGGCCATTTTTATCTCTGAAGCATGAACTTTATCAAAAATTGTTGTCCGGTGTTATGATTCTTGTTTTTAATATCTTCAGTAATAGTGAAAAAAACAACAACTTCGTATTTAAGTTTTTTTCTAGTGAGCGCAGTTTTTGTTATTTCTAACAGCCTGTTCTTCAAAACCAATCAACACGGAAAGTATTTTTCCTTTTCCGCATTTTTACAGATAAATTAAATTTCAAAATCGGTACTTATTCTGCCCGTGATGGAATCTGCTTTTACCGTGACCCGTAAAATGACTATCTTGGCAGAGTGAACAAAACAGTACTGATTTCTGATACTTAATTTCGCTGAAAAACTTGGGTTAACCCATTCCATAGTGACATTTTATTGTATTGAGGGACAGAGCAAGTGTTTTTTTATTTTGTTTAAAGCGAACTTTACACGTGCGAAGGAAACATGCCTTTGCATGGAATGAAAGACAGCGCATGGCGGGAGAAAGTGAAGTTCCGATTTTCTACCTTTGATTTCTTTTTGTAAACAAAAGGGAAAATGATTTCCCATTCTGTTTGATAATAAGCAAGAAGTGCCTACGCAATGGAAAATCGGGCATTTTCAGAGAAACCAAACTTTAAAAAACGAGGTGCTGACGACGGGTTGTGAAACCACAGTTCCATCTAAAGCAACAGGTGTCCATTCCCGATATGGTTACTTTATGCCCCAACTTAAGCGGAAAAACAAACTGCCGCCCCGTTCTTGAAGAGGGAATCTGTAAATAGATCGCACCCACTTAGTTGCAGAGAAAAGGGCTGATTTTCACAGCGCGTGAGTTGGATGATTTGAAAATGCATTTCCTATAACAGGAGCGTTTTAAAAAATGCAGATAAATTCTTTAGCAATGAAAAAAAAAATCACTTTTCGAGCGTGGCGACTAAAGTAATTTTTTATACTGGACATTTTATTTTATGTGCCACGTGGCGATTGGCGACTGCTAATTTGAATCTTTATCTGGAGGGGGAATCAAACCCGCATCTTCCGATTTCCTATTTGAGTATGCTATCCATTACATAACCCAGGACAACAAAGTTCCAAGCAACTGAAGCTAAGCACATGTACCTAAGAAATCTGAGTATCATTCAGATTTGTGGTAGTAGAAGCAATCCAATGCTTCCTCAGAGTGCAACACAACATTTTCTCACATCCAGAAATGGATGTAGGTCACAATTCCAGTGCTTCAGAAAACATTACATATCAGTGGGAAATGAATCTCCCTGAAGCAAAAACTTCTTTACATATATTTCCATCTGTATGTGAAGAATTATTTCTTCAAGGAGATTAATTTCCCACTGATATGTAAAAAATAATTTACAAAGCAAGCAAAATCATAGGATGAACAGCATTGTCTTTTTTTTTTTTTTTCTAGCTCAATGGCCTGTGCTTTAATGCACGGGGTGTCTGTATATTTCCTTACAGAGATGGCGTTTCTCAGAAACAAATCACACAGTATGAAAAAACAGCAAAAATTCCATTATAAAAATTTCACCATTGGATTCCACAATATCAAATTTGATATATGAACCTAATTTGTACACTTGTTGGATGTCATGACAAATTCATCAGTGAGCATCTTGTGTGTGTGTGTGAGAGAGAGAGAGAGAGAGAGAGAGAGAGAGAGAGAGAGAGAGAGAGAGAGAGAGAGAGAGAGAGAGAGAGAGAGCTTTTTGAGGACACTGTTAGCATCTATGTTTAATCTAATTCATTTATCAGTACCTTTCCAACCAGTTAAGCAATATTAGAGGTCAGTAAGTAGCTAGCAAACTTATATGATCATTGCCAGAAAATGTGTAAATTTTTGAAATGTATTCTGCTACTTAATATTCAAATTTGTTATAATTAATAAGTATATTTATTAAGGGTCTCCAGGAACCAAATTTGCTTTCTCATTGTTGTATAACTAACTACAAGTAAGATATGATGTCTCAGCGTGGGAACAAACAAACTAAAAGTGTTTTACCTCGTTTTCCATTCGTTCTTCTCCAGAAAAATCTTCATTTGGATCTGTGGCAGCACCTTCCACACTTAGAATACCATTCCTGATGTCTTCAACCATGTACAACTAGGTAAATAAAACAGTCTACATTACACAGCAGGCACAAATAAGCACATGTTAAACATTTGAAATCAAACAGTAGAAAACTGTATAGGGTTATTCTGTCTCAAATCAACCAATGAAATGATTTGTAACCTGACCCCTTTTGATTTCTTTGAAATTTGGTGTGATTATTAGGCATGTAGACTATGCATAAATCCCAAATTTTAGTACTATCCAACCTCAGAGTTTCAAATTGCATGACCTTGAAAATTAGAAAATCGTGACCTCTGAGCAATTTTCAGGTAGTCTGGGCTCCAGAAGTTTGAAAGTTGTGTCTTTTTATAGCATTTTATTGAGCTTTTAAATCACATGCTGAAAAATAAAACAAATTTATGTTTACCTATTTAAGGTCCCAGAAATAACCTTTGACCCTGAATATTTAAAAATACTAATTTTAAAATTTTGGAAATTTTTTTATATGGCATTGGCAGTTTTGTTTACCAGTGTGCCAACTCTCAAGATGCGACTACAATGGGATCATTATTTATAAAACATTTACCTGAAGTGAATCTTGACCAAAATTTCTGCAAAAGTAACGAAATGACATTTTGCAAGTGTTTGGCAATTAATTATAGCAAGTTTAACCCAAATTATTTATAAAATGCAAAGTTTTTCCACCACACGATACAATAAATGCATCTTTCCATTGAAGGCTGCTGGAAGTAAAAATGGAAGATCTGTGCTAAGACTAACATTAAAATATGAAACTGAGTTTTTGCTGCAAATTTCTTTCTCTCGCTTTTTTTTTCTCTCTTGGTTCCTTAATAACAGAGGACTACAAGTTTCCTGATTTATCAAGGTTTAAAAACATTTCTTTCAATCCCTGAGGCTCCACTGATTCTTTTGGCACCAAGTTTCGCCCTTATATTTTTTGCTGCTTTCATGGGATGGCATACAAACCCTGCTATCCCTTCTAAACTAGAAAACACCTTGGGGTTTGACCAATAGTGGTTTAGTTTTCAGTTTGCTTTTGACTTTCATTACGTAATCACAGCTTTATTTACTTTCATTAGTCAAATACAACAGTCAGCTGCAGCCATCTCACATTTATGGTTTCATTCTGTTACCTGTACAGGAAGTCTTTAACATGTTATACACTAAGCTGTTATGCTCCTCTTCTCTCTCTCTCTCTTTCTTCTGGTCTCGAAAGATTACACCATTATTGCATGAAAATAAGTAGTTCCTTCACAAGCAATAATAAAAAGAAAGAAAACGCAGGTGTTTTTGAGGAATTGTTGCCGAATTCCACCCCCTTTAGTGTTAAAATGTAAGAGATTTAAAGACCTTGTTATTCTTTTCAAAAAAAGGGACACTCTAATGTGAAAAAGAATATATGTTCTGTTCCTCAGAGTGAATGATTAAACTTTCTATTCATAAAATAATCTGTGAAAAGTTATGAAAAAAATCTTTCAAAAATTAAATATGCTTGTGAACTTTGAACTGATGAAAGCCAGTCATGCTCACATATTGATGAAGCTCATACTTAAACTATCATAAGCCATAGTTACTAGTGAAGGAGAAATAAGTAAGGAAATTTCTGAAAGTGTAATTTTTACAGTTAGTTAAACTCCTGTAAAAAAGGAAAAAAAAAACAAAAAAAAACCATGAACAAAAACATCCTTATGCAACTTTGAAAAAATTGCACACTTCGCACAGAAGAAAGTCAGGTTAATCCTCTTCTGATGCTGCGCTCCCAACATCTGACCCGAAAACAGAAATTATTGCTCAGCTTAAAGAAATGTTAAATGATACAAAGTGAAGAACTCAAAAGCTACAAATTCTTACTGTATGACCAAAAAGTTGGACTGGAAATAGAGAAGAAGAGGTACAACATTAAATTATTTCAAATGATGGAATTTAACTTGTGAATGGCATCACCTACTGTAGCTACAGTTCTGAGGAAGGGCAGGATTACTACCTGAAAATTTAACTTGTAAATATCCTTTTATTCCTTAGTAAAAACTCATAATTTAAAGATATATGCAGCTTATTCAGTTTAGGAATAGCATACCTGCCAACTTTCAGAAACTGAAAATTGTAAAAATAATAATCGATATATTCGATGAAATTTTTAATCGATATATCCAACGAAATTACTTGTCGCGCATATTGAATAAATGTACTGAACATATCGATTAAAAAACGATGTTACCTAACTCAAGTATCAACTTTTAATTGATATGACTACAGATGTTTGTATTTATCGGCATGTTCATTTCGATTATCCACACAGAATTTCTCATTACTATGCTATATCATTATGATCTATAAAGAGATAAAAATTTATTTTTATGGAAGCTTGCATCTAAAGGGAAGAATATTCTACACCCTTTGACCCCCAAATCCAATAGGATCGAATCCCATGCCGTCACAGAACAAACTAAAATGTTTTAAAAAAACAAACCATTTTCATGCCAGGATTATCTTACGGAGAGAAGGACGATGAGACAGTCAAATAAAAAATAATAATAATTAAATAAATGAGTGACACTTATTGGTAAATTATGCTCAACTAAAGACAAAGTGAACAAACATTTTGCATGAATTGCATCCAGTTCATTAAAACTTTTAACAAAGGAAGTTAATTTCGTATTTTTTTCCCCACGCAGTCAACATTAGATTTGTGTTGGGCACTAGAAATATGATTAGTAATATTCCTTTCACCATGCGAAATGCTGAAATTACATGACATGCAGTGCAAAATGCATATTTTTCATTTTTTGCAATACACAGGAATTCCGCAGAATACGCATCACGGAATGTTTGATAGTACTCCCGCCCCCTTTCATATTGCTGCTCATAGCGAATCACTAATACTAAATTTATTGACACTTGAAAAAAAATGCGAGTAAAACTGCTGTAGTAAAACAGTAACAGCTTAAAGAGATGCAATTTGCAGAGGAAAAAAAATAGTACCCCAACATATTAATTTCGTTGAATCAAGCAAAGACATTTTTATGCACGCTATCGAGCGACAAAAAAAAAAAAAAAAAAAAAAAAAAATGCACAGTTGAAAACTTACTGACTAATGGACCAGCAAAATAAATCATTGCTGGAGAACCAAAGGCTCAAATGAACATTGGACTTTTTTTTTTCTTCTTCAACTTCCTCTTACAGTAGCATTCTTTTGTTAGGTCAAACTTATTGCCACCGAAGAAGTTACGAAACTATGCCTAATGCATTTTTAATTTCACAAAACTGACAGCTTTTGCTTAATTTCGTCATGTTGGGTACCAATCTGGGCTTAAAAATTCCAGATTTAAAATCCGTTTGAATTATTTTACTACGATAACTACGTTCTGAAATAGCATTTCGAACTGGGAGTGCTGGAATACAAGACACACCCACGCTGGCCTCTGAGAAGCTGTGACCCCGGGGACGAACAATGCGTTATCTGAAAAGGAGAACAGGGGAGGGGGACAGCGAGAGAGAACGTGATTGTAACCTTACGTTACGCAGCTGGCCACTTGCGCAGGGGAAGGTACTCTGATCTATCCAAAAGTCTACGTGTAAGCAGAAACCGTGCCTCTCGCACTTTCTATTCACAGCAGAAATGAGAATTTTTTTCTTTTTAATCATCTCGTGTTAAGGATTTTTTGAAGTGGAATAATTTTTTTTTTTTTTTTTTTTTTTGCTCTTGAAATCGGGAGAAACAAAAATAGGGATTTTTGGTATGAGAATGAAAAATCGGAAGAAATCACTTTCCGATCGGAATATCGGAAAGATGCCCCAAAATCGGAAGCTTTACAGGTAAATTGAAAGGACTGGCAGCTATGGAACAGCCATGTCAACTATTATTACCAAATTTTGAAGATGTGAATCTGTCTTTTGGTGTAAATATAATAACATGGATGGTAAGTCAGTTAATATCCGAAAACTTGATATGACATGGATGGTAAGTCAGTTAATATCCGAAAACTTGAAAATTTCATTGTCCTGGAGCAGGAATCGAACTCGTGCCTCCTGGATATCACCCAAGTATGATAACCACTACACCACCCAGAATGACCAAGTCTCAAGTTCCCGATTAATTTGAATATAACCATCACAGGATTCGCTAGTTGAAGCAACCGGATTTCATGTTTAGAAAATCTGGAGGTTAAGAATTCTATCCCGCGATTGTCCGGAAAAGCAGATAAATCATGAATGGAATACAGGATTACACCATACAATCAAATTTTGAAGATGTGAATCTGTTTTTTGGTGTAAATATGACATGGATGGCAAGTCAGATAATATCCGAAAACTTGAAAATTTCGTCGTCCTGGAGCGGGAATCAAACCTGTGGGTGTCTCCCGGATAGGGCTGAGTATGCTAACCACTACCCAGAATGACCAAGTTTCTGATTAAGTTGAACATAACCATCATAAGATTCGCTAACCGAAGCAACCGGCATTCATGTCTAGTGAATCTGGAGGTTAAGAATTTTATCCCGTGATTGCCTGGAGGAGCAGAAAATTTCATTCTGGTTGTTGTAAGTGAGTGGTTAGCATCCTCTGGCACTATTTGGGAGAAGAGGGTTCGATTTCCGCACCAGGACGACAAAATTTTAAAGTTTTCGGATATTACCTGACTTACCATTCATGTCATATTTACAGCAAAAAATGGATTCACATCATCAAAATTTGTATTGTACGGTGTAATCCCGTATTCCATTCACGATATTATTAGCAAGTTGGAGTTTTCAAAACTTGCAGAATGAATTCAGTATTTCACATTACATGGCAAAAAATCATAAAACTACTTGTAAAAAGAGAAAGTTGAGGGGAACTGGGAATTTCATCAACTCGGAACCTAAAGCCAGGAAAAATATTAAAACAGGGGGGCAGCTGATCTGGTACAAAATTTTTATTGCCATGATTACATTGGCAAGTGGGTACCAGGGAAAAAGATTGTTGCAGTAATGGTATTTAGCTGAAAAAACAGATTAAAAAACAAACAAATTACAGAAGATAAACTTCCATTAACAGCTATAAAAAACTGCATTGCAAGAGTTATATGCAATCCTTTACTTCCTGCATGCTACTTCAGTAAATGCCAATTTTCTCCAGGATCAGATTTACTGAAAAGTTTCATTATTGATCTTGTGGAAATGACATTGATTCTGTGACATTTAAGCAGTGAGTATCTACTAACCAAACCTCTCTTGAAATGGATAAAATCAGCACAGTTTGCTGATTTTTCTTTTCTATATCATTTTTAGTTCCTTTTTTTTTTAAAGGTTTAACAACCACCATAAGCAACTCAATGGGCTATAAGCAGTCGCCTGTCCCTAATTTAGGGCCACTGGTTCCAGGGAAGGGAGATAGCTGGTGCCATAAGACAAACACAACATCTATGCCTCACCGGGATTCAAACCCAGACCATTTTCAGACAAATGGTCATAAGCCAGTGCTTAGACCACAGCACAACTGGGGCGGCTATTTCACCTTCACCAAATATTTTGGCTTATGATACGTTAAGTGTAGCATATGATGGAGATACCTTCTGACTGATGAATCCTCCCAATTTAAATTGGCTATTAAGCCTAAAACACTTATCTTTCATTATGTCATTTTGAGGCCATTTCTGGTGATGGCATATTTCATTTCAATATTTTATAATGATTTCATTGCAGTCCCAACTTGGAAGTTGGCATACTAGTAAATAAAACTCTAAGGATGCCATGCAATTTTTTTTTTTTTTTTGAAATATTCAAGATCAAAGGTATTTCTGTGACTTTGAGAAGGTCAACCTAATTTTTTTTAGCACGTCTTTAGAAAAAAAGATCGTGCTTATGTTACTGGTTTGTCTATACCTTCCATCTGTGGACATCATATTTCTGCAACTATTAGTCTGATTTGAAAAATTCTTTTTGCACTGGGAAGCTTGAAATGTGCGAATAATAATCCTTCAATATTTTAATTCGAAAAGCCTTTCAGCACGATAAGATATATTTATTAATACAGTCTGTACTAAAAAATAGACATTTATAAGGCACAACAACTTACAAGATCTTTCAAAGCACCAAGTGCTCCATCGTCAGGTATTTCAATATACATAAACAAAACAACGGATAAAAGCAAGAAGCATTTTCAAATTACGCGAGCACGTGATAACAATAACGAGGTTTACATTAAATATAGTAGAAGTTTTGTCATGCGTTAAAGGGTTTCAACAAATACTATGGAATTGCTATTACATATGTGAAGAAAATATATACACAGAGGATAATTAATAGGAGTTAAGTGTTGCTGGATAGGAGTATGCTGTTCTGGCCGAATTAACATGGCCCAAGGCACTGGAACGAAACGTGCAGTTTCTTCATTACAGCAGTCACAGCTGTGCGATAATATACATAAACTTTCCGCGAATCGAAGAGATCGCTTTGTACGATTTGAGCTCAGCACACTGGCTTTGGTCCAGTCTGGTCGGTGGATACCTCTATTAACTAATCGTGCAAGAGAGTTATTAGTAATTGAGTACTTGTGCTCATATATATTCTTGTTCGCAATGGGCGTGCAGTGGATCCAATATATGCAATTGCTGGAACAAAACGTGGAGTTTCTTCATTACAGCAGTCAGAGCTGTGCGATAATATACAGAAACTTTCAGCGAATCCAAGAGATCGCTTTGTACGATTTGAGCTCAGCACACTGGCTTTGGTCCAGTCTGGTCGGTAGATACCTCTATTAACTAATCGTGCAAGAGAGGTAGCATCAGTTATTAGTAATTGAGTACTTGTGCTCATATATTCTTGTTCGCAATGGGCGTGCAGTGGATCCTATATATGCAATTGCTGGATCTTCTGGGTCAACAGGAATTAAGGGTATTTTGTAAAACCCATGTCTGTTCAGTGTGGAAACTTGGTCACTGTCTTTTTGCACGATGGCTCCAATACTGTTCGTATTTTCACCAAACGCAATGCGGTGTTTTTGCATATGTTCTTTAGTATTGTAGTGACTTCAGGTATATAGTCCACAGTGCCAAACATTTTGTAATTCTGGTTTCCCTTTGTAAGATACTTTTGTCTAGACATTTCACTGATCGAGCAATTTTTTTCAACGATCCTTTTATGGTAGCCATGTGCCATCGTAATCATCTGGATATGATTTAACTCATTTCTTCTAGCCTGGATATTGGAGGAGTGGGTGAAGGCTCTTCGGACCATGTACTCTATAGCTCCTAGTTTTTGTTTTCTTGGGTGCGATTCGCTGAAAGTTTATGTATATTATCGCACAGCTGTGACTGCTGTAATGAAGAAACTCCACGTTTCGTTCCAGTGCCTTGGGCCATGTTAATGCGGCCAGAACAGCATACTCCTATCCAGCAACACTTAACTCCTAATAATTCACTTACAGTTTGACGAATAATGTCAACTTATTAATTATCCTCTGTGTATATATTTTCTTCGCATATGTAACAGCAATTAATAGTATCATTTGTTGAAACCCTTTAAAGCATGACAAAACTTCTACTATATTTAATGTAAACCTCGATATTGTTATCACGTGCTCGCGTAATTTGAAAATGCTTCTTGCTTTTATCCGTTGTTTTGTTTATGTACATTGAAATACCTGACGATGGAGCACTTGGTGCTTTGAAAGATCTTGTAAGTTGTTGTGCCTTATAAATGTCTATTTTTTAGTACAGACTGTATTAATAAATATATCTTATCGTGCTGAAAGGCTTTTCGAATTAAAATATTGTTTAGCGCACGAAGAATCCAATTTCGCTGCTAGAGGGCGTAAATGCAGATGATATCGAATTCAAAATACAGTTTATTCCATATATTTACTTCTAAACTTCTCATTGAATTTTTTTCTTACCTTTTCATTCTATTTATGTAGAACACTATTTAGGTATAGTCACCTTTTCAAGTTCCGCATAGATTTTCCGCTAGGGGCCATAAAAGTAAATTTCGCCCCCCCCCGATATCTCCATTTTGAAAACTCCGATTTGAAAAATTCTTTCGTAAGCGGACACAGCTCCTGATGGGAAATCTTTTGCATATAATTTCTGATTTTTGGTAACAATGGTTAGCCACCAGGGGGCGTAAGTGCTAATTTCTGTTTCTGATGTACATGCAGCAAAATCTGAGCAAAAATTTCGATTGAAAAAAATTGTCCATGGATGGATGCCATTCATGCCCATAAACCTTTTTGGAATATTTTCTTAAAATGGTGCATAGCTTCTCCGCTAGAGGGAGTAGATGTATATCTTATTTTTGTCAATATCCCTGCTTCTAATGGTCCGATTTGAAAAATTCCTTCTTTGTTGGGTAAAGTTTCTGGTGCGACATGTTTTCAATTAATTTCAAAAGTTTCAAGCAATACAAAGACTTTCTGCTAGGGGTCGTAAAGGTAAATTGCATTTCCCCCGATATCTCTGCTTGCAAAACTCCGATTTGAAAAATTCTTTCTGTACCGGATACAGCTCCTGATGAGAAACGTTTGCACATAATTTCTTTTGGTAAAAAAAGTTTTGGCTACCAGGGGTGCAAGTCTTAATTTCAGCTTCTGATGTATTTGCAGCAAAATCTGAGCTTCTAAAATCTAGATTGAAAAAAAAAACCACACTCTTGGACCGATACTACTAACGTTGATAAACCTTTTCGGAATATTTTCCTTCTTAAAATAATGCATGGTTTCTTTGCCAGAGGGCGTAGATGTACCTTATTTTTTTGTCAATATCTCTACTTTTAAGAGTCCGATTTGAAAAATTCCTTCTTTGTTGGATAGCATTTCTGGTGCGAAATGTTTGCCATACAATTTCAAAATTTTCAAGTAATTCATAGACTTTCCGCTAGGGGGCGCAAAGGTAAACTGCGTTTCCTCCGATATCTCTGCTTCCAAACTCTGATTTGAAATTTTTCCCCTTTTCCCCCCTTATCTCATACAGCTCCTAATGGAAAATGTTTTGCATATAATTTCTAACATTTTGTAAAGAATAGTTTGCCCCCATCCCTCCTGCGGGGGGATGGGGGCAAACTATTCTTTACGGAAATGCTCCAACAAAGAAAGAATTTTTGATGTATTTGCAGCAAAATCTGAACTCCTGAAAACTCGACTAATTTTTTTTTTTTCGTGGATTGATACCTCTTACATCGGAAATTATTTTGAGAATACTTTTTCTTAAAACAATGCATGGCTTTTCCGTCAGGGCGTAGATGCATATCTTATATTAGTCAATATTTCTGCTTCTGAGAGTCAGATTTAAAAAAATTCTTTCTTTGTTGGAGCTTTTCTGCTGTGAAACATTTCTCACATAATTTCAAATATTTCTTAATGCACAAGTCTTTCACTAGAGGGTGAAAGTTCATGTTTCTGTTCACAGCAAAATCTGCGGGATTAAAACCCGATTGAAAAACTTCTTTCTTCTGTCAGATACTACTGTTTTCCATACCAGTTCCATTGACTTTGAATAGCTTTGATAAATTTAATTCGCGTCAGAATGGATTCAAAAGATGTGCTCATTACACTGAATATTCGGTGCCATCTTTCTTGTTTAATTTTTCAGCACATGATTTAAAAGTGCATATACAAATGCTATAAAAAGACAAATTTTAACCTTCTAGCCCAATTATGTAACAAGATACAACTACACAAAAGATTGTCCAGAGGCCACGATTTTCTAATTTTCAAGAACATGTAATTGCAACCCTGTGGGTGGACAGAACTAATATTTGGTATTTATACATAAGTGTGCATGCCCAAGAATCACACCAAATTTAAAAGAAATCAAAAGGGGTCGGGTTGTGAGCATTGTCGATTTGACACAGAACTTTTAAAGACATATGGACGTGTGAGTTCCTTTCATGCTTGATTATTAATTCAACAGTCACTCAACAATTGGTGATTCAGTATAAATAGTGTGGCATATCACAAACTGCTAAAATATGTTGTGTGTGAAGAACATTCACACAGGCACTAAGGCTGGAAAGAATATGACAGTAAGCTGTTCAGAATATTGAAGCTGCCTGGACTGAAATTACACCATCTACTGTGTTTTGATTGAAAAAAGTTTTATCTTCCAGTATATTCAGGACTGAGTTTTAAAGAGGAAGACAAAAATTAATCTTGCTAAAATGAACCAGGAAAGGATTACATCTTGAAGAAATTTTTTCGATGAAACATTACAGTAACACACAAAGGAAATGTGAAATGAAAATTTACTGGAGCTTGAAGACAGCAGACAAGGAAATGTTTCAGAACACGAGGCTGAGCCACCAAAAAAGATTTATATCCAGCAGATGACAGAATGTTATAGGGTTTCTTATGCAAACATATAAATTAATGATATGACAGAGAGAAGAATGGATCTTTTAGACCTATATCCATTATCTTCAAGTAGTGAAAGATTTACAATCACCTTTACCATGTTATACTCTGAATGACGGAAGCAAAAGTTTCTCATATTTAGAAGTAAATACTATTGTAAAATAAAACAAAAAAACTACTCACAAGTTTTGATGGTCCTTTTCTTTTATTATTTTCATCTCAAAGTACATGTAACATGTCATTTTCAGTCACGAAAAAAACTTTGTTGACATATCACACATCTGCTGGAGCATATGCAAATTTCTTTACAGGTATTCACGTTCTAGACTACGGACACCCCGAGGACTTCTATGTCACCAGGTAAGTATGTAAGGCTTAAAAAAGGAAAATCTTGGTTAAAAATCCCTACGAAGTTCGAAAGAGTCTATAAACTACGAGATGACAAACTTTAAAAACTCCTAGTTAAAACATCAAGAAACCTCCGGCCATTCTCCGGACTTTCGTGTTGTGTCGAAGGACACACCCACTGAAACGGAACTTACACGTGTTTCAGGCTTATATGCCCATCTTCAGAGTTCGGACCAACTGCAATGGCTTGTCACATGCAGTTCTTTGGAGTTTTCCTCATTCGGCCCCTCCTTCCCTCTCAGTGTTGATTCGTTGTAGTTATTACGTAGTGTTCGTTAAATATTTGGTGGTGCCATCTAGTGTCTCCATCGCACATCACACGTTGTTCCTCGATTTTTTTTTTCGTCATTAATGAATTTTTTTCTATTGCGATGGTATTTTGTTCGGTTGATTTATATTGCACTTTGTATTTCCAGTTTTTTAAATAATTATAGACCGTGATTCTGATATCTTTTTCTGTTTGATGTGATTTAAAATGTTTGATATTTTCTAAATCAGGTTCTTTGTTATTTTGTATACAACACTGAACTAATGCCGTTTTCTTCTTTTTTATTCCAATTCATTATATGCTGGTTCCCCCTGGTTTTTGACTGATTTTTGTACTTCCTATAAGGTTAATTTTTTTATCATCATTATTAATCTTTTTTACTGGTATGTTGTATACTCCCACTTTTCCCATTAAATGTCCTTGATCTTTATTAACATATCTCTGCTTTTACTGCTATTCCAGAGTTTTTAATCTTTTAATATCAAGTATTTTTAAAAGTTCAAGTGTTTAACTTATTGAATTAGGATTAATTAAGTATGTAAATAATAATTTATAATATTGGATTGTTTCAAAATTATTGGCCGATGCCGACAAGGCGAATTTGCATAGCCGGTTACAAGGGACTCCTCGTAGGAGGAACTACCAAACAATCATGCAAATTGAATCGGTTCAGTCCATGTGTATTAAACGGTATTTCAGACAGATCTTAGCAGTTGGGGAAGTGATAGAGCAACCCGACATGAGATCAGTGATTTTGCACGAATTCAGACTTGGCCGGAATGTGTCCAAAACGGTCGCAAATGCCAATAGAGCGTGGTTTGTTGGAACGACGAGTGACAGAACTGTTCGTAGACTGTTTTCCAAGTTCCATGCCGGTGATGTTGCCATCGACCATAAGCCAGGAGCCGGTCATCCGGTTCTGTGTGACACTGTACATTTAAGGCAGAAAGTGGAAGAAAAACCAACACCCACAGTACACGAGCTTAGTGCTGAACTTGTCGTATCATCAGCGAGTTTCCAAACACATGGCAGCTATGGGCAAGGTTAAAAACTGGATACCCGGGTTCCACATGAACTCACCGAATAGCAGCAGATACGGCATCTGAAAACATGCACTGCCATCCAAAAATGTGAGGCTAGTGCTCCCTTTCTGCATCGGATCCTTACCGCTGATGAAAAATGGGTGCTTTATAACAAAAGGAAGCAAACAGCACCATGGCTCGATAAAGGGGAACCACCCAAACACATGTCCAAACCCGAGCTGCACCCACAGAAAGTTCTGTTCTGTGTGGTGGACTGCCGTCAGCCGAACAAATGTCACCAGAAATTATGCAGCAAACAACCATCGCTCGCCAATTGTTTGGGCCCCATACTGCTTCAGAATGGCGCACGACCACACGTGTCCATTGGAAGCATGCAAAAAATCAACGCGTTGGGGTACGAGGACCTCTCTCACCCTGTTTATTCACCTGACTTCGCCCTCTCAGACTTTCACATGTTTCGCCATTTGGACCACTTCTTGAGGAGAAACGGTTCGCTAACAACAAGGATGCTGTGATTTATGCCGTTAGAGATTCCTCGGACCACTGTGATGCCAGTTTCTGCCACCATGGCATTTTTGCACTGAAAACACATTGGGCACAGTGTATTTCTGCAGAGGGCAGAAATTTTTCGGAATAAAATGCATTTTGTCGTCTGTTACTGCTATTTGTTTCTTTGTGTCCAAATTGGTAAATAATTATGAAACGACCCAATAGTTTATTTTAACTTGTAAATATATAGCTTTAGTAATAAATAACCAGGTGGTTTTAGGCCTCCATTGTGGTGGGAGTGCGTTCTGCAGATATAGAAATGTGCAACGCATGTTAATGATTTTAAGGTAAGAATTATTACCTCAAATTTGAGTAACAGCCATAAAAGTACGTTTCACATGAGGTTTATGAATTTAATGACATTCACGATATGTATACATAAACACTAAATGCATTTTGTACCTGAGCAGTTCAGCAACTACAACTGTGTATGTCAGCATCACTAAGTTTATAGATCGTAAGAATTGCCTTTCACAAGTTTTAACAATCACTGAATTATCAGTGATTATGTTTCAGTTCATTAGTTGCTTTGCACTAGGTCCACCTACATATGAATTTATTTAACTACTGCATAGTTGTTCTATTGCCATTAGTATTGCAGGCAGGAACCTATTGCAATAATGAAAATATAATAATACACTGCAGAATGAATATAAACAGCCAGACTCCCTCTGCTTTTGTGGTGCTCAGCCCTTCTTTGTTTAACTACCAATAGATGGCATGTGTGTATATACTATGACATAGTCGAGCTTGGGGATGGGGATGGGGGATCACTACACTTTACCCATCTTGCGCACCCAGAAGCAAAATGAAATTTGAACATTATGATACTCTTTATAAACACTAGTTTTCCTTCTCTCATGGTGATATGCAGTAACACGTTCTCTTATTATAGCATTCTTTCCCCTGTCAATGAGGGCAAATAATAGAGTCCTGACTCAGTTGCATTCCATTCAAATAATCTCTGACAGCTATGATGATACAATACAAACAGGATATATAACCATGCTCTGCTAACATAATTGCTTTTGCTATTTTGTTTTATCACCACTCTGAAATTCTTCTGGAAGCTATTAAACCTCTGACAGGTTAGAATGTCTCAAGACATATGCAAGATGATCCTTTCTAAAATGAGTTGAAAGTGGGCAATTCATTCTAACCATGCCACCTCAAAAGCAGTCTGCCTTAACATAGTGAGACTTCCCTGACTACCATGTGAACACGTGGAATGAATGCATTGTTGTCCTAGAGATTAACAGCTTCAATGCGCCTCTATTATGTGCTTAAATGGTTGGTTCCCTAATCACTTTATGTTACCGTTTCAAAAGTACGTCACTTTTGCAGACCTGCCAACTTCTCAGAACAAAAAACCTAACACTCAGATAGAAAATCATAACACAACGTGTGCTGATAATTTTTGAAGCCTATTTCAGCTATATAAATCCTTGATGATTAAAATATAAGGATTTCCCCCTACATCAAGATTTTATTGAGAAACTAATTAAATCTAATCAGCAAAAACTTTTGTTAATTATTAAATTCAATATTTAACATTTCAAACATTAATTAAATTTAAACAAAATCTTAATTGTTCAATAAAATGTATTAATATGAAACTATTAAGAAAACTATATGTAGCTTATGGATTTTTCTTTCCATTTAAAGCACGGAAACTTTAAATTTCACACATGACAACTATTAAGAAATTAACTTTTATTTAAACCAACACATGTGGCTGGACTTCACTTTTTAAAAATTCAACAGAATATTTTTGCTGGAAGCAAGGTCGAGACATACTGGTTTTTGCAATTAAAAGTGATTCAAGTGTTGAAGTACTCAAAGAGCCTCTTACATTAATCTTATTTCTCCTTACTAAACTAAAAACTCTTTAAACATGAGGCATTACTATCAGGCAAGGTTAAAATCCCTAACATGACTTTAAAAAGTCTGCTATAAAGAAATTTACCACAAGAGTTCTTTTCTTTTGATAATAAATACCATTGTTCACTAATACTTTTGCTATTTAAAATGTTTATCTGGTAATGATGCTACTTGAAATTTCAAAAATTCACTTTCTATGGCATCAACAGCTTGAAGAAATTGTTTCATTTTCACACCTTAAAAGGAGACATGGGTTCATATCTATTACATACTGAATTGATGAAAAATAAGACTGTTCTAGAAATATCATCAACTTGGACATTATTTAATATTTCCAAATTCCTTGGAAATTTTGAAATTATATAGTTGCAGCCCTTAATGAATGAATTTCTAACTTTAGAAAAAAATTCCCTGCTCCTCAATGCCAATTGTTTTAACAAATTCTTTAATTTCAAAACCAACTGATAACTCTGCATTGTCTTTTTGGTTCTCTATTTCATTTTATTTAACATGAAATATTGATTTTGCTTGCTTAATAACACTTACTTTTACAAATCTAATTAGGAGTTCAATAAAAGGAATTTCAATATCAAATTTAAGTGTATGCACACAAGGTTCCTCCTGCTGAAACATTATGTTGTATTTTTCAAAAACAATGGCAATGAAACAGTGCATAAGCGTGATTCACAGTTGAACTAAAAAAAAAAAAAAAAAAAAAATCCTCTCTTGCTTATTTAAGTGTCCATACACTTTCGAGGGAAAAAAAAATTCAAGGACTTTCCAGGACATACAAAAAAAACAACAACTTCAGGATGATTATTATGTTTTACAGTATGATAGTCAAATTATTTTTTGAAAGTAATTTCAGTTTTAAGAAATAAAAATTATGAAAGATGTAAATGGCTGAGTGTGCTTTTTAACTCATTACATTTCTTTTTAATGCTTTTAATTGTACCCAATAATGCAAAATGAATCATGGTGGTGCAATTACCACAAGGCCTATCTCAGAAAATACTTTCCCACAATTTGAATATGATCAATTCAGTAAGTCATTTTAGCTGCATCACTATTCTGCACTATCTTTCCATGTAATCAATCTATTATTGATAACTGAAATTATTATAAAATAAAGCAAGGGCAGATCCAGAATTTAAGAATGAGAAAGGCACACGTCTAATCAGTTAAAAGAAGAAATATAGAAGGAAACATGATATAAGTCTACTCCTGTTAACAGAAGAATTAAAAATAATGGAAAAGTTGGAAAGAGGAGAAAAATATTCTTCATGAAAAAGCTATGCTACGGGAAAAGAACTTCGCAAATAAGTCTTCCAGAAGCAGAGATATTTGGGGGCTTTTTGACCATTACGGCCTAATGAGAAATTTTTACATGACTTGAAGAGGATAATTGCTCCACATCTCTATTGTAGCGAGTACATTACAGTAAAGAAGAAATTCCGCAATAGGGTTTTTACAAGTGGCAATACAGCTCCAAACTGAAATACAAAAACACCACCTAGCGACAGAACTGCGAAGTGCAAAATTCCTCATATACTAACCTAAAGTGTTCTACAAAGTAAATGACATCTGGTGGGGAAATAATTTTTTAAATCGCACATGCAGAAGAAGAAGAAAACAGATAAAAAATTAGCAACAGCAAGTGTCGAAACTGTGCATTATTTGAGAAGAAAATACACACACAGAGTTTGCATCTTTTTACAAAAGACGAGCTAAAAAAGAGGTAACACTGATTTCCTAAAATAAATTCAAATATATTTTTAAGCACTAATTTCAACACAGCTTTAAAAGAACAACATTTTTTTCAGGATATTCCAGCCCTTGAAAATGTTATCCTGATTTTCAAGCAGAAAATGTTATCCTGATTTTCAAGCACCAGTGAGCACCCTGTTAACGCATTTTTTTTTTTACAAGATTTTTTTCATGCAGTTCTTGTTGCTTTTTAATTACATGTGTTTTAGATTTTTTTATTATGCTTGGTGTGAACTGCTGTTACTTTAAAATTTTTATTAACAGAAATCAAATTCACATTTTCCCTCTTTAACGTTTCATTGAGTTTACAACTTTCTGATTTTGAATGATCCAATTTTGGAATAGTATACGAACCAGTTCTTGGAGAGAAAGAAACCAATCTCTTTTTCCTTTTCATTAGAATGCTCTTCTTTAAAAATATAAAGTTAAGCATTGCCACTGCTGTAACAATCTGTCAAGACATCTACTAAGTGAAAGCCAATTGAGTGCAGCCATGCTTTAAAACCTTTTGTGTTTCAAGATCACATAACTCTTGAATTTCGGTCAAAGCCCGTTTTCTTTTAAAAAATTTTTCTAGATAATAATATATGTCAATTAAAAATTCATGAAATAGTACAGGTAAGTTTTCAGCAGATTTTTGTGCTGCCAAATTAACCAAATGCCATAAACATCCAAAAGCAAATATATTTGGCTGCTTACTTTTTAAAAATGTTGTAACTCAATTTTTTTTTCTTGCAGATCATTACTGGTGTGATGAAATGTTTTTAAAAGGTTTTTCATTTGCTTTTAGTTTACAGTCTTTTATGTTCGTATTTTAAAGTCTTCGAAGTTGTAGCAATATGGAGGGAGTTTATGTACATTTTCTGCGGTTTCAATGAAGGCATGATTTCTAACTATGTAAATATGTTTTTTAAGTTGAGTTTTCAAAGCCTTTTGCTGCAAGGATTCATGTTCGTTCAATTAATTTGTGCATAGTCTTTGGTTCGTATGATGTAATGTTTTTGATAGTTTAACTTGTGAATGAAATTTTCAAAAAGTCTTTCAATTACTTGTGCATGTGTCTTATGTTTGTAATTTAAAGTCTTCGAAGTCGTGGCGATAGGGAAGGGTGGTTAAGTTCGTGAAAGTTCAATCAAAGGCATGACTTCTAAAATTGTACATATGTTTTTAAATTGTGGTTTCTCAGGTTTTAATGCATTATGAAGGTATGTGAATTTTTGTTGGTACTAATTTGTGAAAAAGTCAATTCATTCAGCTCATTATAACTTGTAAGTTTTTGAGGTTAACACTGAATAAGGATAAGATGAAGCAATCCTCTCTTCTGGCAAGTTGATAATGGAGCAAAACTTTACATGCTGGAAATGTAAGAAGTGGAACAATAGGCTACGTTGCATATGTAAGTAGGATCATTGGTTGCATTAGTTTAACTATATTGAGCAGATTTTTGGCAAAGTATTTGCATGGGCTTTCAAGCTTAATCTGTACATTAAATATTGCAAAATTACTGGTGCGTTGTCACACGACAGAGCAAGACAGTTTTCCCACGCAATTCCATATCGTTGAAATTCATCATTTATTAATTAGGAAATATTTTCCGCAGTAGGGGATTCCTTTAACTTTGGCAAAGACAAGAGCTCAGTTTTTACCCCATTTCACAATTCCTTAAAATATGTTATAACGAACCGATACAACTGATCATTGCCGCTATGGTTTCCGTCGGTGGACACCCTAGAGGGATTCTTAGTAGCTGCAACAATGATTTGTTTTTGATTTTCACTCGTCAATTCTTTAATAATAAATGTTGTTTTGGTTCGCCCACAGGAATAATTTTTTACATCTTTTGAATCTGGAAAGATCAATTGAAATGATGGGTGAGCATGGTCCGCTGTAGCTATCGGGAGATTATTTTCCAAATTGAAAGATGTTATCACTTCTGCTTGAGTAGTCTGCAACTCCCTATTCACAGTTAAAAACGGACAGGTTATGTAGACTTGAAGGTCTTGAAATTGCCCTCATGTTTGGCTGTTTTCGAATGCCTAACTATATCCGTACGTCCTCTATGAGAGATGGAGACATCGCAGTTGCACATAACACAAAAAGCAAAAGAGGCACTTGTTTTAGATTCTTTTATGAACTCAAACTCCTTGCAATACTTTATGGAAGATGTTCGAGATCCGGCTTCCTTCTTTGCACATAATTCAATCAATTCGTGAGAACTAAACAGAGATACAGCGAGCAAAAATAAGCAAATTCAGTAAAAATGAATGAAAGACCACATGCTCAATCTGCTCCGTGTATCGGTTGTTGCAGGTGTAAGGAGAGGGAAGTGGCTTCCATTAACATACATGAGACCGGCCGATGACAAAAAAAGCTGAACTTTTTAACTGGGTGGAAAATTGGGACACGCGAACGCGCGGTGAGCAAATTCAAATACAGCATATATACAATATTTAAGAGTACGCTAGCCATATGGAATTATTTTCTGTAAATTATGTAAGTAAATATTAAAGTGAAGCACATTATTATATTCACAATAGAAAAGTAGAGATTTAAGAACAAAATAAAATGAAATATTTAAAAAAATCAGATTTAAAACTTTCATGTGAATCTTTACTAGCTAAATCCTGAGGTGAAAATTTAAGTATTTGTCTAGGAAAGTTTGTGAATTTAGTCAAGCAATTAGAAACTTGCAAGAATTAGAAACATATATCCACAGCTTAGTTTTTAGTCATTGAAGAAGTCAATAAAGTATTTCTCAATGTAACCTTATAAAATGGCTTTGCTTGCATTGTGAACATGGTGACATGAATCTCCATCAACGTCAAGCAAGTGGGAGATTTTCTCTGCCGAATTCTTGTTTTTAACCCTGTTTTTGAGCCTCTCGTGACACATTCTTTCCACTTAGCTTTCAAACAAGCAAAACAACCTTCTTAGAAAGAAAGAATGGAAAAAAAACAAAAATAAAAATAAACGGAAAGCTGCATCACGAACTTTTTAGAGGCTTCGGCCCGACGTAATACTGGCCCGAAGCCGTGCCTCCCCCCCCCCCACTTAGCTTTCAAACATGCAAAACACATTCTTCCTTAGAAAAAAAAAAAAAAGGAAAGAAACAGAGTTGCATCACGAACTTTGTTCAGCGGCTTCGGGCCGACGTTATCCTAGCCGTGCGCCGTGCTTTCTTTCCACTAAGTTTTCAAACAAGCAGAACACATTCCTCCTCCTTAGAAAAAAAAAAAAAAAAAAAAGGTTCGTCACGAACATGGTTCAGAGGCATCGGGCAGAAGCAATTCCGGGCAACAGCGAAAGCACGTCCGAACCAACGTAATTCCGGATCACGGCAAAAGAAGCACATCCGAACTAACGTAATTCCGGATCACGGCAAAAGAAGACCGCCAGGCCTACATAATTCCGCGGCGTGGCGCCATTCTTCCTTTCCACTTAGCTTTCAAACAAGCAAAACAAATTCCTTCTCTTCGGTGGGGGTGGGGGGGGGGGCGGTAGAACGAATTTAAGAAAAGAAAGCTGCGTCACGAACTTTATTTAGACGCTTCAGGTCGACGTAATCCCGGGCCACGGCGAAAGAAGCACGACGGGCATTTTTTTTTTTTTTTTTTGTTCACACTTTGAAACAAGCAAAACAAATTCCACCACCTGAGAAAAAAAAAGACAAAGGGCTGTGTTACGAACATTGTTCAGAGGCTTTTACGTCGATTATTTACAAAATCAGTAAAACTTTCTTAATAACAGCGAAAATCTGAATATCCATAGTTTTTTTGTTAGTCACCCGTAATCCCGGGGAAATCCGTAATAATTACGGAGATTCCGTATTTTTTGGCATCCTCCGTAGGAAGAGGATTCACGAGAGCTTCGATTCTCGAACGATCTCAGAAAAGCGGGAACGCATTCGGGTACATTTGCAAATTACAAGAGAGAGTTTCTGGCGATGACGTCACGGATAGAATCAAGCGGATAGTTTGGCCCTGATAGAATGCAGAGTGGTGATTTCCCGCAAGACACGGAAAGGGCTGCGGTAGTTTCCCTAACGCACGAAGTAGGCGGAGCTTCCACCCTTTGCGCTGCGATGCTCCAAGTGACTGACAACCCATCCATTGTTGACAGCATTAAACGAATTGAGCTCCTGACTCCACCCTCCAACATTTCTTCTTGCCCCCCCGTCTGCTCCAAAAACAACGCTTTCAGCTAGAAAGCGCTTAGTTCTTTTACTCCCAAAAGCGGAATCGCGGAATTCCGCTTTTTTTTTTTCTATGGAACGACGACCCCCCCCCCTTAAAAAATCCTGAAAAATGTCTCTTCATTTTTGCAATGACCTCGAGAATGACCAAAATGATGCCGAAAAAAGCGGAATTCCGCGAATTCGCGGAAGAATCTCATGTATGCATTAAACAGATGCTTGTCCACATTCTAGTGCTGACCAATAAGCAGCTTTAGTATCACGAAAAGTCGAAAATACAAATCAGTCCCGAACGTTATACAAAACGAGCTGGAATATGTGCACTGATTGCTGATTGAAACTGAATTGACCTACTTTATTTCCATTGGGAAACAAAAGGAAGGGGATTTGTTAAGAAAATTCAGAAACCTCCCCGAGAAAAAAATCTTTCGAGGGGGGGGGGGGGGAAGATTACAAGTAAATTTTTCCCAACTGTCTGAAATGGGGAAAAATGGGAGAAAACATGACATTAAAAAAATGATATTATCGTACTGCAACATGATTTATCTTACTGAATATGATTAAATCGTAACAGTTGGCAGGTCTGCTTTTGCATAGGGTCATTTGTGGTGCTTTCTTTTTATATCTAAGAGAAGCATATTTTTTTCTTTTTCTTTTTCCCTTGTAGACCCAGCATACCTCTATATAGGAGCACCTCTCAGTTTTCCCTATGCAAATTAACATTTCTCTGCCTTTCGGATGACTGAATTGTTTCATTATTCCTTCTATGCAGAGTTCAAAACATTTGGCAGTCTGATGTCTGAGACTATTGTCTTTCAAGTTCAGACTAACAGCAGAATCTTTTTGATAGCCTCAGACACAGTATGATGTAAATTATTGTATAGTTAGGACTTTTTTTTTACAATTCTGCTTGCAATATAATTTTATTCGATATATATATATATATATATAAGGTCAGGTGATGCGTAACATCACAGCCTCTCCTTGACAAATGTCAACCCCGCCTTCTCGTGGTGCATCCTGTTCCCACTAAAGGGGCTCTGACGACCGCCAATAGCGGTATAACTATACCATCGGGATTAGAGGAAATTCTATCCCACACTCACCAACCCGCTTGGCCAGCGTGGTGAGTTATGGCCAAACCCCTCCAAAATGATGCCACAACTTAAATCTTGGCCCTCAGTCTCCGGCAGCTGGAATGTACCTGGCCAAGGCAGCGGCCAGTGCGACATGAAGGCAGAGGGTGCTAAGAATCCCCGGAGGACCGGACTAGGCTGCCATCTGATGCTGACCTTGGCTACTTACAATGGAAGCTCCCTATCTTCTGATTCAAGGCTTCTTGAATTGGAAGAGGAATTACAAAGGATCAAGTGGGACATCGTGGGGCTAAGTGAGGTAAGGAGAAAAGGAGAAGATCTCATCGAACTGAAAAGTGGACATCTCTTCTACTATCGTGGGACAGATACTGGCAGAACTAGTGGTGTTGGATTTATAATAAACAAGAAACTGAAGGATAAAGTTGTAGAAGTCGAAAGTTCCTCTGACAGAGCTGCACGACTTGTTATCCAACTCTCGAAAAGATACCAGGCTCAGATTATTCAAACTTATGCACCCACCACAAGTCATCCTGAAGAAGAAATTGAAGAATTTTATGAGGAAATATGTCATCTAAATAATAAAGGTAAGCAGCACTTGAAAATAATTATGGGAGATTTCAATGCAAAAATAGGGCAACAGCAACAGAATGAAACTTCAGTAGGTAAATTCGGTCACGGCAACAGAAACCAGCGTGGAAATACTCTCGTTGAGTTTGCAGAGGCAGAAGGGTTTTTCATCTTGAACTCCTTCTTCAAGAAAAAGCCACACAGGAAATGGACATGGAGACATCCAAATGGGACGACAAGTGAAATTGATTTTATTATGTGTAACAAAAAATTCGTCATAGAAGACTGCAGTGTGCTAAACAAGTTCAACACAGGTAGTGACCATAGATTGGTGAGATGTAAGATGCACCTCAACACTAAATTTGAACGTGGCAAGCTCATAAGACAAACAAAACCTATTGACATAACCAACCTCAAAAAACACCATAATACCTTCAAATTGGAACTGAAGAACAGGTTCTCTGCTTTAGAAGGCCTAACATCGGAAGAAGTGGACATCTCTGAAGTTAACAGAAAAGTAACCAAAGCTCTTATGGAAACAGCAACAAAATTAGCTGGGTCTAAGAACAAGTTGCATGTAAACAAATTATCAAGAAAAACGAAAATGTTGATGCAAAAAGAAGAGAGATGAGGACAACTAAAAAAGATGTGACTTCCAAAGTGGAATATATAGAGCTATGCAAGACAGTAAGAAAAAGTATCACTGAAGACGTAAGAAAATTCAACTGTGAACTAGTGAGGAAAGCAATTGAAAACAACCAAAGCCTAAAGATAGCAAAGGGACATCTCAGTAAGGGAAGAAAACAGATTATGGCACTGAGAAAAGAAGATGGTTCTGTAACAAGAAATAGAGGCAAAATTTTGACAAGAGTGAAAGATTTCTACTCCAAATTATATGAAAGGGATGATACATGCACTCCAGACATCAGGAAAGATACCAGTACCAGAGTTCCTCCAGTCCTTCCAGCAGAAGTTGCACATGCAATCAAGAACATGAAGCGGGGAAAAGCTCCAGGAGAAGATGGAATTACTGTAGACATCATACAAGAAGCAAGTGGAGAAATCGAAACAGTACTCGCCCAAATTTTCACTCGATGCCTTAATGAAGGAAAGATTCCTGAGGATTGGAACACTGCTACAATGATCCTGCTACATAAGAAAGGTGACATTGAGGATCTCGGAAACTACAGACCTATCAGCCTCCTATCAGTAGTTTACAAAATCTTCACTAAAGTTCTTTCACACCGCTTGAAGGTAACACTGGACATGGCTCAACCGAGAGAACAAGCTGGATTCAGGAGTGGCTACAGCACAATAGATCATATCCACGTACTGAGAGAACTAATTGAAAGAGCGAGGGAATATGAACTTCCATTGTGCATGGCTTTTATCGATTATGAAAAAGCCTTTGATTCGGTGAAACCATCAGCAGTTACAATGGCTCTGAAAACCTGCGGTATTGAAGATGCATACATTAATATTATTAATAACATCTATGAAAATGCAAGTGCAAAGATTCGGCTGTTTGAAAATACAACACACATAAAAATTGGAAAGGGAGTGAGACAAGGTGACACCATAACTCCGAAGCTCTTTAATGCAACATTGGAGGGTGTTTTTCAGTCGCTGAGCTGGGAAAACAAAGGGATAAAGATTAATGGAGATTATCTAACCCACCTTCGTTTTGCTGATGACGTAGTCATTTTTGCAACTACCCCATCAGAGCTGCAGAGTATGATCCAGGAACTTGCTGACAAGAGTAAAGAAGTGGGATTAAAAATGAACTTTCAAAAGACAAAAGTGATGTTCAATGCTTTTACAAGAAATGAAGATTTATCGATTGATGGAGAAAAGCTGGAGATAACAGACACGTACGTTTATCTTGGACAGCAGATATCAAGTGAGGGTCACATTGATGAAGAAATTAATCGGCGTACAAAACTTGCCTGGAGAGCTTTTGGAAGAAACAGCATAATTTTCAAGAGCAATATGCCATTATGTCTTAAAAGAAAAGTGTTTGATCAATGCATCCTTCCAGTGCTTACGTATGGTGCAGAGACGTGGACCTTAACTAAAAGAGACATACAAAGGCTGCAGACAACTCAAAGCAACATGGAGAGGTGCATGCTTGGTGTAACCAGGAGAGATAAGAAGAGGAACTCGTGGATCCGAAAAATGACAAGAGTGGAAGACATCATGATCAGAGTTAAATCCCTGAAATGGCAATGGGCTGGACATACTGCCAGAAGGACAGATCATCGATGGACAGCTGAAATTTTAGATTGGATTCCAAGGGACAGGAAAAGACTCAGAAGAAGACCACATGGGAGATGGGTGGATGAAATTCGAAAGTATGCAGGGGTGACATGGAGGAGACTGGCACAAGACAGACCGTTGTGGAGGAAACTTGGGGAGACCTTCGTCCAGCAGTGGATTGATAATGGTTGACAATGATGATGATGATGATATATATATATGATGATGATCAATTGCTTGCTTTAGAGGTTGGTGAACTGGAGTGAAAAACAAAACAACCCATGGGTTTACATCTGGGTAAATGGGTGCTACTGGTAGGGCAGAAATGGTGTTCACAGTTGAATAGGCATGTTTTTGGTCATAAAAAGAAATTACAGTCATGAATTTCTGTAAGTAGATAAATATGATACATGTATATGCTGGGCTGATAAAAATTTGATGCAAAAAATGGTGAGAGAACAATGATACAGAATATCTTTTGAATTTCTTCTACCTTCTACAAAAGTAGTAACTACAATGAAGAAGAAATGATTCACAGCAGATCTGTGTCGTATACTGTTTCCAGCATGATGAGAATGCAAAAAATGAAGAAAGAAAACCAGGACTTAATGTAAAGAATGATGTTTGTTTGTGTGGTAGGATGCTTCAAAATATAACAAAGGATTTTTAACTTGAAACTAGGCAGCTCTGCATACATTACATTTCATCCTATTTTCTTGAAACACATTCCACACACAATTTTATTAAATTGAAATGCTTAATATTATTTTGAGAAATATCATCCTAGTCAGATTTAAGGTACAGCTGGAAAGCTTTGAAACATGCCTATGGGTAACCCTCATTTGAGGGAGCCAACAGTGTGTATTGGCTACATTCTCCACAGCTTCTCATGTTCCTTCACTTAAGAAATTTATCATAGGTTCTGCATGTGATGAATACAAACTCAGTTCAGTTATGAAATAGGGTTATTGACACATCAGCTGTCACTACAATCTATAAATATAAGTGATATGTACCCTTTGGACATGACAATTAGTTTCAGTAGTAAGTATTACAAACCATTACAGAGCACCCAAGGCTTTTATAAATTTAAGTTTTATTTTTTTCTTTCTTTTTCTTTTAGTATTTTAAAAGTTGTATGGTTCCATAAGGCATACCTGCCAACATTGGGGCTTTGTCAGTAGTAATTAGTATTATTGCGCGGCATACATAGACTTTTTATGAAACGATTCATCTCTTTGTGCAAAAGAAATACGCACCACAACAAAACATTACAACAAACAAGGACTCTAATGAAACAAACTTAACTCATGTGAAACGCGAAGTTGATTCCCCTGCTGGCAAGGACATGATAGGTAGCATTGCGAGATTTAAGTTCGAAACTTCCAGCAATAAAAATCTGTCAGATGCGTTAAGAATTCCACAACACTTGACAGATGGGAAATCCAAGCAAGTATGTGCAGCATGTGAACCTTCACTCACCATATGATCATACTGCCTCTAAAATTGCAGTTTATGACAAGATAAACCAAAGAAGGAAAAAAAAAAAAAAAAAAAGGCTGGATGCTTTAACTGGGTGAAAAATCAAAACACACAGCAAGACTGCGGACCACTGTTAGTTTGTTTTTTATTGACTCTGCAGCTGCGCAGCATCCATTGCTTATTTTTTTTTCTGCTGATATCTTTCTCTCCCTATTTCTTTATTGTTGATTTTCTTTCTTTTTTTTTTTATTCCTCCTGATAGCAATAATTTCTTTTAGCATGCTGAAAAAACTTTCAGTCTGAGGACCATGAGCGCATGATATCAAAGCTTCAAATATTTTAACTATTTTAGATAAACTTTGAGGATAACACTTTTGAACACTAAGTATCAATTTTTACAAATTTTCCAACTTTGTCACTTCCATTTTCTGGAATTTATCCCTCCCTCCCTCCCTTATAGAGCTTAAATGCAAAAACTTATGGGATGGGGGATAAACTATGCAGAAGAGTGGCAACGGGGGGGGGGGGGGGGGAGAGAATACTGCGAAAATCTTTGCTCCGTACGACTTCTAGTTTTGGAAATTTTCAAGCTGAAATACAAATATTTATGCAGTAAAATTATATTTAGCAACAATACTGGACAGAGGCAGGCAGCATCGTGAGAAATCTGAACTCCGTCGACCTTCCATTTTTGAAAGTTTCGTAAAGATGGAATTCCGTTCTCCGACGCGACCCCCCCCCCCACAAAGACATTCTCTTCACTTGTGTATCGATCTCGTAAATGATTAAAATAATAGCGAAAGGGTGGAATTCCTCGAATTCGCGGAAGAATCTCATGCCTGAAGATTACGGGAAAATTTTCACGGCGTTCAAAGTTCCGTTTTCGCAAATTGTTGCCTGCAGTTTCAAGCTGAAATACAGAATTTCACTCCGTTTAACTACCGTTAGAGAAATTTATAAAACACTAAATACCGCTTTCGAGGACGATCTACAAGATGACCTAAAAAACGGAATTCTGAGAATCCGCTTACGAATCCCACGTATATCATGAAATACTAGAAAAATGAAAAAAAAATCTAAACAAATTGAAAATTCGTAGAATCCGTAGTTTTGACAGCGATGTCCGTAGTTCCGTAGTCAGACATCTAAATCTGTAGAAACTACGGACATTCCGTAGTGGTTGGCAGATATGCATAAGGGTATGTGGTTCCTCAATTAACAAAGGGCTAAAACAAGTATATTAATTTTATTTTAGATGATAAATTTTAAGCAAAATATATGACTTTAATGTATTTTGGAATTGTGGTTAGGAAATGATAAAACACGTCTACAGTTATCATTTTCTTAAGTACATACATATCATTAAGCTGTTCTCTGAGATTCAGAGGCTAGCTTCTCAAAAAAGACCATCTGCCAAGGAAACATAACTGATGAAACTAGAATTTACTTACTGTTGGTGTATCAAATGTCCCAACTGACAACGATCTCAGCATACACAGTGATCGAAAGTTGCAAAATTATTTTTGGAGCAGGTGAAATACATTTTTGGAGCGACAAAATGCACTTTAGGAGCAGGTAAAATACATTTTTGGAGCAGGTGAAATATATTTTTGGAGCAGATAAAATATTAGTAAATAGAACAAACTCTTAAGCAAAAAATGCTTTGGAACTAGATGCACCCTACTCAAATTTAAAACACGTCTTGCATTGAAATACACATATACAAAGATTTTAGTTTTCAAATAGATCAAAAAATTTGTAACCATAGCAGAATTCTATTATTAATCATTTATTTTACAAAAAATGTTTAATTTTTTAATCTTTTATTGCTTTTCTCAATATTTAATTGCTCACTTCTATCCTTTTCTAATTTTTTAAGATAGTTAGCAAGATTTTGTTTTGCTTCTTTTAATAGTACCAGTCCACTTTCTATTACACTCATGTCTCTTTTTTATGCCACAATCAATGTTCATCTCAGCATTGTTTAACATTTTATGAGAGGAATCCAACTGCTTCAGAAGTTCAGCTTTTTCCTGTTTTAAATCATCTTGTGAACATTCAATTTCTTCTTTTTCAATTATTTTGCTGCATTTTTACAGCACTAATCTGCTCTTGATATTTTCCCCTGGATTCTTTATAAGCTGTCAGAAGTTTCTTGGTTACATTAATTTTACTCACATCTCCATTAAGTCTCTTGACATGATCTTTGTGTTCCTTGATCTCCACATGACACCTACAATCATCACGGCCACCATGTGCTAGGCTAAAATCACAGCCACATGGCTTACAAAACGTGATTCGGCAAAACTTTAGATGCTTCATAAAAAGGCCATTCTTTAAACTACATATAATCACAATACCTTGACAATAAGTTTTATCTGACTTTGTTCTTTTTGTTGTCACAGATGTTTCACTGCTACGTTTCATTTTGTTTTAATCTAAATTAACCATGTCCACTCAAATAACTTTTCACCCATACTCACCCAGCCCTCGTTTTATTTATTATTATTTTTTTCTGCAGTAGAGGCCACAACTTAGCAGTGAAAGCTCAGCTTTGGCTCGCCAGCCCAGACATACGAGCTATAGAGGCATCATTGCGGCGAGTGACACCTGACCTATATGGCAAAAAAGAAATGTCTCGCAAGTATCGGCACGTGAGCTATAGAGGCAATATCGGCATGGAGGGTGACACCAGAGATATTCGGCGAAAAAGAAATGTCTTGCAAGCCCCTATACACAAGCTATAGAGGCATTGTGGATGACACCCGATCTATTTGGCAAAAAAGAAATGTCTCGAGAGTGCCGACATGCGTGCTAAGAGGTGTCATCAGCATGAAGGGTGACACCCGATACATTCGGCGAAAAAGAAATTTCTTGTGAGTGCTGACATGCGAGCTATAGAGGCTGGCAGGTGACACCTGCCACGTGAGCTATTCGGAAATTTCAGAATGTCTGATGTCATGGGTTAAAAGGTTTGCACCGAAATTTTCACAAGCACAATGCCACATGCAACCAATGTAAAGAGTTTGCAAAATGCGCTGAGCTGAGCTCCCTTTCGCCCTTTGTGCACGGCACTCTCAAATGGCTGTATGGGGAATCACGTGACAAAACTCTGCTTCCATTGGCGGGGGAAGTCAGAACGTCGATGGCGTATAGGGACTATCTGTAAAGTGTGTTTTTCGACCAAAAGACGGTAAAAAATAGAAAATTGTGTACAGGGACCTTACGGGGGCTTTTCAGTAGTTTTTTTGGGTGACTTCCATAAAACTGTCAGATGGAGTGAAAATCTGTTAAAGTTGGCATCTCTGAATACCTACAAATCCTTTAGAAATAGAAACATTGTATTCTGCCACGGGAGAGCCATTTTCAGTCGTCCTCCGCGCCAACGAAATAGCTAACGAATAAACACTGGTCGGCATGAAAATCGGCCCTGACACCATTCCTGCTGATTCTTATGTAAAACGACCTCCTGAATCCGAATATGACCCCCGTTTTCCCCCATCACCCACCGTTTTTGCCCCCCCACCTAATTTTATCACTTTTCGATAATTTGGAGGGATAAAAACGATTATTTCAGCCTTTACATTTCTTCTGAGGGGCTACAGAGGTGAAAAGTTATAAAACATGAACATCTGTATCAAGGAGGTAGATTTTGGGGGATATGCCCCCCCCCCCCCAATTATAAAGAAATAATTACAAATGATTGATTTTTCCGTTTCTTTGGCAATTTTTTTCACTTATTTGCTACATATTCCAGCCCCTCTCATCCTCCCCCAAAAAACCCACAAATAATAAAAATATATAGCAACAGTTCGGAACATTCACTCTACCACGCTGTCTCTCTCAATACCTCGCGCGAACAGGTTCCCACAGGAATCGCGCACCGGTTCGCACGGGCTTTGACAAGGTCAAACTTGCATTGCTCTTATCACGATAATCCTGCATTGTAAGCATTATCTTCCCTCAGTTGATCTGTAGCGATCGTTGAGTCTACTTGTCGGTGTTCTAGGCGGTGATTCTGTGTTTCCAAGTTGTTTAAATTGTGTCAAACGGTAGAAATTTGTTTACACCGGCCTTTTCCAAGTGAATTACAGTACGCGAGTGTAATTTGTGATTAATATAGAGCATTTATTTACTGTTTAATTATGCCACGCGAGTGTATAAATCATCCCGATAGATTCTGCTATGTTTGCGGGTAACCGACTTTTAAAGCGCAACAAAAACCCCTTTCTCCGCTTCTTAAAACTGCTTATAAATTTTACTTTGATTGCAAAGTTGGCGATCACGACAAGAATTGGGCTCCCACAGTTTGCTGCACTACTTGTTACAGTAACTTGACCAAATGGCTCAAAGGTACCCGTAAATCAATGCCATTTGCTGTGCCCATGGTTTGGCACGAACCTCGCTGTCATCTCACATATTGTTTACTTTTGTACGACTTCCACTGTCGAGTTATCTAGCAACAAAAGTAAGCATACAATTCAGTATCCTAATATCCCTTCAGCTCTAAGACCAGTTCCTCACAACGAATCATTGCCAATCCCAGTGCCCCCAAAAACCTATACTCTAGAGCCAGAAACGGATGTGACATACTTTGCGCCACAGCTTGGACCATCACATGATACGTCCACCGATGATGAAGAGTGTTCTGCTGATTCAGCTCATCGAAAACCTCACCTCATTACTCAGTCGGAATTGAATGATCTTGTCAGGGATTTGGAGTTACCCAAGACTAAATCTCAACTTCTTGGATCTCGACTTCAGCACTGGAATCTCTTAGAAAAGGGCGTAAAAATCTTTTCTTACAGGACCAGACAGTCAACCCTGCAATTACTTTTTCGGAAGATGAAGGCTTAGTGTTCTGCCCTAATTCAAATGCATTGATGATAGAACTGAAGATGACATGTGACCCAGACAAATGGCAACTGTTTATGGACTCATCAAAGACAAGCTTGAAAGTTGTCCTGTTGGCCAATGGGAATGAGTTACCATCAGTCCCGGTTGCATAATCTGTGGATATGAAGGAGACGTACGAAAACATCAGCCGAATCCTTGATAAAATCTGTTATCATGATTATAATTGGAAACTTTGCGCTGACTTAAAAGTTGTTGCTGTTCTCGCGGGCCTGCAATCAGGCTTCACAAAATACTGCTGCTTCCTATGCGAATGGGACAGCCGAGCACAAGACAAACATTACATCGTACGGAACTGGCCTGTGCGAGAAAGTTTTACTCCCGGTCAGAAAAATGTCGTTCATGATACTCTGGTCCCGAAGGAAAATATTTACTTGCCGCCTCTGCACATCAAACTGGGATTGATCAAACAGTTTGTGAAAGCAATGGACAAGACAGGTGATGCATTTCAATTTTTGAAAAATATATTTCCTCGTCTTAGTGGGCCCCTAGATTAGACAACTTTTCAAAGATTCGACGTTTCTTGAACACCTGAATCGAAAAGAAAAAAGAGCTTGGCTTGCATTCCAAAACGTGTGTAAGAACTTTTGGGTAACAACAAAAGTGATGATTATGCCGCTCATGTCGAGGAATTGCTGTCAGCGTACAAGGCCATGGGGTGCAACATGTCTCTTAAAGTGCATTTCCTGCACTCACACCTGAACTTCTTCCCTGAAAATTTAGGAGCAGTTTCCGATGAACACAGGGAACGATTCCATCAAGACATCAATAAGATCGAGAGGAGACTTTCAGGGAAGTGGAATACGAGCATGTTAGCAGAGTACTGCGGGTGTTTGGTACGAGAAACTTCTACCTCAGGGTACAAAAGGAAAGTAAGCACCAAATGAAGGTACTTATTTATTTATTATACTTTACATTTGCATTTTACTTTTTATATATTATTCTTTACAGCTAAAATAAATAATCCTTTTCACTCCTCCAAATAAAATTCATGTCCATAACATATTACCAAAAATTGATAAAAAAATCATAAAAAATCATTCATTCTTAATGATTTCTTTACAATTTTTGTGTGTGTGTGTGTGTGGGGGGAATCCCCCTAATCTACATCCTTGCTACAGATGTTCATGTTTTATAACTTTTCACCTCTGTAGCCCCTCAGAAGAAATGTAAAGGCTGAAATAATCCTTTTCATCCCTCCAAATTATCGGAAAGTAATAAAATTAGGTGGTTGGGGGGGGGCAAAAACGGTGGGTGATGGGGGAAAACGGGGGTTACATTCGGTTTCAGGAGGTCGTTTTAGATAAGAATCAGCAGGAATGGTGTCAGGGCTAGAAAAAAAAAAAAATTTTTTTTGGCCAACCAGTGTAACCTTACGCTGTATTTACATAAGTGTGCACCTTGCACAGATTGAAACCCATCCCAAAGAGCAAAGAACGACATATAAACAATCTCAAATGCACCACACTCTGAAAGACCACCAAAACCATCTGTAAACAATCTCTATTAGGATTACATAACGTACAGCATCATTTCTCTTACATACCATGTGATTACAACAAAACTCCTCCTCCATAAGTTCCACATACATCGCGAAACCTATTCGTCACTTATGCTGAAAAAACAACGAATTAGAAGGTAGGTGAAAAACATTCCGAAATGTTGGGATTGGCATTGTTATACGTTTAACCAAACTACGCTAGACCTTAACAAAGCACCATTCGATTCGCCGTTTAAATTGGCATTTGTTGCAGTGAAATTTTTTTTTCACTCGGCAATTTTTGCTGTGGACTGCCGTTCCGGCGCAAATATTAATTTTTTCGTAATTTGTAGCAGTTTGGCTCAAGATGATGAAATCGCTGTAATTCGGCTCAAACTTTCCATCACTGCACACAGCTCAAGCTTCATTAACATTAATCACACGCCACACACAAAACCTTTTGTACTTCATACCCAATCTTTTTCTGAAGCAAACATTCCTGAATCTGGCCATATCATGATTTCCTTGGCTTTCCTCTATCTTTAATCCTGACACGGGCTGATCACCTCATCACGGAGTGATGAGGTGCTGACTAAAACTTATTTTAGTCAGCACCTCATCACTCATTCTTTCAACACTGCCAAATCACGTAAGAATATTTAGTCTCCATCTTACTAACAGCATTTTGCCTCACGTTACACATCTTCAATTCCTCACATGATCAGAGCATGTCTTATCACCCCCTCCCCCAGCAAGTAACATATCTCCCCAAGCACACAAACAAGTACCCAAGTTTCACTGCCATACATCAGAGTAGAAACAATTACACTTTCATACACAGCCATTTGGGACTTCTTTGAGAACCCATCACTCCTGTGAAATCCTCCTAAGGTAGCTATGACTTCAATGAAGAATTCACTCGCCTACTAATTTTGCCATATAATTTGTTCTCTCTGCCAAACATACTTCCTAAATATGCAAACTCATTCACCATGTCAATTTGTGCATCATTAAGACTTATCTTGCATTCTAACAGTTCCTCGCTCAAAAACCATAACTTTGGTTTTTCCCTTATTTATAACCTGCTTGAATTTCATACAAACTTTGTACATCTGGGACAACATACTCTGCAACTCACTTTTGCTCTCTGCCAACAGGATCATGTCATCAGCATACAGCAATCTGCACAAATGGATATTACCAAGACATAAACCAGAATTATCCATTTTGGCATTATGCATGCATACATGCATCCATAAATATATTAAACAGCCAGAGTGATATTACACAACCTTGTCTGACTCCTGCAGCAAAATAAAACCATTTAAATTAAACCCCATTCACTACCATATTTATTTAGTATCTTCCACAGGAGGGTCCTATTTACTTTGTTATAAGAATTCTCTAAATCTATGAAGGCAGCAAACACTTTTTTACAAACAGACATACTTTTCATTCATCATGTGTAATACAAAAATTTGATTAGTTCAGCTTTTACCATGCATAAAAACTAATCTGCATATCCCACACTTTCTCTGATGTAAGTACCTTATCAATAATGCCCTTCCCGGCACACTTCCCGGCACACTCATCCCAAACAGTTTTCCTGGCACACTCAGCAGATTGATACCATGATACTTCTCGCATTCAGTCTGATCACTTTCTCCTTTGTACAAGGGAAAAATGATAGCATCCCTCAAATCCTGAGGGACCATTCCTAACTCTCAACATAACTGGCAAATTTCAGTTAACCAGTCAATCACAGTCACTGCCATATTTTAAGATCTCAGCAGTTATGCCATCTACTCTTGAAGCCTTACCATTCTGAAGAGATTTTAGAGCTTTACACACATCTTTTCTCGAGAACCCACGAGTGCTTTCATCTCTCACTATGACATATCTGCTTCTGCCTCAGAAATTATTTTTTATTTTCTAAAAACGTTTCACCTATTTCGAAAAAAAAAAAAAAAAAAAAAAAAAAAATTTTAAGTGCATCTTTTGAGCTGCAAATTACATGCATATAATATAATATGTAAATTTCTATTACACTAAATTATGCATTGAATGAATCCTAAAATTACTTACATATGTTGAGTTTCTTTCTGTCAAGAAAAGACATGAGATTCAACTTTATGCAAATTATCAAATCAGGGTTGTGCAGGGAAGCCAACCATACAAATAGGTGACAATTTAATGCTGCAAGACCAATTTCCATGCAGGCAGAAATTCTTGGTGGTGCTGCTGCTGCTGACATAAGAGGGAAATTTTCAAGTGGCAGGATCAGATTTCACAAGCTAGTTGGAGGGTTAACAAGTACAAACTAGTCTATTATGACATAGAAGAAACTCCACTGGAAAATATGAACACACCAGGCTCATAAAAATTTCTGCTACTTTAAATTCCTTAAATGAACAACTACTAAGATCAGCAAGGTGCACCTAGAACCACATGAATAAATACATATGCATACTTATCTTTTATCCAAATGAATATTGAAGTAAATATGTGATGGGAAAAAAACATACCTGTTGCAACACAGAATTCATGTAGCAAGTGGCTCCAGCATTCTTAAGGCCCACAAAACCTCTCGAAGGCCTGGGTCCCACAGGAGGCAAATACTCCCATTCCGTTAAAGGATGATCACTAGCTGGAATTGAAATCCACTCAAATATATATTGAAATCCAGTCAAATATATATTTACAAAAAAAAAAAAGTCACACAAAGGAAGTGTATAATACTTAATCATAAGAAAATCACTACAAATGTTCTGAAAACATGGAAGCCACTCCAAAAAATAATGATGTATTTGTGCATATGAATGATAAAAAATATACAAAATGAATAAATGGTTGCATTTTACCTTTGGTTCATCCTTACTCGTACCAATATACACTGATTAAATAGAAGTATCAAAAGGTTCAGTAATATATGAGACTCGAAATACAAAATAAAATTTTTTAAGAGTGATAAGTACATTTTTAAACAAAAGTATTTACACCTAGTAACCGATATACTGGGATAACTTTTCGGAGGTGCCAACCTCCTGACATGCCTACCAATAATCACCAGGTAAAGTCTAGGAGTTTACACTTGAAATGGGAATTAATGTTTATAATAAAGTTTGTAATAACCTAAAAAGAAAAATTTGTGTGTTGTTTCTGTGCCGCGGTTGGTGCTGGAGTCAGTGGTAGATGGCGCACTAGCAGGTGCTGGTTGGTTGGTTCATTAATTTTAATGGCGCAAGGGCCATGGTTGGCCAAAGAGCGCCAAACAAGAGACATCAAAACGAAACAAAATCAATAAAAAACGTACACAAGGTTAAAAACAGGCTGATGCGGTAAAAAATGAAATATGATAGTGAAGAAGTTAAAATCTAGATCAGTTTAAAAAAGTCAATTTCCTGTAAAAATTAAAACACTGCTCTCACGTCGCAGGCGTCGCCGATAATAGTTTGCAGCATAGCTGCTCCTTCGTCCAACAGATGAGAGTGCACTAGCAGGTGCTGAACAGGGTATAAAGAGTACATCGGCTGCTGCTACACCCATAAGCTGTGACGGCAGTGTGCGAGTAGTTTTGCGGTGGCGCGACATGGAAACAACAGCGAATAGACGTGACTTGCGGTTACTGTACCTGTACGAGTGGAAATTGGGACATAATGCAGTGACAGTCGCATGCAATATCAATGAGGCGGTCAGGAAGGATACTGTTAATAAACATACACTGCAGTTCTGGTTCCAAAAGTTTAGAGGTGGAAATATGAACCTCGATGACTAGAAGCTTAAACGCCCCGAGTCTACGGTGAATAATGATGAACTACAGGCATTAATTGAAGAAAACCCACGTCAAACGGTGTAAGACCTTGCTGTGCGCCTAAAGGTCTGCCGGAAAACTGTGTTGAGCCACCTGCGGGCTATAAGGGAAATTGAAAAAGATCAATCAATGAGTCCCACACGACTTGCTGGACAAACACAAAGAGCAACGTTCGGAGGTGTGTTCATCATTAGCCACACGTAATGAATGGGACCTGTTTCTGGATCGGATCATTACCTGCAATGAAAAGTAGATTCTGTATGAGAATTGTCGACGATCTGTGCAGTGGGTTGATGCTGCTGAACTGCCCAAGAAGATGGCAAAGCCGGTGTTACATCCCCAGAAGACTATGGTGACTGTGTGGTGGACATTTCGCAGTGTCGGGCACTACAGCTTTCTGAAACCTGGATCCAGCATTACGGCTCAGTCACACTGCCAAGACTATAATCCCATGCACCACGCAAACAACAACCTGCCTTGGTGAAAGGGAAAGGGCCTATCCTATTGCACGATAATGCACGCCCTTAGGTTGCATGGATGACTGCCCAGAAGCTGCACCACTTGGGCTACGAGATTCTGTCACATCTGGCGTATAGCCCCGATCTCAGCCTTGCAGACTTTCACTTCTTCTGCAGTCTGATGGTCCATCTCACTGGGAAATTTTTTTTGAAAAAAGACAAGACAAATTCAGTGCCCTCTCAAAAATAATGAATGCATTATTGAGTTGTTTTCCTGGCTCTCAAGTGAAAAAGTCCTTTAGTATGATGGGGGATGTACTTGATAAAGAATCCAGCAATATGAAAATTGAAACATTTTCATCTGTTCAAACCATATAATATAAGCTACTGAATCAGGATAAGTTAGCCTTTGAATTTTTTTTTAAGAAAGACAATTATTTGCATGATCCTGTAAATAGAGATTTATTGCAAAATATGAAATCATCATATTCAGAATATAAGAAAGAATTACAAGATAAAGAAGAAGAAATGAAAAGATTATGAAAGGAGCTAAATATCTCTAATAACTTACGCAGCAAATTAAAATTAAATGAATTGGTTCAAGAAAAAAACTCTAGCCGGCTAATTTATTAAAGGTTAGAACAAATTGTTAGACAGAAACAACTTAAGAAAATTAAATTTCACCTCTGAATCTCAGAGAACAGCTTAGTGATATGTATGTATGTACTGAATTTGTTTAACTTAAAAGGTGCATGCTTTGGGATTCACTGAAATTTATTTATGTAAATATTAAACTGGAGCACATCACTGCATCCTAAGTATAAAATTACTGACATTTAACAACAACACAGGGTAGAGGGAACGTCGCACGAGCGGGGATTACGATCATCGACAAAATCTTCGCTCCGTCAGACTTCTGTTTTCGGACATTTTCCCTCAGTTGTTCAAGCTAAAATACAAATATTTACGCATTAAAATTAAATTTAATAACAATACTGGGCAGAAGAAACATCGGGAAAAAATAAATTACAATTATGGGGGAAAATCTTCACTCTGTTTAACTTCTGTTTTCGAAAAATTTGAAAGATGAAATACCGTCCCCAGGCGGAAAAGACCCCTTCCCCCAAAAAAACAGCTACTTTTCAGTTTTAAATCGATCTCGAGAATGACCCAAATGATGACAGAAAAAGTGGAATTCTGCGAATCCACGAAATAATACCACGAAATAATATAATTTTAGGAAAAATGAAAGATACAATACGAATCGATACTGCGGTGCTCACTCTGCCGTGAAACAATTTTACGGAAACGGTGCGGATTCCACCACGGACAGATTAAATACCGATCTAGAAACTTAATTTCATTAAATAAAAAGAAAAGGGGCGAAAGCGATTGTTCTCTATTGATTAGTTTTGAAGAAGTACGGCATACTCTATGCAGAGGTGCCATCCTCTAGCAGAACCTATCAGTAATCAATAGGGTACTTTTCAGTAATATTTCCAGTAATGTAACACACCATTTTTTTTCAAAGTGAAGGACAATATTATAGTACTACTGTGTAACCTGTAATACTTATATGAGGTGCTTATCGGTAATCACTATACGAAGCCTCATTTGCTCATTGTAGTAAACACACACAGGTTTTCTAAAATTCGCAAAATTCTACAATCTGCACAACCTATGGAACCAAGTTGTGCAGATTTTTGGAATTGTACTGTATTAGTTTCCATGAGGTAATAGATGCCATTCAATCTTTGAAGAGTGGTGAAGCTGAAAGTTTTTAATAAAATTGATCTAGAATTTGTTAGAGTAACAGGCATTATTGGTTAAGCAGGATTTATCAGTTAGCAAGGGTAACTGGCTTTGTTTCTAATAACTGGCAAAAGTCAATCATAGTGCCAGTTTACAAGAAAGAAAAAAACAACAACATACTGTACCAACTTAATTCTGTCTGTATAACTGCTGCAGAATACCTCTCTAGTGTGCCTCGTGAAGTTTGTGCATTCACATCAGAAATTAAAATTAGAAAAGTGGAAGAAAATCTTCCGAGTGAAGGACAGAGTGGCTTTAGGAATGGTATGGCATGCCATGGTGATATATTGTATTTGTACTCTCAGAAGACATTCTGAAATGTTTTGTGAGGTGAAGCAAGATCCAAGTTATAACAAAGGCTTCATGACAAATGTGGTATATACTAATTCCTACTCTGAATGACAAAAAATAATTCTCTCTACTTTATTTTCTATTTAGATTACTAATAATCTTTTCCAGGATTACTACACAAAACTGTCAACTTGAACAGAAATTTGCATAGCTTACACAAAAATGAAAAAAAAAAAAATAGCTTTTCATGCACATTTCACATAAAATAACTTTTCTTGCTAGTTCTGACAGGATTTTTCTTTTTCATTTGTCCCTTTACCTCTCACTCAATATTAATTTTTAATTCAAAACACTTAAATATTAACAAAAAGCTCTAAAAACAATTTAAGGGAAACTAAAAATAACCAGAAGGAGAAGTCAAAGAGGAAGATTATTTCATATGTATAGGCCTTATCACGTGGCCAAAAATGTTAGGTTTTCTTGGTGTCACTTACATATTCGGAAACTTCAGAGATGTCTATAGATAATTTTTACAGTTGAATCTAAAAACATTTTCCATACTAATTTCAGAGGGTTATTCTAAAGGAAAAGTCACTAAAGTAACAAGAAAACATAAGCCATCATAGTGCTTGTGTCCTCCACGTAACAAATTTCTCACACCGGGCAGGGCAGATAGGCTCGATTTTACAGGGTCTTTCCACTAAATCTCTTGTCTTGTCAAAAACAATAACTTTGGTTTTTCCCTTATTTATACTCAGTGTGAACTTCCTACATTTAAGACAAAAAACTTTGCAACTCGCTTTTACTGTCTGCCAACAGAACTGTGTCATTAACATACAGCAATCTTCACACATCAATATTACTTAAACATAAGCCAGTAATGTCTATTTTGGCATCACACATATATGCATCCATAGATAAACAGTCATGATGACATTATACAACCTTGTCTGAACTATACCAGTAGAAAACCATTTTGATGAAACACCACTCACTCATAACACATATTTGTACTACCAGCACGCATATTTTTTGTTAAAATAACAAGCGTATTTCACACTTATATTCCAATATGTGACACTTCCTTTGAAGAGCTGCCCAGTGGGATTTGGTAAGCCTATTTTCTTTCAAGAATACTTTTACCAATTGGTGGTAACTATTCATTTTTTTGTGTTAAAACTGATTGTTCAAATGCAATTCCTAAATTCTTACAGATTGCTTTATTACTTTAGTCAAAATTTTTTATATATAGAAAACTTTGTGTATATATATTTCTTCAATATCAAATGATTTTATTAACATCTTTTATTTCATATCCATAATTCTGAGCTAAAAAAGAGAAAAAATAATAGGGAAGATGGAGGAAGTTAATTGGCAATCAGCAAAACACACACACATTCTGTGCTCATAGTCATGTGTTGTGCCTCACCTACCTTAGCACCCATTGTTTGGTTGCAGAGGTATGATCTGATAACTGAATGAATTATTCATATATGTGCAAACATAGTACTACATTCAAAAAGGTCCGGAACTTTTTATATTAAAAAAGAATGAGTACAAATAATACCTGTTTATGCGGTGTTTCCTTCGAAGTAGTTACCCTGCGCAACTATGAATTTTTGCAAGCGCTCACACAAAAATTTAAATGCAGATTGCAAGCCTTCTTTTGCCACATCCTCCAGTGCCTGCGTCGCAGCTCATTGCACTTCTTCGGAACTTGAGAAACGTTGCCCCTTAAGCAAATTCTTCACCCGGGGGAAAAAGTCACACGGGGCGAAATCAGGGGAATAAGCTGGTTGTGGAAGAACAGGAATGTGATGTTTGGACAAGTAATCGGACACCAGGAGGGATATGTGAGCTGGCGCATTACCGTGATGGAGCACCCACAAGTTGGTCTTCCAAAGATCGGGTCGCTTGTGTCTCACTGACTCTCGGAGATGTTTCAGGACGTTGATGTACTCTTCTTTAGTGACTGTATGGCCATGTTGAAGGAATTCCTTGTGTACAACCCACTTGCAATCTAAGAAAACTGTTAACAAGACCTTTCCAAAGAAAAGGTCTAAGGTTGTCCTGACCTCTGATCATCCTCGATACTCTGTCGCCTGTTTTTGAATCGTCGATGCCACTCATAAACTCTAGTTCGACTCATTGCACCTTCACCCTACACTGACTTAATCATTTGAAAAGTCTCAACAAAAGATTTTCCGAGCAGAACACAAAATTTTACACTTGAACGCCGTTCAAAATTCAACATCACTGTCCTCGCGACGGAGAGCCTTGAATGCCTGTAATAATCATGAACTACGCACACACGCCGTACGTGTTGGATCTGGATCAAACCAGTTCTGGCTGGTCGGTCACATGTTGCTCTTCGCTTGCTCAGCGGGAAATGACGTAATTCACTCACATTTGGCAAATATTGAAAAATTCCGGAACTTTTTGAACGTAGTAGCATATTTCACGATTATTGTTATTATAAAAACTCAAAATACTGAAAATGGCACACGGAGCAAAACTAACTTGTCTGTAGAAGCTTCTTTTAAAAACATTTTACTGTTTTAATCTCTCTCTCTCTCTCTCTCTCTCTCTCTCTCTCTCTCTCTCTCTCTCACACACACAGGATGATTATTTTTAAATAATTGCCTTTTTAGTGTACCTTTTAAGGTACCTAAATGCAAACTGTTGCAAGCACATAGTATGTTTCGTTTTTAACCTACCAGAATAAAACATTTCTGTAAGCATGTCAGCAAGGAGCCGGAGGTTTGGCACACAGCCACTACATAAGGACACCAAAAGATCAAAGGCAGCCACTACAGAAGAAGGGGATGAGCAAACTGGTATGGCTTGTTCAGAAGGCAATTCACCACCACTACGTTGGACCTGAAGAACGACTCTAGGATGCAGGAAATATGAAGTCTTCCACCAATTCCTGAAATCAAGATTATAGAGCCTGTGAATAGTGACATTACTTATTCACTAGATTTTTCCAATACAAAAATAACAATATTTCAAATATTCATTGTACTCTGATTACCACTATTCTTCCCATATTATGAAAATGAAATAAATATATATATATTTATTTCATGTGTATATGTATATATATATAAACAAAATTTTACTCACAATCAACGAAGAACTCCCCAAGCAAACCCTCGAACGCAAACCAGAACACACACTGTTACAAATATACACACAAAAATAGCCATAATAGAAATTACAATGATAGCAAACACATAAGGTTGGAAACCGGGAGCCACTCATCAGGGAAAGACACCCCCAGCCCTGGTTCAGGTTTCATGCGGGTGTTGAATTAATTGAAAAAAAATCTCCAAAATAAGGGTTAAGAATTTTGCAAAATTTAGGACTAGACACCCGGCCTTTCCTA